>CM062809.1:729352754-729715254 GCA_031772625.1 Pinus tabuliformis | reverse complement strand
CACATAAATTTAGGGCATTCTATTGCTTACTATCCTCAAGGGAATTGATTAGTTGAATCTTCTAATAAGAGTTTAGTCAACATTATAAATAAATTGTTGCAGGAAAATAATAAATCCTAGCATAAGAAGTTGATTAATGCTCTATGGGCTGACATAATTAGCACTAAGAAATCTATTGGAATGTATCCTTTCCAATTAATATGTGAAGTGGATGCAATTTTTCCCACGCCCCTGGGAATTCCAGTTCTAAAACTATTGCAGGAATCACAAGTGGAGCCAAATGATGTACAAATAAGGTTAAATAAAATGATTCAGTTGGAGCAAACTAGGGAGGAGGTCTACAACAAAACTCAAATAATTCAGGAAAAAATCAAGAAGATTCATGATAGAAGGACCAAAGCAGATGATTTCGAAATAGATTATCTTGTTTTGATATGGGACTCCAGAAATGAAGAGAAAGGTAAGCATGCGGAACTTGACAATCTATGGAAAGGACCCTATAAAATTGAAGCTTTTCAAGGTAACAATGCATTCTTGTTGAAATATTTGACTGGAGAAGAACTGCCAGGAGGACCTGTCAATGACATACTACTGAAGCACTATTTCACTCAAGGATAGATAATTTTTTCATACATGTCATTGTAAATATCATTTTATCATTCTACTGCAATTGAGGGTGGCTAACATCAAGAATTGAAGCCCGCATAGAAGGCCCTAAGCTTCTGATGAGTTGATGCCAGTATCTATAATAACAATAGCTAATCAATTCAGTTACCAAATAATAACATAGTACCCAATGGACAAAGGCTATTGATCTACAATGTTCTTGACACCTCAAAAGGAAGATACCATCCCGAGTGGAGTCACTATTAGGGTCCTATAATTTATAGGATCAATTGATGATTATCTAGTTGATTTTCTCATAGAAGATGTTGTAAATAATGATTTCATTCTACAAATTATTTTCAAAAGTCCAAAAGAAGAAAAGAAAAGTAAAAAATATATGATAAAGAAAAATAGAAAAAAAAAAAGAGAAAAGAAGAAAAATAAAATAGGGGAAATAAAAAAATAAAATTAATGAAAATATAATGAATTATATATATTATATATATATATATATATATATATATATATATATATATATATATATATATCTCATGTGTGTGTGTGGTGTGTGTGTGTGAGAGAGAAAAAGAAAAAAAAAAAGAAAAGAAATGAAAAAATTAGAAAAATAAAACATAAGCCCCAATAACTGAGCTAGCTGAAATGCCACTTTAATTCCAAAAATGTAAATTTTTATAAGGTTTAAAACCTTAGTATATATGATTTATTCGTTTTTTTATATGTATTTGATATGGCATAATGTGACAAAGAAAATTTGTCATTTTTCAAATAAAGTCCGCGTTGGAACCAATGGCAGTGATTTACTCCGCCCAGATCTATGACGACGGGGTGTTTTTGCCCCCCCAACCCCCCACCCCCCCCCCCCCCCCCCCCAACACTCTTGATAGTTAACACAACTGGGGGTGGTGAAAAATTGTTTTCGCTTAGACCCCCTAAGCTTATGTCGTAACTCCTAGGGAATTTCGAGGGGTCCGCTCCCTATTCTGCTTACCACCTACACTCCCCGCCCTCCCCGAAATACCACCTTTGCCTCCCACCAACAATTTTTCCCTCCACCGCTCGCCTTCCGTCATGTGTCTCCCCCTTCACCGCTCATATCTCGACACATACCTATTGCCTCCCGCCACTTCTCTTTTGCCACCTATCCTACCACGTCATTGCTCGTTCAATGTTCGAATCTCCCGCCAATTTCTAATTGAACGTTATTTTATTAAATTCCCGCGCCCTACCCGTTTTACCACTAAATATTCTCTACTCCATAGCATTAATGAAGCCATTATCTAACCAATCCCACCGTTATAAAAGATCCTTTGGGGCTAGTACTTCATTTCGTTTTTCTTATCATTGATCCGAAGGATGAAGGACGACACTGCTATCAACTGCCAACTTTCAACAACCAATTCCGTGTGCATAGTCATCAATTTTTCATGGTAACCCCATTCTTCAGACCCTTTTCTGTCAGGTTCTTTTCTATTAGGTTTTCTACAACATTGTTCTCTAGTTCCCTGTGTTCATTTCCATAAATGTCGAACCGCAAAGGAAAAGGGAAGATCACAGAGTCAAATCCCCTTATTCCCCTAGTCCCAGATTTTGATAAATCCCCCTTAATAGACACCCTATATAAAATTGTTGAAACCCAGTCAGAATTTGATCTCTATGAGCTCCATAACTAGGCGAAGAAAAAAAACTTGGATAAAATTATGAATTAAGTTTAACGGAATCCTTTCTCCCACAATTTGTTTTCCCCCAAACTCACTTTTTCCCTAAGTTATCTATTTGTTGCCACCTTAGATATTTGTCGAGTCAAAGAGTTGTCATTTCCCATGACAATGAGGTCATTTTTCCATTTCCCCTGAAAGCATCTGCCAGGCCCTGCAAGTTGACTATCAGACATCTCACTATCCTTTTTATGCTAATATTTTAATGGAATTATATAAAAAAATAACATTCCCTCAGAGAGCCCATAATTTTGAGTATTTTCTTCTAGAAAATGTTTAACTACCTAGGACCAATCCCCCATATCTAGTTTGAATGTTTCCTGAAATTTCAAAATAGGTAATATCCATGGTAACCCGACTAATTGGGTACCATAATGACCAGTGGGTAGATGAGATAGTGTTAGGTGTTTTTATCTATTTTTGTAGTTGGAAAACAACCCTCCATCCTTTTCAATTATAGTCAGTTTTTGGCCAACTCCATCAATGACCAGTTTTTCAATTTCAAAGCAGAAGGTATCTTTAAGTATCAATCAGTCCTAGTTTACCTTAAGCTATTTTACCAATGAGACAAATTTAAGTTCCCTTTATAGAAGACAGATAGTGAAGGTAACCCCTAGTCGGTCATTCACTGGACTTCTCTGGTTAGAAATAACTCAGAGGAGTATTCTTATTCTGATTATGTTGATAAGTTTTTGTATACCTCAATATGTTTGCTGAGTAGTGGTGTGATCACAAGGATTTCACCAGAAATAAAGAATTTTTTTCATTTATCAGATCAAGCCAAAGTGGGAGACTGGTATTTATACCAGAACTACACTAAGATCAAAGTTTATGGATCATAATTGCCTCCTCATGGATTGCCAGTTTTTGTACCTGTTAGGATCTTTGCATTAGAATAGACAAGGAAAATGTTTAATATGGATGAGTTGCATTTTGTCTCCTACAAGAAGAAAGCACAGTTCAAGCTGAAAGCTCACATAGGGCTCTACATCATCAACACCAAAGTTTCAGAAAAGGATGTAGATGCTATCTTGAGTCAGATGAAATTCAAATTGAGTTTCTCTTGGTCCTATGATTCCCTGTGCATCATTTCAAAACTTAGATTAGAACAGAAAAGTACCTCTTATGCACACACACAAAGGCCTGAAATTGAGCAATATGAAAATTAGGAGGAATGGATAGAGGGTACTCTACAGGAAGTTGAAGAACAACTTTTTAGTCAGTCATCTATGCAAACACCTCTTCCCAAGGAAAAGGAGGGAAAGAGGGAAAGGGAAACCATGACAATCTAGATGCAAAATTTATTAGTTTTGAAAGAAAGAAGAAGGACCCAAATATTACTCAGAAGTCAGATTCTCCAGTTAATCCTCTCTTTAGGCCTCAAATAATAACTATTTAAGATGAAACTCCAGAGGAAGGGGAAACACAACAACCAGATATAATGATTTTATCAGGGACCCCTATCACTCCTTCTACTCAAGTAGAAGAAACATAACAATCACCTACTATAGAAGAAACAATCCAGTCTCTAGTATCATCCAGCTCAGAGATTTCAACTTAGCAAAGTTTCTTCTCAAGATACAAGGAGATAAAATTAAAGAATGAATATTTGAAGGCTTCCACCTACTCTGAATTTTGGAAGAAGACCACTAAGACACAACACAAATTGCTCTTTGCATTTGACTCAAAGAAAAGACAGTTCCAGATGGCCTTCATGGAACCTCTAGTACCAACTCCCAGGAGTGTTGAAGGCTATAAAGCCTCCATTTTCTCAATAGATACCAGAAAAATGCATGAAATCGATCAAATTGATTTACATAAGTAGATAGGGGAGTTAATTTGACCCTCAACAATTCAGAAATGACTGCTTCAACACTACAACCATCTTTAAACAACATGAATCCTCAATTAAAGATTGAGAAAATGTCATCTTTTTCTAAGGACAACAAAATCAAATATTTGGAAGACTTGATCATAAAGCCAGGGCATGATCCTAAGGATATTAAAGCAGCAGAAGAGATCATCAAGAACAAGGAAGAAAACATTCAATCATTGAGGAAACAATTGAAGCCGCCCTCCACAGAACATCCCCAAGCTAAAGAGGTTGCCTATATAGAAATGGAAAAAGAAAAACTATTTACTTTAGTGATTGAGAAAAATGAACAGATACAGAAGATGGAGCAAGGCATGGAAGCATTGTTAAAAGAAAAAGAACAGTTGGAAGCAATAGGAGCATCTACATCAGGCACAAGTAAATTAGTAGAAAATTCAGCAAAAACCATAGTTTTAGAATCTATAGAAGAGCTTACTAGAGCTCTGGATGAATTAACAATAGTTCAGGTTGAGAAAGACAGATTGTCACTAGCATTGGCCAAGATGGAGGAGAGTAAGCTTAAACCTGAAAATGCATATTTGTTAGAAATCCAGAAAAACTACAAACTTATCCAGCATGTACAAAAATATGAAGTCCAATCCTTTGTCATTCATATGTTGGCAGAGGCTAAGAACAAAATTTGGCGGAATATAAATGCCAACATAACAAACATGTGGCCTTCAATTCAGATTACTTTTGAGCAAGAAGAACCTGTACACAAAATCAAGACAACAATAGAAAATACAAAGGTAGATTTGGAGCATAGGCTAGAGGAATCTCAAAAGGTTATCAAGATGCTAAATTCCAAAACCAAGGAGGAATTAGAAGACATTAATATTCCAGGAAAAAACAAAAAACAAAAAACAAAAACAAAAACAAAAAACAAAAAAAAATAAAATTAAAAATTAAAAAAAAAAAAAAACAATAGTCATGGAGGTCAAAAGGATTTTGACAAAGAAAAATTTGATGATACAGTTGGAAAATAAATGTAAAGATCTTGAGTTGCAGGTCAGAAGGTTCAATAGGAAATTTAGATTGTTGTGGGAAAAAGGCTTGCTTGCTCTTAGGAATTATAATAGCAAATTGATCCCATAAGAAAACTGTCAAGACCAACTATGCAACATAGGTGTTGATGCTTCCAAGTTGGAAAAAGCTAAAATAATTATCAGTGGAGAATAATTCATACATGGGTCCAGTTTGATTTGAATATCTAGCGCAAGATCCACCAATATTTTGTAAATAAACCCACTTTTGACACTTACACTGAAGTGGATGAAAAACTTAGAAATATGGTTATCTTTTATGTTCCAAGTTAAGAAAGGTGGGATCGACTGCTAGAATTTATCAAGTGAAGTGAAAACAAAGCCACAAAAGTTTCAACATAATAGGAACAACCTTTTCAGGGAAGTAGCAATAGTCATCAACAACTCCTAGATAGCCTCAACAACACAACAAGTTTTCAATAGATTTTCCTATTTTATCTTCTTCTATGTCTAAAAATATTTGTACCTCAAACAAATATTATTGTAAATATATTTTATTTTTGAAATCCAATCTGAGATGTAATAGTTTTCTATAAATATTTAGAAATAAGACTTAAAAAAGGTTGGAATTTGTATGAAGAAAGTAGACATTTTGATGTAAGTTGTGCATGTATTGAAGTGATCAATTTCAATAATACAGAGAGTTTGTTCCACAATTCCTTTGTAAGGAAACTGGTGATGTCTCCTCTCGTGTGAAATTTTTATTTTCCCAGATTCCATATGTTGTTATCTCTCTATTGTTTAAAGAAGATGAAGGGTTGACTTTTTTAAATACACTATGTCCTCGATTATAAACAATATTTATGTTCTCACTCTGATGTTAAGTATAGAATTCATCCAAGCATGCTCTATATTTATTTGAATCTAAATCTTTTCATCCCATTCACTCCACAAATTCTCTAAAGATCCAAAAGATTGCCTACCTTTCCCTGTTACATTTGTTCCATCCTTTTTGTATTTGATCACCCACAAACTCATGACTCCATGCCCAATGGACTTTCCCTGCAGTCTCCAACTAAATATTTCAAAAACCAAACTTAGAACTCAGTAACTAGCCTAATATCTCAAACATAGATATAAATCAAATAGAGAGATCCCTCTCTGAAGATGGAAAGGCTAGATCCCAACTTTGCAAGTGGTTTTGTGGTTACCTCTGGGTTTCTCTCCACAACCTTGGGAAATTATGGAGTGATAACATAACTAAAGAGGAATGCAGATTTCCCAACCCAACAGTCACGGAGATGAAGTGAAAGAGTGTCATGTTCAAGAGAAAGTCACTACCATTAATAGGTGAAGTATCGTGTTTTCCCAATTTCCCCAACCATTTCTGGTCAATACCTCTTTATTTTTTACAAGATTCAGGAGGATAACATATGCTTGATCTATAAGTTCATCCTTCGGATGAATCCTTTTTAGTATTTTTTACGAACTTTGAGAAGGAGTGGTTTAGCCCAGTCATGTTCGACGAATCCAACATTGTTTGATGCGTTTACGAGTCCAGTGAAGGTGTAACTTGAATTATTTTCCATGTTTAGAGAATTTGAAAAAGAGGTGAAAAAGAAAACTCCAAAGGTTCTGTTTTCATAAAATTATCCTTTGAGTCCAAAAAGGCAGAAAATGATACTCATGAGAACCTCTTAGCCATGTTTGACTAAGGTATTCCTTTTTTGTAAATAGTTTATCTCAATCCAGAAAAGGGTTAAACTTATACTGAGTAGGCGTCTTTTCATTTACTTTAACGACTTCTAAAAGGAAAGTTATCGACAATCTTTTCATATTTAGGGAGTCTGAAAAGAGTTGAAAGAGGACCTCAAGGGGTTCCTTTTTTGTGAGTTTACAGAGCCTGAAAAGGTGATAAAAGTATGCTCCACTATCAAAATGACCCGTTATCAATTCAAATATGTCATCAAATCCTTCAAATAACTTTTATCCTACTTAGAAAACCACAAAAGGATTAAAAAATACATGATATATGGTCAAATTAGGTCAAAATAATAAAATATAATAAAATTGACCATAAATAGGAAACAAGTAAATTCATTTTTACCATTTTGATTTTTAACTCTTGGAAGTGAGCTCTGAGTGCTTTTTGCCCCCAAACATCAGTAGTTGATTGTGGCCAATCTGGTGGACCATTTCCAGTTCCATCAATTCGAGGTAGGAGATCTTACCTTTCTCTTTCTATTTGTGGTTTCCATTTTTGGTTTCATGCAATTGTCTTGGAGTTTTAAGTGCATTTAGGCTTTAGATTTGTGCCCTAGATCCAGCGCACCCTCTTTGTGTTGAAAGGTGTGTTGGGCCTGATGGATTAATACTGGGAAGAGTGCTTTAGTGCACCTTCAAAGGAAGAGAGGGTGTGTTGCAGTGCTCTGTCCTCTTAAGGGGGATTTTATTTTTCACCTAGATTTCTCTCAATTTTTTGCATGAAATTTGTTCTAAATTTTCTTCTCATGGTATTGTAGTTATCTATTGGAGAAAAAATGGCTATGATTTGGTGAGAAAGAGAACATGAGCCCCATGACATGGATGTTTCCAATGATCCAACAACAATAAAGGCTTTAAGAAATTGTAGACTTCTAAATTTCTTTTGGATTCCTGGCATGAGAGCCCAGCTAGAATAATTAGAATATCTAATCTGGGCATGAGATATTCAGGCACAATGTTTTAGGCTTGGAGCACATATGCTTAGTATAAAGGTGGAGGATATTTATTTTTTGATAGGTTTGTCGAGGAGGGGAGCTCCTATCTTGTTATCTGGCACGAGGAGGGGCGGTCAAACTGTCAAATATTATGTTACTGCACATTGTAGACCTCGTTACCAACCAACAAAATATGAGAAGATAGAGATTAAGGATGTGGTTCATTTTCTTCTCAAGACAATCCTTTTCATCATGGCATGATTGGCTGGCAGTGCTACTCTGCATTTAGATAACAAGTCCCAAATTAAATATGCATTAGAATGCATAGAACCAACCGTGTTCAATTGGAGTGAGGGGGTGCTAATGAATTTAAAGGAACAATTCAATAAAGAAAAGGATGGGAAATTGAAGAATTTTGGATATGGTTCCATCTTAATATCATTTTCCCTAGAGAGGATTCCACTACTCTGTCCTCAACATATTCTTCTTGAGCTTCCAGATCCCAGGGCTCCACGTATCAGGCGATGGGTTGATCTTATGTCTTGACATGCAGGTCCTTCTTCCATGAGTTCCAAACCTACCTTCTTTTGATGACTACGGGCACAACCCATTATGATCAAATATTATCCCTATGTAATAGCATATTTTTTAGGAGATCCAAAGCTCGTTTTACCTGAAGGTGAGCAATGAGGTGACATAGGTAAAACAAATTCATTCTGAATGCTTTTGATTTTTTGGTTTTACAATTATTTTTGTTGTTTTTCGATGCATCAAAGACAAACTATTAATTTCACATGCAGATGTTGGACCTGTTCGACCAGTGGGCTCATCCTACTTCAATGACGTGGAGAGTCACTACTTGCACAAATTGGAGCATAGGTGGTTGCAAGAGAAAAGGAGGAGAAGCAGGATCTCAACATAGTTGAGACTCTTGCAGAGTTCGAGTGCCATGTTGAGGGATTGACCCATAGCATACTAAAGACCAGGGTCAATCAAATCCCTATGATACCAAAACGTTACACCACTAGAGTTCTAAACCACATTCGTTAGATGTTGTGGGATATTTCCCATGCAGTTTTCTGTTACCATGATCATCATCAGGACTAGTCTACTAGGAGGCCTTAGTGTCATATTTTGACTACATTTATTTTTTATATGATAGGTCATGTGGCAATATGTGTCTCAGACACAGCTTTTGTAAAACCAAACTTTATATACCATTATCTACCTATTGGTGTTTCTTATTTCCTCTATTACCTTGTTCAATCAATGTGTGATGTGGATTGAATTTTATTTACATGTGTCACAAATTTACATCTAAAACATGGTTTTTTAATGCATTAGTTAATATGTTTAGACTTCTAGGAATGTGTTGATATTGGATGTAATCAAAATGTCTTTCTAGAAGGCGAATCCTTAAAAAAATATGTAACATAGTTGGAATTCATATTGAATAGACATTAATTAAATGTAGTACTACAAGTTGTGAGTCAAGTCAGACTACTATACAATGGATTCCATGAGAAATAACATTAGAAAACAGCTCGACTAATACAAATCCCTTGTAAACTCACTAACTCACCACTTGGATCATAAATAGCCCACGTTGTAAAGGAAAGGTTATGAGTAATATGACTAGCACTATCAGCATAACCAACATATGGCTAAGGGAATGCTGACATATGAAAATCAAATGTAAAGAAAGATTAACAGAGATGGTAGGAAACTCCAAAGGGAACACATTGCAAACACGCTCAACACACCTATACATAGTATGTACACAGTGACTATGCAAAAGTGATTTAATCATAGTATTTTTTGAGGTACAACCCATTTCTAGGTTACGCCAAGGGAATTCCATCAAAATAAATAAGCTCGTAAGCCCCTTTTGTAAGAACACATTTAACTATGTATGGGCCTAGCCACATCGGCTTGCACTTCCCATCCCCTAACTTATCGACTTCCTAATCATATAATAGGACTGGGACACCTTTTGAGAAGGCATGAGGTTTAACATTCTTGTCATATTTTACTTTCACACCTTTCTTGTGGACCTCATTGGCCATTACGAAATTGCGCAAGGTTTCATCTAAGCATGCTAGATGCAAGAGACACTCTTCTTCTGTAGAAGTGGTAGGAAGAAGTTCAACGACAAGATTCAATGATGGAATCTCACATTTGATGGGAAGGATTTCCTCTAGACCATACACCAATTGAAAAGGTGTGAATCCACTTGCAGCCTGGAAAGAGGTTCGATACACCCACAAAGTTGCATAAAGGATGAGATACCAATTCGTTTCATGAATATCTATTATGCGTTGTAGTATTATTTTCAAAACTTTGTTAATAGCTTCTACTTGCGCATTTTCCTATGGGTAATAGGGTGTTGAGCTATCATGTTGAAGGCCCAACTTGGAAGTGATTCTAAAAATGTTTCCCATTGTTTGTAATAATAGCTTGTGGTACACCAAACCTAGCAATGACAAGATTAAAGAGAAACAAAGCAGATTTTTTTTTGGTGTTATTATATGTAGACATCGCTTCAATGCACTTGGTAAAATAATCTACCACCACAACGATGTAGTTATCCCCCCTGCCCGAGTGAGGGTTACATATCATAAAGTCAATGCCTCATTTTGTAAAGGGTCCAATGATGATAACAGGATGTAAAGGAGAAGGTGGAGCATGGGTTTTATGATCATAGATCTGGCAAGTGTGACACTTTTGGACCACGGTGATGTAATCTTGAAACATAATGAGCCAAAAGTAACCAGCACGCAAAATATTTTGTTTGGTGGCATAGGCAGACATATGTCCACCACATGCTTCAGCATGGCATTCGTTTAGAGCTTTCTTAGCCTCCTCATGAGTGAGATGCCATTTAAAGATGCTATCAATACCACAACGATAAAGTGTGTCTCCAATTATGATATAATTTTTAGCCTAGTATCGAATACATCATTGGTCAGAGCGAGAGGTATTGTGCTAAAAAGTCTAGGTCTGGAGATAGATGATGATATATTCATACCAAGGATCAGATGAATTGATCAGAAACAATGAATCGAAAGGAATAGAATCATCATACATAGATGCAGTGCCAGACGAGGGAAGGTTGCAAATCAGTTTAGAAAAGACTAAGGATTTCTTGGATTTGGACTTGATGAATTCTAAATCGAACTCCTAGAGAATACAAATCCATTTAGAGTACTTCCTCCCCAGAAATTGTTGTGAAAATATGTATGTCATTGGGTTGCAATCATAAACAATTATAGTTTTGCGAAGCAGAATGTAGTGGTGAAACCTTTGGACAACTTGGACAACTACCTAAGCTAACTTTTCAACATGAGTATATTTGATTTCTATATTGTTTAGGTTCCAATCAAATAATAAATGGGATGTTTGTCCCCTACACCATCTTCTTAGACCAATACCATAGCAATGGTAGTAACTGCAGCAACAAGATACAAGAAATAATCTTGTTGATAATCGGGGGTATACAACAATGATGGGTGAACCACAACATCTTTCAAAGCATCAAATGCCTTTTGGGTAGTGTCATCCCAATGGAAGGGAACCCCTTTTTTCAAAAATCAAGTAAATCATTCGGTCAATTTAGCATAGTTGGGAGCAAATCTTTGTATAAAGTTAGCCTTCTCTCAGAGGCATTGTAACTGAAAAAGCTATAAAGGAGAAGGAAAATCAAGGATTGCCTGTACTTTAAGTGGATCTATATGAATCCCTTGCATCGACACAACGAAGCCAAGAAGTCGACCAAATTGAACACAAAACATGCATTTGTCTAGATTTCGCCTGATATATATGTGTGTGTGTGTGTGTGATAGCCCTGAGATGCATTGTACATAACATCATGGAAGGAATAATTCATAGCCCTCTAGAAAGTTGCACAATCATTTTTCAAACCGAAAGGGAACTTTCGATAGGAAAACATGCCGCATGGAAAAATAAATGTAGTTTTATGTTGGTCCAATGGGAGTATGTTGATCTGGTTGTAGCTGGAAAAACTATTCATAAACGAAAAAAACTTTTCTTCCAGCACAATCATCAATAATATGGTTGATAAATGGGGTGGGATAGTTGTCATTACGACAAGCACAGTTGATATCCCGATAATCGACAAACACATGAATCATGCCTTGTTTATTCATTACAGGAACAATGTTCGAGACCCATTCAATAAGAGGAACTGGGTAAATGAAACCAACATGCAAATTTTTTTCTTAGGATGGACCAGATGCAAGTGTTGTCAAACTAACTTAGTATCTAGATACGTTTTCATCTCATATACAACAATATTTGGATCAATACCTAGAATCTCTTCATATGACCATGCGAAAACGTCTCAAAATTCCTAGAAAAGGGCTTTATAGATATTGACCTCATTGGGAGAGAAAGATACACCAATATGTACATTCTCGACAATTCTAGGTTTAGTCAAAATATCAAGAGGAACTGTCTCTTTAATATTTGATAAATTCATCTCAGAATCGATGTCATGAATAGATAGGGAATTCCTAGATATCTCAACAATATTGTGTGAATATATATCACCAATATTATCCTCAGAGGTATCAGGAAAGGAGGAAAGATGATGATTATCATCCCACGACGCATCATCTAACATATGATTTCCATGATGCTTTCATCAGTAGAGAATGTACCGAAGAAAGGATAAGAAGAAGAACCATAATCTTGGGAATGATCGACCCAATCTATCAAGGAGGAGAAATTAGAATGTGTCGAATAAGCCGAATAGATTCATATTCGAGCTCAATATGATTGAGAAGCATATGATCACCAAATGTATCAATATTAGAAGTGTTTGGTACTATCCAAGGATCAGATGGAATAGTACAATAAGAAATCATGTTGATAAAGGTAATCAAATTCAAGTTGTCAGGAGGAGGAAGGGAAATAATTCCCATCAAAGTGGAATCCTTAAGCAATCTAACTTTGACATGTTGATAAGAATGTGGGGTTTCACCCACAAGAGGGATGCTTCCAGTAATTTGAGAATTATTGGAAAAAAAGGTGAGCTCCTAGATGTCGGTGGAACAAGTTGAGTTAGAGGTGTAGCCTACATAGATTGACTTACTTGAGATAAAACTTGAGCAGGTTAAGAAATAGTTTGGAAAGTAGGAACCTGTGATGTGCTAGGTGGAACAAGTTGAGAAGTTTGGATTTGATTCATAAACGAGGAAGGTTGTACTAACAACATAGGATGCCAAGTGGTGACAACCATTCTTGGAAATGGGGAACTCAAATAGGGTAGAGCACCAACTTACAGTGTTTTATCAGTAGACTAGAACATTCAGCAACAGGTTTCCCCCGTACTAAAAGATAAGGGGCATATGGAGGAAATTTCCCTCCTAGAGGAGGGTACCCAGTGTAAGGTGGAGTGGGTTGTTGTATATGTCCATATCCACTGACATACAAACCATATTGCTACTCCACTAAAGGTTGAGATGGACGAGGAAGAGAATATTTTGTGGTGATCATCGAAGAAGTATTAGATGGAATTCAGATGAGGATGGCATGGGAGAAGTCCATGGACTGGTAAATGCACCAAAAAAGGTACCAGATAATGATTAGTAACTAGGTGGAATGGACATACCACCATGAAAATGTATTTATCATGATGTTACAAACATGGAATTAGTTGCAACATTGGTTATCTCTCTCATAGTGGAAGATGTGAGCTGAGAAACCATAGAAGAGCCAGTCATAGTAGAATTTACGAAAGAGGATTGTTGAGGGAAACTCTGTTAGGTCCCTATACTACTAGTGTAACCCCTTATTGTTATTAGTACAACCCCCTTATTATATTGGTGTGCCCATGTAGTCCCCATATTGTTATTATTGTGCCCCATAGAAGCCCACTATTGTCATTATTGTGCCCTTACATTATTATTGTTATGTCGGCTCTGATTATATTATGACCCCTTAGAATCCTATATATGCAAAGGAGGTCTCGTCATTTGTATCATCTAAGAATTTTTCATTTGTGTAATGTAAAGGAGGTTGCCCCCTCAAAGAGGCTTATTTATAAGGCATTGATCTATCTTTTCTATCTTTTTGTGAGCTGGTTTCATAACATTTGGTATCAGAGCTTTGGATTCTAGGGTTTCGCTGCTCCAAACAAGTCATCGTGGAATTTTCGCTATAACTTTTTTTTGCGATGTTTCAGAAGCTAAAAATAAATCCCATTTGAGAGGAAATCTCATTGAACCTCAGGTCCAAATGTCAGAGCTTGTCCCACTATATTTTCGGGGATATGATCTGAGGAAGTTATAGTTTTTGCAAGCTCCAGAATTTCATCTAAAACAGGTCATCGTGGAATTTTCACTATAATGTTTTCGCTACGAAGTTTTAGAAGCTAAAAAAAAAATCCATTTGAGAAGAAATCAATCTGAACCTTGGGTCCAAATTTCAGATCTTGTCTCACTATAGTTTCAGATATATGATCTAAGGAATTTAGGGTTTTTGCAGACTCCCAAATTACATCTTAAACATGTGACCTTGGGAAAATCCTCATAACTTTCTCTTTGAGCATCAGATTGAGATTTCATAAGAAGTTACAGAAAGAGGACGAATTTTAGTTGTTTGTGTTTATTTTTAAGATCCCAAGGTCAAAACAGTAACATGTGGCACTTCATACAAGTTCACTATTCTGAAAAGGTATATAATCAGGTCATCTTGGGAGATTGTGCATAACTCTTTCTTGGAGAATCCAATTTCTATCAGACTAGTGGCATTGGAAAGAGGACACAGAGGTCTACTGTAGGTCGTAATTTCAGAAATGGAAGATCCGAAATTATAGAGTTACAGTTGTTTCAAGATCAAGCTCCTAAATCAAGAAAAAGTGAGATGAGGAAGTTTGATGGCAAGGATCGGGTAAATTGGATACTACAAACGGAGAAATATTTTGATCTACATGGTGTACCACTGTTACAAAAGTTATGTATTGCATCTAATTATTTAGAACCAAATCAATTTTTATGGTATAAAGGGCTTTGTTCTTGTAAACCACTTGTCAGGTGGTCACGGACGAAATGATAACACATTATGAGGATACAAAGAGAAACACCTTCTTTAGCCAATTGATAAATCTCAATGTTCAATGGTAGAGCACATTGAGGACTTTCAAAAATTGAATATAAGGGAAAATGATATTCCAGAGAAGCAGAGGATTGATGTCTCCATAGGGACTTTAAAGGATAAAATTCAACATGAGGTTCGTCTTTGGGAACGTGAATTATTGGAGAAGGTATTCAGGTTGGCAAGAAAAGTGGAAAGCAAAATTATGGCAACAAGGAATTATACCCCTCACAACTATAAACATGGAAGTGCTGTTTCTCCTAGCCTTCCACAACCTACAAGGGTGACACCACAACAACTGGAAGAAAAAAGAGAAAAAGGACTTTGTTACAATTGTGATAACAAATACATTAAAGGTCATAAGTGTGCTGAGAAGAAATTATTTTACATTGATTGTGAAGAGGAGGAAGAAAAGGATCAAGAAACATCAAAAAAAGAGGATATACACCAGGAAGAAACCCCAAAGAAAGAAGAAATTAATTCGACCATATCTTGTAAAGAATTGGCAAGAATTACCACTCCTCAAACTCTCAAGATAGAAGGACATATCAAGAAGAAAAGGTTCAAGAAGTGAAAGATCACATCGAGAAAGAAGAAATGAATCCAACCATATCTTGTAATGCATTGGCCAAAATTGCCACTCCTCAAATTATCAAGATAGAAGGAAATATCAAGAAGAAAAATGTTCAAGAAGTGAAAGATCACATTGAGCATCAAGAAATGAATCCGGCCATATCTTGTAAGGCATTGGAAGAAATTACCACTCCTCAAACTCTCACGATAGAAGTACATATCAAGAAGAAAAAGATTCAACAAGTTAAAGATCACATCGAGCATCAACAACAAGTTCTCCAACTTTTAAAGGATAACACCACTTTGGTGCAGTATCAAATGAAACAATAGGAAAATCAACGTCACAGTGAAAGAATTTTCGATGTAGGTGATTGGGTATTTTTACAGCTACATCTCAAGCAAGCTATTTATGAGAAGGAAATGTTGGCAATACTACATGCACTTAACAAATGGCGACCTTACCTAATGGGATGACACTTCAAGGTAAAAATGGATCATGATAGTCTTAAATAATTTTTAGAAAAAATATTATCTTTAGAAGAACAAAAAAATGGGTCACAAATATGTTGGGTTATGACTTTGAAATCATCTACAATAAAGGGAAGAAAAATGTGGTTGCATATGCACTCGCAAGAAAAGATGAGGATGTGGAAGCATTGTTTTGTGATATTTCTATTATCCAACCAGATTGGATAAACAAAGCAAGGGATGAATGGAAGAAGGACGAAGAAGTGCGGCCACTCATTCAAAAGTTGCAGAAGATCCCAGTTCAAGAAATATTGCCAGAACTTGACTAGGAAGGAAAAATCATATTGGAACATGGAGCAGTCACAGAAACAATAACACAATAGCTACGAAATCAATCAATTTCAGAGTATTTCATCAAATGGAAGAACTTACCTGCTGAAGATTCCACATGGGAGGACAAGAATTTTATACAAAAGCATCAAGAACTACTCAAGCGTTGAGGACAACACTTTTTGAAGGAGAGGGGCATGTTAGGTCCCTATACTACTAGTGTAGCCCCTAATTATTATTAATACAACCCCCTTATTATATTGGTGTGCCCATGTAGTCCCCATATTGTTATTATTGTGCCCCATAGGAGTCCACTATTGTTATTATTGTTCCCTTACATTATTGTTGTTATGTCGGCTTTGATTATATTATGACCCCTTAGACTCCTATATATAGAAAGGAGGTCTTGTCATTTGTATCATCTAAGAATTGTTCATTTGTGTAATGTAAAGGAGGTTTCCCCCTCGAAGAGGCTTATTTATAAGGCATTGAGCTATCTTTTCTAACTTTTTGTGAGCTGGTTTCATAACAAACTAAAATGTGAGTTGAAAAGAGAAGAATCAGGAAAAGGAGCCTATATCAGAGTATGAGGAGGAGGGACTTGATAGAGATGAAGCCCTCTTAAATGAATAGGAGAAGAAGGTTGAGACTCTTCTTGAGGAATTTCCTCAATACTCAGAAGACCAAGTGGAATGTTTTCACTTCCGGGTCCAAGATATATATATTTTGGTTACGTCAAAGATAGAGGAAGAGAAGAGGAAGAGATGGAAGTAACAAGTGTAGTTAAATAAGGTTCCTTAGGTTGTATAACCTCAGGTTTTAATGTGTCTGAGTCAAGAAACTCAGGTTCAATAACCTCAGGTAATAAAGTTTCAGATGCTTCTATTTCGACTGTCTCAGACTCACCATCTAGAAGAGAAGTGATCTCGAGTTCAATACTCACATGAAGTGACGATTTTGGTTGGTTAATTTTGGATGTAGGTCCAAAATGGGTAGCTTTTGAAGTACTAGATTCAATAGTTTGTGTGTTTTTTTCTTTCATCGAATAGGAGTGTCCTCTGGAGGAAGATAAGACAATATTTACATCCTACATGAATGACGAGATTGAGGGGGTTTTTCTTCGATGATGGTTTAATAAATTTTAGAAATTAATAACAAAAAATAAATCAAAAAGGGGTAACTACGAAAAAAGGGTTTACCAAGTCACTATGAACTGCAATATACCACCTTGGTGAACCAATGATTTATGTATGGATAGGAAATCTCCTCAAATGTCGTGTTTGGTGTATCACAGTGTGTAAGGCCACTGACTTGGTTACCTATGGTAGGATAACAACCTAGTGGGGACTTCCAAAATATACTCGAAGGTACATGGAAGTGGAGTCTGTAGTAGTGTTGTCTAATGTGTAACTGTTCGATGAGAGAATTCCCATATACTTATCATGCATAGAAGGTATGTGGAGAATGGTCTTATACACTTACGTACGTGGAATGGATATCACCCCCGAAATGTAACACTGACAAAGAATGATAGCTCCTACATTTAAAGATGTTAAAACATGTCTCTATCCTAGACCTCTAGATGTTTGCATTATTGTTCCAAATGCTCCTTGAGATTGATTCAGTAAATTTTAGATTTTAGTTTGAATTATATTTTATTTTTCAAGGCTCACAACGAGTTCACTTGAATTCCCTATAATGTAATCATGCATGATAATAATAAATCTTTTCTTTTCAATAAAAAATTATCTATGGGAGGGAAGAAACAAAGAGTAAATGCAACATACAAAATGGCGCAAAAAAAGTTTCCTAAGTATATTTTCCTAATGCAACTGTTCCAATTTCCAAATTTCACTCAAAATCCTAAATGAAAATAATGAAAAAAGAAATGCTTTAATATATTAATTTAAATATATTGGTATATTTTTAATCAAATATATTAATTTTATAAAATAAAACATAATAAGTTACATTGAAATATTAATATATATGAAATAAATAAATGTTAATTTCTTCTTCTTTTTTAAATAAACATTGATCTTATTAATATATTTGATGATATTAATATATTTAATTAAGTTAAATATATTAATATATTTTTTCAGTTATATTAATTTTTAAAATAAAAAATAAAAAGTTACATTGAAATATTAATATATATGAAATAAATAAATATTAATTTTTATTTTTTTAAATAAAGGTTTGTAAATCTCATCCGGGTAAAAGAAATTATGTCAGCCATTTCTTTTGTTGTTAGCCCTCTATTTATACCTCTCACTCTCGTATGCTTTTCTCAACCTTTGTTTTGACGATGGGTCTTGTTGTAGACTCGAAATGTCGACATTCAAATATGTCTACTGCAGAAGAAATTATGACATCTCAATCACAAAACCCACCCCATAGAAATTTGCAAACATTAAAAAATCTTTTCTTTCCTCCTAATTTTCAAATGCAATGAAAAATAAGATGCAGCTAAATAATTGATAAGAGAAATCACATATAATATTATTACAATACAAATTTCTTCAAACCAATCAATGATCAAGAAAAAATTTTGCAAAATACCTAATTGACAAGAACAAAGAAAAATCCAAAGAAATTAACATCAAAGACTAATAAAACCAAAATAAAACATAATGAAGTCTTTTCAGAGATAGGGACACACTTAGAGACACAAGGAAAACTTGTTGGACCAAAGAAAATCAAAGAGCAAGGCAAAGGAATGCAATTTTTTGCATCCTATAGGAATTAGTGCAGGTGCAGAAAACACACCAGTGCATTGCAACGTAGACACAAAGAGGAAACCAATGCACTGAAGCGCTCTATCTTAGAATAGGGAATGCATTGGGGATGTTTCGGTCAAAACACGACACAAGAAACCCAACCAAGCTCAAAAATGTGTTTTCCTAAGGTCAATCAATGTTTGAGTGAGTCAATTAAGGTTGATTTAAGAGGTGAAAAGGATGCTAAGGTCAAGGAAACCACTAAAGGAAGAAGTGTTCCCTAATATGGTCGCAAATTTGTTATGCGAAATTTTCATGGTTGCAGACAAAGGTGAGTTCCCTTGATCTAGTGGTATGATTTAGAAAAATATAAAACAAAAAGTTTCAAGTTTTCCTTAGAGAAAAATGGGAAAGAAGCCTACCTGGAATCTGGAGTAAGTTTTCCTCTCCTCCTTGTGTATAAGCTCCAGCTCTAGCTCCAAGTGTTATAATTGGAACCTACACACATGACTAAATCAAGCAAAGGATCCACAAAATCCACGTAACATAAGATAAAATCTATGTTCAATGAATCAACATGGCATTGAAATACTTGACTGCAAACATAACACAACAAATATAGTAAAAAAAGATACTCTTTGTATTAACAAATATAGGAGAGAGATTACAACCATAAATAGTAGTTGACTTTGTAGATGTCTCCACAAGTTGACTTGTGCTTCCTTGTCAAAAAGCACACCTCAACATCAACCCTAATGCATGAATATGATGACTCCTTTAGTTTCAAAGCAATAACATCAGCGCACTAGCAATCTCCAAAAGCCAACCACGACGCTATGGAAGCAAATAAACATATAGGGTAAGAGTGGTAGTTTAGGATTTACCATTCTAGGCTTGAGATCCACATATGATGGGAGGATGAGCTCAAGGGATAAGAGATAAGGTCTTCAAGATAGGATTAGCTAGGAATTCAAGCTCTCTATCCATGGTAAATAGTTAAAACTACCTTGGAAGCTTACGAAAGAGGAAGCTTAAGAGATATTTTTTATTTTCCTGAATTTCTAGAATTAACGCACCTGTAGAAGGGAGAGACATCTGCTGACTTGATGCTCATGTATTCAACATGTGCTAAGTACAAGTGGCTAAACATGAAATGTGCATTGGGGCTAAAAATAATGTTTTTGAGCAAACTGTCCCAGAAACTCAGACTTTTTTGAGAGGTGATGCTTAGGGCTTTGTGAAGGGATTATGACAAAGTTTTCAAGAATTTTGATTGATCTGGTTTGCATACCTTTTGGGTTGACATGAAAAAATGGTTTGTAAAAAACCCCATTGGGCACATTGTAACTTGTAAAACTAATTATTTTTGTATTTAACCGTGTTAAAATACCCTTCAAGACCAAGTTGGTCTGCCAAATAAGAAGTCGGCCTAAATTGGGGTACTCTGTCCATCTCAACAGCCTATATATAAGAGGGAACTCGACCTCCTATGGACACAATTCATTATCTCATCAAGCAAGTGAAGGAGAAGAAGAAGAATGCTAGCAAAGGAAGAAGACAGATGAAGATCAAGGGATTGGGTTATTTCTGTTTATCTCTTCACATATGTGAAGGAATGAAACTATGGTTTCTACTATTGGGTTATGGTTTTGCTGCTACAGGATCGAACTTGGAGAAAGTGCAGAAAGAAAGTCAAAGGAATTCTCATTAGGCCATCCTTAAGCCCTAGATGAAGTAGAGACTCAAGCGAAGATCTCAAAAAGCCTTGGAGGCCCTAAATTAGCTCACATGTGTGGAGGCAACAATTGTTGGGAGGGTCGAAAATTTTAGAGCTACAATAGAGGTTGAAATTCTGTAGATGGGGGCCAAAGTTGTGCTGCTAGATGAGATTTGACTAGGTTTGACTTGGACAAAGGAAGCATATCATCAAGAAGGTCAGAATTGGTCTTGGAAGGGTATTGGTCTTGGTCTAGGGGTCTTGGAATCCCTCAATTGAAGAATCTATAAGAAGAGAACATATTTGTGGGTTTTCCTCTCAAGTGGAGAGGTTTTCGCCCTAGTTTGCAACCTATATCTTGTTTTCTTGTGTATTATTGATGTTCTTATTTTTGTAGTTGTTTGATGATAAAAATAACATAATAATAAGAGAAGAAGCTAATAATTAAGAAAAATACATCATAATAAATTATCAAGCATAAGATAAATAAACCCATTTATTGCCTTGTAGATTTCTCAACATGTATCTCAAAGGAAGAGCAAACAATTTCTAATTAAGATGCATGATGACGAAAATTATACTAGTTGTTAACCATGAAATATTTTACAATAAAAAACCAACATAAACATATGCAAAGACCAACAAGAAATTTTTAGAATCATAAGGGTTTATAGCTAACAAAAAAGTTCATGAACTTGCAACAACTATATAATAATCATATATTAACGAAAATCAATAAAGAAAAGTGTTACAACAGTCAATAACAAATGATAAGAAAGGCCTTTTCATGATCCTTCTAGATTCTAAATGTTACAGTTGAACATTCAATGCCAAATCATAAAGTGTCTTCAAAAATCCCAATAGTGGGAAGGCATAAAGCTAAAAAATAGTCTTGAAGTGATGCAGGTAGATGTTGGTGGCCACCCGCCTATCCCACTTGAACCCCCACAATTGTCTCTTTCATTTTTTTAGTTTCCTTAATTGTAGCACAATTTATTATTTTTTTCTGTTTTTCGGGTCCTAAACTTCCGGAGCTATTTTGAGGCCCTAAACAACGTTTTTTGGGAAAATGGGGTGAACATGGGACGTAGTTCCAATCTTGGCCACTGGAAAGTTGTGCTCCTCAGATAGATCTTTCTAACAAGGTATTGTGCCCGTCAAATAGAGATCACATGCCAAAGTTACGACCCCGAGAAGTTGATGTACCAATTTACCCAAATGGGGCCCATAGTTTGGCGGTTCATCCCCTATGGTTAGGTTTTTGGATGTTTAGGGTTTTACATTGTTTCTCAACAATAAGTAGGCCTTTGAGCCTCATTGTAACACAATTCAGAGGCATGTAGCTGCCGCATCTCTTCTTAGAGATAAGCTACCATCACCCTAGCTAATTTATTTCCATTTCTACTTGTAAGCATATTTTTAGTATTTGATATTAATAAACTTAAGTATTATTTCCGCGACATCTTTGAATTTATGGTTATATCTGTAATTTGTTGTGTTCCTGTTTAAATATAGATCATGAAGTTAAGTACATTCTTTTCCCTTTAAGGAGTTCTCCAAAAGTCCAAAAGCCAAGGTCTTTCTTCCTTACTAAAGGGTTATATTTATATAAAGTGAGGCGACTCTTCACCTTCTATGACTTTGCACCTACTCTCATTTCTAATTATCCATAAGATCTCCTGCCCCCTCATGTTTATTTTCTTGCACTTGCTACTCTTGGGTCACATAGGTGTGCCAAGACTTATAACATGCTGCGATTTATAAAACATTTCTTGAAATTAATCCTTCATTTATGATTTCATATTCACATGTATTTTGTATTATTGTCTTCAAGTAAGCTTGGATTTGATGAAATAACAAAGCGAACATGGTATGCACCTTAGTGGGATCTATGAGATGTTGTGCCAGTGCTTCTTTGGTCAACTTTATATCCTTTTCTGTGAATGCTAGCTACCTTGCAAGAATTATTGCATGTATTTCATGTTCAATGTCTTGCTCATGTCTCACCTCTCCTCAAGCTCTGAAGGAGATTAATCCATGACCTTTTAATAGTATCTCCATCATAATGTGATGCTATTGACAGGTGTTCATAGTTCTTATCACACCATTTTCAAGCTTTTCTTGTTCTCAAATGGCGAGTCTTATTTTAGCTTTTTCTCTTTCCTGATTGAGATCAACTTTTCTTGGAAATGCCTCTAGTGAATCAAAGTGTTGCATTCTCCATACATGCATCAAATTAGCTAACAAGTTATCTTTGAGTTCTACACCTTTCACTTTAACTGTATTTTAAATTGAGATAAGTATAACAACCACCTTTTGGAGTTTCCTAACTTCTTTGTAGAACTACTTCATAATATCCTCTAGTAATTTGTTTACTCTAATAATCCTTATAGTAAGAGCTTGAAGTTTACAAAGGTTGGTTTTGTTTACATGGACATTCAATTTATTGGTGGGATTTCTTCAAGCTCCTATCTTGTTGTTTTACTTTTTCCATCAAATGTTCAATATTCCTTTTTGATGCTAAGGAAAAGGTAGTCATAATTGATGGCCAACTAATTATCTAAATTATTAGACACTATATTTCTTTCTATGGTGGCTGAGAGAGACATTGTAGGAGACAAAGTACAGCTTGGTTGAGAGTTTTTGAAAAAATGCAGAGAAATATAGAGAAATTTCAAAGTTAGATAAGGCTTAAAGGAAACTTTAAATGAAGTAATGTCAAAATAGGTTTGGTTGGAACTCCTCAAAGAATATTAAGCAATAAACTAAAACATGGATAGAATATAGAAGCAACACATAACATCAAAATGGAATTCATTTGATTTTTCCATATCCATCAATATTTTCTATTATACCAAAAACGAATTGGAACAATAAACAAGTTTTGCAGGGAAGGTTGCTCCTTACCACTTATGTTAGAAATTATGCTCTTAGAAAAATTTCATATAAGATGGTTGTGTCTAGATTAACTTAGAATCATTTGAGGGATTCTCCAAATTTAAGTTTGAGGTGTAATTGATACAAATTTAGTAAAGGAAAATGACTACATGAATACCACAAATCTAAAATGAGTATGCGTTGAAAAATGTCTTTCTTATAATATTGAAAAATAAATACTTATTTTTCAAAGTTAATTTTATAACTTGTATAGTTTGAACATTTATATTTTTACTTCTACTTATTAAAGTGTTGAGGAACAAATAAATAATTGTCAATAGTGAATATTGGCAAGTTTATATTAGTTACTTTCAAGGATTTGAATCTCAAGTAGCCTAGATCCATATTAACTCTCTTGAGGTGCAAACAGGGTGAAAAGAGATTTGGTAGATCCAGAGTTAAGATGGATCTAGGTTGGTTTAATTGTTATTTATAAATATAATTATAAATATTGATTTTATTGTTTTATTTTATTTTTATTTTTGTTAATACTATTTCTATATTATATTATATAGTTAATACTAATTAATCATCATTAAGGTCTGTCTCTTATAGTGCATGCTTATTTATTGAGTGTAAAATTTGAGGAAAGGTTAACATCTAGGTAAAATGGGTTAGACTAGTTAATATAATTACTAATATAAGAAGAGTTGTTAGATTTTTGTGAGGTGCCCTTTCCCCATTTCTAGGTAACCTCTCGTTATTGAGAACTTTGGATCTTTCATCTAATCGATTGTCTGGAAGAATTCCACCAGAATTTGGGCAATTTAAAGAGTTGCAAACACTCGACTTGGAAGCTATATCTTGATTAAAATATATTGACAATAGCCTCAAGCAATTAGAAATTTGATCAACCTCGTAGTGCTTCACCTCGATAATAACAATTTCATAGGGACTATTCAAGAAATTAGAAATTTGACCAACCTCGTACTGCTTCGCCTCGATAACAACAATTCACAAGGACGATTCAAGGAATTGGAAATTTGACATGTACAATTCACGCAAGAATTTAGTTGCAAGTATATCTATCATGCAACAATTTTAATGGCAGTATCGCAAAAAGTTTATGTGAGTTAAATTAGCTTGCAAGTTTAGGCTTTTCAGAAAACGTGCTAGAGGGATCAATTCCCCAGTGTTTTGGCAATCTTCAATCTCTGTCTGAGTTGGTATTAAGCAACAATTTGTTGTCCGGCGTGCTACCACAAACATTAAATAACATCACTTATTTAGGGAGGTTGAAGGTCCACAATAACTTGTTTAATGGAAATTTGGACATACGGTTTCCAATTTATATGGAAATTTTCTCTGCATATTCAAATAATTTTTCTAGAGATCTAATGACATCTTTATTTAATTGCAGTCAACTGCAGCTCCTAGATTTAAGAGGAAACAGATTGACCTATACACTCCCAGAATATCTAATCTTTCTTACTGAGTTAAAGGTTTTAAGCATTGGTTATAATAATATTCAAGGTGTTCTACCTCAATGGATCACAAATCTCACCAAATTGCAAGTGTTGGAATTATCCAACAATAAATTTAGTGGAACAATACCATCCAATCTTTGTAGATTACAAGGATTCCAAATTAATGGATCTTCACAATTACTTTTCAACACATTATATACAGAGGTGGAGATGCATATGAAAGGACTTCAATATATATACAACTACATATTGTTGACAAACATAATGATTGACTTGTCTAGCAATGATTTTGTAGGGGAAATACAAGCAAGAATTGAAAGCTCGCATAACTTAAGATTGTTGAATTTATCAAGAAACCATTTAGAGGGAGAAATACCTAAATCTCTTGGTGAGATATCTTTTTTGGAGCAGTTGGACTTGTCTATAAATAACCTCAGTGGGATGATTCCTCAAGAGCTATCTAAATTATCCATGTTGGCATCTTTCAACTTTTCATGGAACAACCTATGTGGGCCAATCCCAATAGGAACTCAGTTTGACAACTTGGATGTCACTATATATGAAAGCAACAAGTGTCTATGTGGCAATCCTTTACAGCCATGTAAGAGAAATCAAGTGACACCAGTAACAATGGCTACATAGGTTCCAATGGGATCAAAATGGTTTGATCAAGTGGATGAGAAAATTTCTCTCAATTCATTGGGGTTAGGATTCGGAATTGGATTCATAGGAGTTGTTTTTGTGATAATCACATGGGCGAGAACTAGGCATTGGGTAGTGCCTCCCAATAGACGACCCTTCTATGGTGTGTATAGATTCCCTACATAAAATTCCCAGAATGCCAAATAGATGGTTGATAAATAAAAATATATAAAGATAGTCTTTCTTCAATATGGGGACTTAGGGTTGAGATGAAACCCTCCCTCACTCTTGATGTATGCTTGCATAATTAAAAAAGTTTGATGCTATAATCTTCTAATTAGGGTTGCTCATTCCATGTTGGTGGGTTATTTTGGGTAACTAAAAATATTAAATGTGGAACATTATGGTTCTCAATTCTCTTGATCTTCTATGGAAATAAGATTTGAATATAAGATGTATTATTGATATTTTGTTCAATGTATACTTAATATATGGTTTCATATATGAAAATTCATTTATTATTCATGGTTACATGCTATTAGTTGGTGGTGATTCCATGGTCTTGTATAAGTGATAGCACTTATTATTACATAATTGAAAAAGAAATTGGACTAATTTTGGTGAATCAATGAATGTATTAATTACATCTTCTCCAAAATATTCAATTCATCTTATTCTTATATCTCAATTCAATTTCCCAATTGAATATGCATGAGGCTTGGTAATCCACCAACCCATTATTTCTAAAGAATATCAAAAATATTTTTGTAATGATTTCTCTACTTGTAACATAAATAAATTTTAAGTAATTGAATATCTTTAAGTGTAGGTCCAAGAGGTAAAAAGTTGACACCATTGTTAGGGACAAAGTCCAATTGTTGAGATTTAGTAGATTGACTCAAAAGATTTGAAAAGGGAATTTATATGAAGATCTCATTCTCATTTAAGGATTCCTTAAGAATGAAACAATGTTCTTAAGTATTTTTAAGTGACATGTTGCATGTATACGTGAGGAATTAAGATTGAAGGCATTTGAATACTGACTTGGTGAATATAATGGTATTGAAATAGGGTACTATTGTAATATGTTTTAAAATTTGCATATCAATAATTTATGTTGAAGTTTTGAAAGTGAAGAAACATGTTATTTCCCCATGGGAGGCCAAGTGATATCCCTTATCTAATTTCTTGAGTATCTTAGGATTTTTTAATGAGATACTATCCACTTATTGGGGTGATAAGATTACAAAATTCCATGGAAATGACCATTCAACTACATTGCATAAACGTCCCTCATGAAAACTATTTCATATATTGATGTTTTCCACAAGGATGTCATGATGAGAACGTTTATATGTACCTTGGAAGTTTTTGTAAAAACATGGTTTGAAAGGCTTAGTGGAAAGGAAATGTTCGACTTTAAATTTTTATTCAAATCATTGCATAGACATTTGGATCTTAGATATGAAAAAGAGGAAACAATTGAAGAGTTTGTTGATGAACCACTTGTTGAAGAAAGTGTAACTAGGTTCGGTATTCATAAATGTAATTTTGATCTTTATACTTGTAAAAGAAAAACAATTATTATTTTGTCAATTGAACAATGAGTTCCTTGCTTATTGCATAGGCCTAGCACATGTTGAAGTGTTATAGGAAAGTCAAAGATTCAATGTAATCGTTGAAGACCCTTATGGGCATGTTACACCATGTAAATATATGTATTAGAGTCAAAGAAATATGTCAAATATGATCCTCCAAAGCAAAGACAAGTCTCCTATTCAATACGGATCAAAAAACGAATGTTTGGTGCACAAATATCAAGTCGACCTAAAAGGAGGGAAAGACTCCTATATATAGGGTAGCTCAACCTCACAAAAGGATCACTACTCATCATTTAATTTCAGCGAAGAAAATAGGACGAAGAAGAGGTACGAAAAGGAGCATTAAGGTGCTTCTAGGGAAATGAAAGAGATAAGGAAGAGATCCAAAGCTTTGGGACTGTTTTTGGGTCTCTTTCTATCACATGTTCGAAGGTAAGAGAGGACATTATGCTGCTGCAAAAATTTAGAAATTACAGCTCTCTTAAAAGGTTCGATTGGGCTAAAACGAGGCTCCCGATAGGCCTCCCTACCAAGCGAAGTAGGCCCCACCTATATCAAAGGAAAGGAACAAGTGAAAGGGTTTATTTCAAGCCCTAAATTAGCCACATGTGTGAAGGAATCCGAGATGTAATAGACTCAAGAGGATCAGCCTCTAAATTGAAGATATTCCTCAAGGAAGGTCTCATTCTCTAGCTCAAGTATCAAGGAAAAGAAAGATTGCCAAGAAAAGTAGAGAAGACAAGAAATACACAAAGAAGAGGTATCTAAAGAGACCAAGCATTTCTGCAATTTCCAGAAAAGGAGTGAAGGAAAGTTTCGTCAGTTTTCAAAAGAAGTGCAAAGAAGAGATCAAGGTGCAGTGCAAAGGAAGACTTTGTTTGAAGAGCATAAGGAAAGTTTCAAAAGAGAGACTGTGTCTTGTACTTGGAGGATCTACTAGTCAAGGGTCTAGGGTTTGGCAATTGGCAATTGAAGCTTCAATAAGAGAAATTTGTAGAACGGTTTTCCTCTCTATGGGAGAGAGGCTTTGCCCAGGCTGAGAGCCAATATCTTGTGTTCTTGTCTCTTTTGTTTTGGTAACTATTTGATGAAGTAATAGAACACACAGTAATAATAATAAGTGAAGACTATGCTAACAAGAAAAGGTAAAAGTACCTCACAAATAGCTATCATTGTCAGAAGAATCACACTATAACCCTCATGCTCTAGATTCTTCAACATGGTATCGGAGCTAAGGTAACACATCGAGAAAGGGCATCTCAAGAACACATAGAAGATGGAAGCATCAAGATCAACAAGCCAGGGTTCCAAATGTTAGAAAATTATATATTACGAAGCAATGGAACACATATAATATTGCAGAAATATAAACACAGAAAATGCATAAAACAAGAGAGACATAGATATACGTGGTTCACACAGTTTGGGCTACATCCACGAAGAAACAACCAGTCTTTCTTTTATTATATTATCCAGCAAACTGAAGAGATACAACCTATAGCAGATCCATTGTAACACCCTCTTCACTCTCAATCTCATCTCTCTTCCTCACACAGAATACAGATATATATCATAGATGCAATACAATTCCATTATATATAGTGAGGGGTTGCCTTCTAGGGCAAAAAACCCTAAATTAAACATAACTTCTACCGTCAGATCATCCACCTAATGAACGGCCCAGATTGACTAGAAATTACTAGACTTTTACAAGGTAATTTTACATCTATTTTTAGCTTCGGGGGCAACGGGGGGGGATTTACCCCCCCTCCCCGCACCCCCTCACCTCGAGGGGTGTACAGTCCTCCTGGGGTATACATCTGGCTGAAACCTTGAATACAGAAGATAATCAGGCTCCACACCCAACAATCTCCCACTTGGAGACTGATTATAGCAACTCCACCGCTGCTTCATTTGCTAGACAATGACTCCACTTTGGACCTGGTTGTTTCTCATCTTCTTCATCATACTTGAAGACCAGTTGAAACTGAGCACATTCTCAGTTTCTCCCTAGTTACAACTTTTGTTAGCATATCTGCAGGATTCTGGTTAGTGTGTATCTTTTCCAGCTTCAATTGTCCATCTTCCAATGCTGACCATATGAAATGGTACTTGAGCTGTATATGTTTAGTCTTGGAATGAAATGCAGAGTTCTCTGCAAGATGTATGGCACTCTGGCTATCACTGTATAACCTACCCAACTCCTTCTTCTTACCCAATTCATCAAGAAACCTTTGTAACCAAATCATTTCTTTACTAGCCTTTGTAGCAACAACATACTCTGATTCTGTTGTTGAAAGTGCAACAACACTTTGGATTTTTGAAACCCAACTGACAGTTGTTCCACCTACAGTAAATACATATCCTATAGTTCTCCTCTTGCTATCTCTGTCACCTACCATATCTGCATCAACATATCCCTATAGAGCAATGTTTGAACCACAAAAGCATAATGCTTGATTTGTGGTACCTCTCAAATACCTGAGAATCCACTTCACCGCCATCCAATGTTCTTTTCCTAGATTGTTCATGTACTTACTTACAACTCCCACTGCATGTGCAATATCAGGCCTTGTGCAGACCATTGCATACATTAAGCTTCCAACTGCTAATGCATATGGAACTTTAGACATATGAGCCATTTCTTCCTGAGTCTTGGGACATGCCTCCTTACTTAATTTGAAATGGCTAGCCAAAGGTATACTAACTGGTTTTGTATTATGCATATTAAACCTTTTCAACACCTTTTCTATGTACTCACTTTGAGACAATGTTAGTTTGCAATTCTTCCTGTCTCTAGTTATTGTCATACCAAGGATTTGTTTTGCAGCACCCAAATTCTTCATTGCAAATGAGTTTGCCAATTTCCTTTTGAGCACATTTATTTCTTGCATGTTAGAACCTGCAACAAGCATGTCATCTACATACAATAACAATATAATATAGCTGCCATCAGTTTTCCTTTTGAGATAAACACAATGATCAGAGTGACGCCTAGTATAACCTTGTTCAGACATAAACCTATCAAATTTTAGATACCACTGCCTTGGAGCCTGTTTTAAGCCATACAAGCTCTTCTTCAACCTGCACACTAGTTTCTCCTTCCCTTTTACCTCATATCCTTGTGGCTTCTGCATATATATCTCTTCCTCCAAATCCCCATGGAGAAAGGTTGTCTTTACATCTAGCTGCTCAAGATGCAAATCTTCAACTGCTACTATACTTAAAATAGTTCTGATTGAAGTCATTTTAACAACAGGAGAAAATATTTCATCAAAATCGATACCTTTCTTCTGCGCAAACCCCTTCACTACAAGTCTAGCTTTGTACCTCTATTTTCCTCCATATTCTTCCTTCAGCATGTAAACCCATTTATTCTGCAATGTTGTTTTACCTGTAGGCAACCTAACTAAGTCCCAAGTCTGGTTATGTGCTAAGGAGTCCATCTCTTCTTTCATGGCTTGCTCCCACTTCTTCCTAGTTTCTACCCGCACTGCTTCTTCATAACATTCTGGTTCACCAGAATCAGTCAACAATACATAATATAATGAAGGAGAGTATCGTTCAGGGGGTCTACTTATCTTGGTAGATCTTCTAACACCACTTTCAGGTGTTTGAAGTGCTTGTTGTTGTTCTGGATGTTGATCATTATGATTTCCAGGTACCATCACTTTTCCTGTGATATCTTCAAGCACTGTGTATTCTCTGTTTTCTTTTTCTTCTTTATTTTCCTGCAACTGATTCTTATACAAGACATTTTCATTGAATATTACATCTCCGCTCCTAATGATTTTGTGATTTTCATAATCATATAAGCGATAACCAAAATCATTAACACCATATCCAATAAAGGTACATTTCTTTGATTTTGCCTCATGCTTTGTTCTATTTTCTTTATTAATGTGGACAAAGGCTTCACAACCAAAAGTATTTAAAAATGAGTAGTTTACCTTTTTACCTGTCCATGCCTCCTCTGGAATACCAACATCCAAGGAACTTGAAGGCCCTATATTTATTAGATAAACAGCAGTATCTACATCATCTGCCCAAAATTGTAAAGGCAATCCTGCATGCAATCTCATGCACCTTGCACGCTCCATGATTGTCGTGTTCATCCTTTCTGACACATCATTTTCTTGTGGTGTTCCTAGAACTGTCTTCTCTCTGCGAATTCCATCCTCTGAACAATACCTATCAAAATCTTTGCTGCAATATTCACCTCCATTATCTGATCTGAGACACTTCAACCTTTTCCCTGTCTCATTTTCAACCAAAGCTTTCCATTTCATTAGATTTATTTCGAATACAATAAATCCAGGTTGTTCTGGTTGCATCATCAATAAAAGTAGCATAATAATGAGAGCCACCAAGAGATGATACCTGAGCAGGTCCCCATACATCTGTATGCACAAGCTCTAATTTTTCACTCTTCTTTTCTTTCCCAACTCTAAGGAATCTGACTCTCTTCTGTTTTCCATAAACACAATTCTCACAGAATTTTAAATCAACATGCTTCAAACCTGGCAACAAATTTCTTGAGTGAAGAATCTGCATCCCCTTCTCACTCATGTGCCCAAGCCTATGATGCCACAATGCCGTATCTTCTCCTGTAGAGGTTAAAGCATTAACAAAATTAGAAATACCATTGCATAAATACAATGTACCAACCTTTTCTCCTTTCGCTATTACCAGGGATCCTTTAGTGACCTTCCAGGTTTTATCTGTGAAAGTACTTACGCAACCTTCACCTCCCAACTGCCCTGTTGAAATTAGATTTTTCTTTAGATTTGGAACATGCCTTACATTTTTCAATAGCCACTGATTTCCATTTTGCTTTTTTATGAAAACTATACCCATTCTAACGATTTTATAGGGTTTATCATCACCCAATCAAACTTGTCCAAAATCTCCTTGAACATAATCATGAAAATGTTTCTTATCAGGTGAGGCATGGAATGAGGCCCCTCAATCTACCACCCAGGCATCAATAATATTTTCTAATGAAAGAATCAAATCATCTTACAACACATCACCTGTTACATTCGCTTCATGATTAGTTTCTTGCTGCGCATCTCATTCTTTTTCCTTCTGAGACTTGCAGTATTTCTTCAGGTGTCGTTTCTTCCCACATTTCTAGCACACTATCCCTGATCTAGACTTGGATCTGCCTTTTCTTGACTTACTGTGATATCCTGGGCTCTTTCCTCTTTCCATTTTTCTTCCCCTAGTCTCTGCAGTCAAAGAATTACCTGATGTCTCATCGGAGCTTTTCCGTCGCATTTCCTCACTAAGGATTGCACCGACAACATCATCAAAATTTAAAGTACTAGATCTAGAGACAGAGTTACTAATGGCCATAACTAAGCCATTCCAACTTTCTGGCAATGAGCACAGAAATAACAGAGCTCTAACTTCATCATCAAAGTTTACCCCTACAGAACTTAACTGCCTTGTAACTCTATTAAAATCATTTAAATGATCAGTGATAGATCCACCCTCTGACATCTTCATATTAAATAAACGCTTCATAAGAAATACCTTATTTGACGCCAAGGGTTTTTCATATAGTTTGGCTAATGCCGACATTAAACCCTGTGTTTCCATTTCCTTTGAAATATTAAATGCTACCGATGCCGCTAGGCACAGTCCTATTGTTCCAAGTTCCTTTCTGTCGAGAATATCCCATTCTGTGTCTATCATACTCGTCGGCTTCTTTGTCTTTCCGCTCAATGGTAGGTATAGATCTCTCTGATACAGATAATCTTCCATCTGCATCTTCCACAGCTGGTAGTTTTTGCTGTTGAATTTTTCGACCCTAAACCTACCATCTTCTGCCATTGCTCCCACTCGAACCAAGAACCCTTCTCTCCTGCAATTTTATCAGCCAAATAGACCTTCGGCTCTGATACCAGTTGTTAGAAAATTATATATTACGGAGCAATGAAACACATATAATATTGCAGAAATATAAACACAGAAAACGCATAAAACAAGAGCGACACATATATATGTGGTTCACCCAGTTTGGGCTACATCCACGGAGAAATAGCTAGTCCTTGTTTTATTATATTATCCAGCAAACTGAAGAGATACAACCTATAGCAGATCCGTTGTAACACCCTCTTCGCTCTCAATATCCTCTCTCTTCCTCACTCAAAATACAAATATATATCATAGACGCAATACAATTACCTCATATATAGTGAGAGGTTGCCTTCTAGGGAAAAAAACCCTAAATTAAACATAACTTCTACCGTCAGATCATCCACCTAATGAACGGCCCAGATTGACTAGAAATTACTAGACTTTTACAAGGTAATTTTACATCTATTTTTAGCTTCGGGGGTGCTGCCCCTGAACCCCCATCGGGGGACCACTGGCCCCCGTACCCCCCAGACCCCTGCGAGGGGGACAAGTCCCCCCTGCGCCACCCTGCGTGGAGGGGTGTACAGTCTTCCTGGGGTATACATCCGACTGAAAACCTTTGAATACAGAAGATAATCAGGCTCCACACCCAACACCAAATCCATTAAAGATAAGGAGGATTACTATCTCCTCTGCTAGACCCATCAAGAAGGACCATCATCCTGGGAGCATTGAAAGAAGAAAGCCTTCCATCTAAAGAAATCTACAAAAAGGTTCATCTAATAAGAGTCTCCATCAAAGATTCTTCACATTAAAATGAAAAGCACTCTAGATCAAGCCTCATCATTGAAGATCTCTAGATCTACACATTGAGAAGTTTTCATCAACAAGAAAATCTTTCACAAGGCACCTTGAAGGAAGCATCTTGAAGAACTCCAAGATCCAAGAATTCGAAGCTTCAATGATCAAGGAAGCAACAAGATATCTGCATCACTAACACTCTCAAGTAATTATTTTTATGTCCTCTTCTGAACATATCAAAATGTCTTTTTGCAAGGAGAGCAAAAAATTGGTTGGGATTGCTAACTTGCATGGAAAAATAAGACTGATATACTTCTCAAAGAAAATTAAGTTATGGACTACATCAAAGGGAGTTTCATTGCTCCAAAGGAACAAACTAAATCCCTAGAAAAATATAATAAGAATTAGACAAGGGCTCAAAGTATTCTGATAGAATCCATCAAGGACCCTCTCATTCCTTATGTTTCCAAACTTGAAAGATCTAAATAAATCTATGATAAGTTGGTGGAGCCATTCTCAGTTACTACAGCTGGAGAAGTGATATCATTGTGTAATGAATTATATAAAATGAAGATATCGAAGGAAGGTGTAGCTCCTTACTTCATGAAGGTTTATGAGATGAGAGACAGGTTGCAAGAACTAGGAGAAGTTATATCAGATAGAGAAATGACTACTATAGTGCTCAATTCATTACTTGAGGAATAGGGAAAATTCATTCCAAGTATATATTCCAAGAAGGAATCCACCCCGTTGAATGAACTTTGGTCCCTATGCAAAATTGAGGAGACTAGACTCAAAGCCAAAGATGATGTGTGATTAAAGGAAGAAGCCTTTGCTGCTATGGCCAAGAGAAAAGGAAAATTTGGCAAGTTTGATCCGTAGAGAAGGGGAAGAAGAGATATTTCCAAATTCCAATGCTTTGGCTATCAAGAGTATGGACACTATAAGAGGGATTGTCCTAAGTTCAAGAAGGACAAAAATAAGAGGAAATGAGAAGAAGCCCACATTACCCAAGAAGTAAAAGAAGAAGATAAGAAACAAAAGAAGGAAGCTCCTTTGGATCTCTACTATGACTGAGATCAACTTCTTCACATAAGTCTTCTTTAAAGTTTTGGGTATCATAGGAACATGTAGAAGTAGAATAGAATGCATGATTTATGAGAAGGGAATCTTTAGGAATATAGGAGCATTATGTAGAGATAGCTCAGAGAAATATATTCATGTAGGAAGGATGCAGTCATTGAATAACCTCATCAATGAATAAAGGGATGATCATGACCAGGAGGAATCATCTTAGAAGGCCACTATCATAAAAAAGGAGCATTTGCAAGATGAGGACTATAAGGATCCTTCAGTGGACTCTTCAATAGAAGGTTCATGACTTTAAGGAAAAGCAGTTGTTGCGATAGGAATTCCACTTATGAGGATTCAAGATAGAACGATATGTAGGCAAAGGAATATGTAGCAGAGAAAATAAGATTGAATGCAATCTCAGTCAAGGAAGTTGTCAAAAGAAATTGAGATGATCTCAGTCCAGGAAGTTGTCAAAAGGAAGCTAAAATGATCAAGGAAAGAACTAAGATGAGGTATGTATGCATCTATTTTTTCAGTGAATCCATGTCATAATTTTTATTAGTGAGCATGGGGAATTTCTTTGGAATCATGGTCAAGAATAAGATAATATCTATTTCATTAAGATATGCATGAAGGCATGGTTCACATTGAGAAATGACAACATGAGAAATATCCTCATATGAAGTATGAGGTGGTTGACAAGAGAACCTATAAAGAATCATATGGGAAAAGAGATCATGGATAAAAGGAAACCATGGACACTAAGGAATCAACATCCAAACGACATGTTGAAGGCATCTTCCGAAAGAAGGCATGAGAATTCTGACAAAGGAAGAAAAATATCAAAGGACCCTTGACACCTATAAAGGCCTTGGAGATATGAACATGCAAGATGATGATGATTCAACCCAACAAGATGTCATGATGAAGAGCCATCTCATAAGGACTATTTGATTTAATATTATGTTCTGATTTCTTGAATAATATATGGATAAGTTCATGTAGGGCTACTGGAACTAGGGTTGTAAGTACAAGTAGAATTAGCTTCATGTGGTGAATGGAAATTCTTGAAAGGAATAGAAGTAGCCATATGATGAAGGTTCTATATTTGCATCAATAAGGCCACTTTCCATGAAGAAATGAATGACATGACGAAATAAGAAGGAAAGTGATCAATGGTTGATGCCCTACAAGGAAGAAGCGTGCCTGAACTTCATGCCATCAAGGAAATAAAGTAATCAAGCAGCTGAAGGACCCACAAGAAGAAGTTGTTGATGAATAAGGAGAGTCCTTAGTTGAAGAGGGAGCTATAGCAAGTACCTAATTAAGAGGGAGCTTGGGCAAGTTCTTGGTCAATGTAAATATGGTACATTTTTTTATAGGAATGGGATTATCTTCCCTAGTTGAGAGGGAGAGATAGACACAAAATTCTTGTCTTCACTAGGAAAGAAAGAATGGAAGGATTGGGTAATCATCTAGCATCCCATGCTCTTTGAGGATGTGTATGGAATCCAATATAAGAGTAGGCAAGAGGACCAATATTATTTGAGGGATGGGAGCCCAAGGCAAGAATAGTCCTAGAAGGTCATAGTTAGTGAACACCATGGTGGGTATGTACCATGAGAGACAATGATGAAGGTATCTATAGTCATTGGTCTCGCCAACATTGTGCTCTAATCTAATGAGAGATAGAGCTTCTAGTCAAGGCCTTTCTATAGAAACAATGTTGGTTAGTATGATGCTATAACAAATGGATTGAAAATATGATTTCTCTTAAGTGAATCCTATAGATTGAAAATGTCCAAACACCTTGTAAGTGGTTCATGAATACATCCCTATTTAAAATGGAGTGTTGAAGAAAGTGTAGCTAGGTTTGGTATTCATAAGTATAATTTTGATCTTTGTACTTGTAAAAGAAAAGGAATTATTATTTTGTCAATTGTAACAATGGTTTTCTTACTCATTGTATAGGTCTAGCACAAGTTGAAGTGCTATAGGAAAGTCAAAGAGTCAGTGTAATTTTTGAATACCCTTATGGGCATGTTACACCATGTAAATGTATGTATTAGAGTCAAAGAAATATGTCGAATATGATCCTCCAAAGAAAAGACAAGTCTCCTCTTCAAGACGGCTCAAAAAATGAATTTTTGGTGCACAATCACCAAGTTGGCCTCACCAGTTGATTAAGTTAGCCTAAAAGGAGGGACACACTCCTATATATAGGGCATATCAACCTCACAAAAGGATCACTGCTCATCTCTAAATTTCAGCGAAGAAAAGAGGACGAAGAAGAGGTACAAAAAGGATAATTAAGGTGCTTCTAAGGCAGCGAAGGAGAGAAGGAAGAAATCCAAAGTTTTAGGACGGCTCTTTCTATCACATATTCGAAGGTAAGAGAGGAAATTTTGATGCTGAAAAAAGTCAGAAATCGCATCTCTCCTAAAAGGTTCGATTGGGTTAAAAAGAGGCCCCCAATAGGCCTCCCTACCAAGAAAAGTAGGCCCCACCTTTTGTTGTTGGGAAAAGTATCCAATACAGAATGCCCCTATCCCACTCTAAGAGGTGATAGTGCCTTAGCAACAAACAAGGAAAGCTATCTGAGTATTCTTCTTTATGAGATGCAAATAGAGAAAGAAGGATCTAACTAACCGGTGCCTTCCGCTAGTTTGTCGATCCAATCACTCTCTCTTTCGTTCAATTCCCGCTGCCTGCTCTTTCACTGGTCCAGCTTCACACGGTTCCTGCAAGATCACAAGAGAAGAAGACTACACGAAAGATATATATTCACATTCATAACTAGTTTAGGATTAGATATAAACTAAATATGCAAATATAACAAAACACCATTGAAATACAAGCATATAGGAGAAACTCAAGTAGCTTTATTGATATGATAAACAAGGTTCAAGAGGAGATACAACCAAGTGAGTCCCGATCCAGCATCTACCTCCCAGCAAAAGAATCCCTTCCTCTCCTCCAACAAAGCATAAATCACCCAATGTACTAATCTCAATCTCAAACCAACAGCAATTCTCTGCAAATACAAAATTCCAGCCTCTTGAACCTCTGGGTGAGAGATCCATATATAGATGTGAGCAAAGAGGATGAGTCAGCTCATGTTTTGACTTGTGGCTTCTCTCTGTCAGTTCTTGCTTCCGCTTGGAGGTTGAGAACCTCTTACTCATCACTAGTCGAATTCATTGAGGCAAGTGTCATTGAGGAAGATTCTGGAAGCTTCCAGGGTCTTTACACCTCGTTGAATGAACTTGCCATTTGTCAATTCCCGCTCAGCGCACCCTAGTAGTGCTTCTACCTGCGTTGCAGTGCAAGTAGCCAGTGCAGACTTTGCATTTCAGTGCAGACAGCTAGTGGAGCTATTGAATTGATCCTGATTTGACCATTTCTGAGTGGTTTTTGGTGGAGAACTTCTGGGAGAAGTTGTCTTTGGTTGACCTTGTTCCTTTAGGGGTAGGAACAACTTATTTAGGGACTTTGGATCCCTTGGATTATTGACATTTCATGCTTAATGCTGTAAGGCACAAAAATGTCTATAACAGTTGCCCCCTAAAGTATGAGGCCGTTTATTGGGTGAAATGCTTTATTAGGAGGATCCGAAGTTCTTCTGATGTCCGGAGGAGACCTGTAATAAGATACAATACAATACATTATTTTTCATACTGCTTTCATGATCTAGCTGAGGTGGGAATTCCCATGCGCAGCTTTATAAATTCATTTTTCTGTACATAGAACAGACAATCGTCTGATGGTAGACTGATGATTTTTATGAAATCATCATCCTTTTTGGTAGGATGATTATCTGCTGCAATGTTGTACATGTCAATGTCTTTATTTTTCCTGAATATATATCGCAGCCTGGATGGATGAAACTAGATCCGGGGTCTTCAATCTCGTTCGATCTTCACTCTAGGTAAAAGTCGATCCATGTGAGAAATGTTTTGAAGTCGAACATGGAAAGACATCGCTTGATTACCAGTCAATGATGTAAACTGTTAACAAGCGCGAGAGGAATCATCGATAATGATAATGACCCTCAAGGTACTGCAGTAAAATTCACGTGGTGTGAATAAAGGACTTGCCGTCGAACACCACGCAAAATCTTTCGGTCCAAGGTCGTTGATGTATACCTATCGCCGGAAGTGAGAAACTTGCCATTGAGGCATGCAAGCTTCAAAGTACTGAAGGGGGTGTTCCTAGATCAACTTCTTGGATAATGAGCTGATGTCGACAAGAAGTGATCCGTCAAAGGAGGGCCTTAATGTATCCCACATCAGTGACACGGAATGGAGCAAATGATTTTGATGGAGGTGAAAAAAATCTGATGATATATGGTTCAGGGTGGCGGTCATGAAAGGATGAAGGACAATGTATGGTAGTGGATGGGACATGGTTGACTTCTCTGGATGACTTCTCTTGAACATATCGGCGACACTTATGTGATGGATTGGTAGCATTTACCCCAAATGTGGATGGTATGGCGAGACCATGGCGATGTGACCGGTGAATGAAACAACCCAACCCGACTCAGGCACGGAGTGGAAGTGTCATGTTGAAGAGTGACTTGCTACCAATAAAAGTTCTTTGAGTTTCTCCCAATTTTTCCCCAGTCATTTTTGACCAGTACCTCTTTATTTTTGTCAAGCTTGAGGAGGATAACATATGCCTGTTCTATAATTTGCCCTTCGGGCAAACCCATCACTATGTTTTAACGAGCCTAGCGATAGTGAAACTCGTTCTCGTCTAAAGACAAGTTTGTCGCTATCAATGCTTTTTAACGAGTCTAACGACAAAGATAACTCGGTCCTTTTCAATTTTAGAGAGTCTGAAAAGGTACGTAAAGGTAACTCCAAAGTTCCTTTTTCGTCATCTAATCCCTTAAGTCCGAAAAAGTATAAAATAATACAGAAGGGATGGATTTTCGATAGTTTTAACGAGCCGAACAAAACAAGCGCTTGATCTTTTTGTGCAATAATCCCTCAGGTCCAAAAAGATTAAAATCTAGAGGAGGGATAGCTCCTCCAGTCGTTTAACGAGCTGGAAGGCCAAAACTCGGCAATCTTTTCATATTTTACGAGTCAGATGAAAAGAGCTTAAAGAAGACTCGTCTCTTGAGGAACGAGTGATAAAACGGGTAGCAGTTGATTCCAGGTAACGGTTGGAATTTTCCAATCACGGCAGTGTCACAAGGATGGCTAAGTGAGATCACTCTTCGCAGTTGTTCCTCAAAATGGGTAAACAATCAAATGGAGGTGAATGATCGGCCAATGAAAAGTGGAGGTGACAGTGCAAACATGACCAAGGCTTTAATGGCATATAATTTTACATTCGCAGTGGTTATTTACTGGGTAGTTCATTTTTTAACAAGCTTAAACACAAATTGAAACACTTGCTCGATCTTATGTTTATTTTTTAATGAGCATGAACTATGTGTTAAAATTGCTCAATTTTATGTTTATTTTTTAACGAGCATGAACTATATGCTAAAACTGCTCGATAACATGGTCTAATTTTGATTTTTTACCATAACTAGCTTTTCCCTTTTCAAAGATAGTACTGTATCCTCAATTGCTGCATCAAACTAGTTAGAAATGAACAACATTTGCTTGAAAATGAGATTAAAACCCTAATATTTCGCTTTGAACTACGTAAAAAGCAATTAAAAAGTGTTTTTACCTCTCGTTTTACCATTTCATTTGAACTTGGTTTGTTGGAGCTTTGGAGGTGCCTCTTCCCCTTTGATTTTCATCAGCAGATTCCGGGAGATTCTGCGGACGATTTTCGGCGCCGTCTGGACCAAGTAGGAGCTAAACTTGAGCTCTTTCATTTCATGGTTTCTTTTTTGCATTCTGTGCTTATTTTCCTATTTTCCTGAGCCCCTGGGGTTTTATTGGGTCGCCCTGCCATCAGCGCACTTGGTTCTATTTTGACCGCCTTTTCTTTGGAGAAGATACCACTGATGCAGCCACAGTACATTGCACTTGACTTGCCTTCTCCTACCGAACCCCGCATGCAAAGATGGATTGATCACATGTCTAGGCATGCCGGTCAATCTCAGATTTCTTTCTCTGATACCTTCTTCAGGTGGTTCGAGCGTCAAGAGATGGTCTATTCCGAGTATCCATATGTTGGCATGGATTTCCGGGGTGATCCGGATTTGGTACTGCCGGACGGCGAGCAGTGGGGTGCTATTGGTAAAATCTTTGACCATATCACTGTTTACTGTGTCTATTTATAATGTTCTTGTGCTTTATTCTATCAAGACTTTTAATCAAACTCATGTGTGCATGCAGATGTTGGTCCTGTTCGTCCAGCAGTTCGCCCGAGAGCGCCAGCCGCTACCCCAGCAGGGGAGACTGCTGGGAGGGTTATTCTTCGCAACCTTGATGTGGCCGAGACCCTCACAGCTGTGCAGGAGCAGGTTGAGAGCCTTACTCTCGGCATTCCGGATGTGAGGATCGACGAGTTACCTCTACAGTTGCAGCGGCATACTACTGGTGTGCCTAGACGATGGACTCGTCTCTTACGCATGATTGCACAGGCCGTGACGTGCTATCATGAGCATCACTAGACTAGGGTGCCCCCTAGCATTTTGAGTTTTTGGGTCATGCGACCGATTTTGTCTTGGTTACAGAACATTATATGTAAACCATAAATAGCTATATATATATATATATATATATATATGATTTTCGGGGTTTTATTCTGGTTGAGTTATATGATCCATATGTACAACATTGATGATGTGTTTCTTTTTATAAATGTCGCAAATGTCTATCTAACACATAGTTTGCTAATGAGTCAGTTAATGTGTTCAAGTTTCTGGAAATATGTTGGTATTGAATTAAATCAAATTGTCTTTCCAAAATATTAACCCTTAGGAACATGCGATAAATAGCTGGGTTGCGAACGGAATATATGCCATTGAGTTGTAGAATTATGAGTTGTGAGTCTAGCCTAACGATTAGTTGGCGTATACCACGGGTGATGGCATCAGAGAAAAGTTCTATCAACGCGCTATATTCAGCGATGTTATTCGTTGATTGACCAATACATACACCTCTGAAACTTACTAACTCGCCGCTTGGATAAAAAATGGCCCAGGTTGCGGAGGACAGGTTCCGCGAACTACGACTCGCTCCGTCGACATATCCAACACATGTCTCCAAAAGGTTCGACATCTGCAATAAATGTAAAAAGGTGGATTACTCGACCAAAACAACCACTTTAGCGAAAACAAAATACAACAAAAGCACGTTGGTTACTATTTAAGCATAGTAACGCTTAAGGTACAACCCATTGCGAGGTTGCGCCAGTGGAATTCCGTCATAATCCATTAACTCGTAGGCTCCTTTTGCTAACACTCGTTTAACAATATAGGGGCCCATCCATAAAGAATTAAATTTACCTGCTCCCAATTTATTGGATTCTTGGTCGTAAAGCAAGACCAAGTCACCTTCTGAGAAGACACGGGGTTTGACATTTTTGTCAAACTGCGCCTTGACTCATTTCTTATGGGCTTCGTTAGCCAAAGCGGCATCACGACGAGTTTCATCCAATTGGATTAATTCCAAGAAACGGGCCTCTTCTTCTGAAGTTCTAGGGAGGAGATCGATTGCGAGTTTAAGAGACGAAATTTCGCACTGGATTGGTAAGACTGCTTCCAGGCCATATACCAGTTGGAAAGGTGTGAACCCGGTCGCATTCCTTACTGATGTTCAGTAAGCCCACAAGGCTGAGTACAAGATTAGGTGCCATCTTCTTTTATGAACCCCGATCATCCTTTGCAGCATACGCTTCAGGACCTTGTTGATTGCTTCAACTTGTCCGTTGGCTTGCGGATAATACGGAGTAGAGCTGTCGTGAGATAGCCCTAGCTTGGAAGCTAATTCAACCATCATGTGATTGCGAAAATGTGATCCATGATCTGTAACTATTGCCTGTGGTACTACATGATTCAAAAAGAAAAGGGCAGCTGTTTCACCAGTGTTATCTAATGTAGGCATCGCCTCGGCCCATTTGGTAAAATAGTCAACGGCGACTATAATATACCCATGCCCCCCAGTCGAGGTGGGGTTACATTTCATGAAATCGATGCCCCATTTGGCGAAAGGCCCAACAGCAACTATCGGCTGTAAAGGTGCGGGTGGTTTTCTGGTTTTGCTATCAAAAATTTGACAAGCATGGCAACTTCTGACTGCAATTATGCAATCTTTGAACATGGTTTGCCAGAAGTATCCTGCTTGTAATATTTTTTGTGCTGTTGCATATCCAGATTGATGCCCCCCACACGCGCCTGAATGACACTCATTCAGGGCTTTTTCGGCCTCCTCATGAGTGAGGCACCTCCTCAGAACTGTATCGATACCACGACGGTAAAGCGTATCACCGACGATCATGTAGTCTTTTGCTTGGTATCGTATACGTTTCTGTTCAGAGTGAGAGGTGTTAGGCCTGAACTTTTGGGTTTGGAGATAAATTATTATATCTCCATACCACTCATTGCTTGTAGATATCAGAAACAAATTCTCATCCACGATTGATTCTTCGGATGTTTCATCGTTGGACGACGATGGGATATCGCACAATAATTCTGCGAAAGCTAGAGCTTTCTTTGATTTGGATTTTACAAATTCCAGATCAAACTCTTGAAGGATTGCTATCCATTTTGAATATTTGCCCCCCAGCAACTGTCGCGACAATATATAAGTCATGGGGTTGCAATCTGACAAAATGGTAGTTTTCCGAAAGAGGACATAATGTCGAAACCTTTGAATTGCTTGAACAGTTGCAAGCGCTAGTTTTTCAACGTAAGAATATTTGCTTTCTGTATCATTTAAGTTTCTACTTAAATAATATATAGAGTGTTCAATTCCATCGACCTGTTGAACTAAAACCATTGCGATGGTCGTATCTGCTGCAACAGATACAGGTTAAAATGTCTTTGATAATCGGGGGCGTACATTAATGATGCTTTTATTAAGGAATCCTTTAAAGCATCAAAGGAAGCTTGTGCAACCTGATCCCAAACGAAGGGTACCTCCTTTTTCAAAAGACGTGTATAACCTTTAGCAAGTTCTGCGTAATTCGGAATGAACCTCCTCAGAAAGTTTGCTTTCCCTTGGAGTTTCTGAATCTGAAGCAAATTCGAAGGTGGAGGCAAATTGGTGATTGCCTGAACCTTGCAAGGGTCGAGACGAATCCCATCCTTGGAGACTACAAAGCCAAGTAAACGACCAGAATTGACACAAAATACACATTGTGCGGATTGAGTCTTATCTTGTAGTGTCGGCAATGTAGAAATATCGCTCTCAAATGTTGCGGATGATCAGTCCGCTTTCGCGAATGAGCCGGAAGGTCGTCGAGGTATGGTTGAACGATGTTATTGATGTCATGGAAGGCATAATTCATTGCCCTCTGAAACGTCCCCCCGCGTTCTTTAAACCAAAGGGTAATTTTCGATATGCGAATGTGCCCCACGGACAAATGAATGCAGTCTTTGATTGGTCCTGTGGGCGGATATTTATTTGATTATACCCGGAAAATCCATCCATGAATGAAAAGATTTCACATCCGGCGCATTCATCAATTATCTGGTCGATGAAGGGTGTAGGGTAGTTGCCTTTCGGACAAGCTTGGTTTACATCCCTATAATCGACACACACTCTAATCGTCCCTTGTTTCTTCATAACAAGGAAAATATTCGATACCCAATCGGTTAGAGGAACCGGGTAGATGAAACCAGCATGGAGAAGTTTTTCAACTTCTGCCTTAATGGCAGCGGATTTCTTGGGGTGCACCTGTCTGAGCCGTTGTCTTACCGGTTTGACATCTTAATTTCGTGTTCAACGATACTCGAGTCAATGCCTGGCATCTCATCATATGACCAAGCAAAGACATCTCTAAACTCGCGAAAAAGAGCGTTATATATTTCCAGTTCTGAAGGTGAACAACCTTTGCCGACAAAAATATTCTCTACAACATTCGTTTTAGTTGAGATATTTATGGCTATAGTCTCTTAAATATTGGATAAGTTTCGCTCGGAATCCACCGTATTTACAGTATTTGATAGGAATTCAAAAACTGAAGGGTGATAAAGGTCATCTTGAGTATCTTCTTCATAATCTGGAAGAAGGGAACGATGGTGGCAATCATTCCATGGTGCCCCCTTAATCAACATTGATTGTAGAATTCCTTCGTCGGTTCCATGCACTCTCGACCAAGGATCTAAAGGGGTACCATAGATATCATATTGCAGGTACCTATCGACGCTACTTCCACCAAATCGATGGGAGGTGGAAGAGCGAAAGTTCCCATTAATATAGGATCTTTTAGTAGGCCTACTCCGATATTCTGAAGCGAATGGGGGCTTCCATGGATCATGGGAATGCTTCCCGTAACTTGTGAACCATTGGGGAGGAGTTTTGTTGGTCGACGATTGTAATCCCTCCTTGAAAGGGAAATGCAATCTTCCTAAAATAGGTCGACACAACAGCCGCCATGGCATATATCCATGGTCTTCCTAGTAGGATGTTGTAATCAAGGTTCCCATCGATGACTTCAACATTTATTTCTACAGTTTACCCCCTAGTTCAACCTTCAAGTTATTTAGGATACCATATGGGGTATATGTCCTTCCGTCGAATGCTTTTAGTGTCGTCGAAGATCGCGACAAGGTTGGAGATCCTAAAGTTTTCCAGCAACTCATCGACATAATACATGTAGATGCCCCCTCATCAATAATTGTTCGGTGAATAGTTTTGTTGAGGGCTTTCACTTGAATAAGGAAAGCTAGTTGAGCTGGTAACTGAGGATCGTATCCTTTGTGGTCAAAGGATACAAGATTGGAATCCTTAGGATCAACCCCACCAATGGCTGATAACAAAGCCTGCCTTTGGGATGGACAATTTTTTAGTATTTCAAGAGTCGACATAGCGGATGGCGATTGTGCCAAATCTTCCACTATGTTATAATGCTGCGCTGCTCTGGCACGAGGATTAAATGTCGACTTGTGTATTACTCCCTTTGGCGGTTTTATCGTTAATTCAGGAATGATGGGTGGTACAACTTCTGTCGAAGTTGTTGTCGAACTACTTGGTTGATCTTTACCTTTGTCGTTCGACAGCTATGGATTCCCGTAATCTTTGTTCCTTGTCGAAATCAAAGCATCATTTTGTTGCTTGGAAATCGACAACATTAGCACTTGCGACGGGGAAGCATTTCCACTATCAACCAGATTTGTGCCTGGATTCGGAAACGGATCAGTTAATACAGCTGAGGTTTGCGAACTCTTAAAGAATCTTTTAAGCTCAGCTTTGTATGGACATTGTGAGGTCCAATGATCCTCATCACATATGTGACATCCCGTGGAGGGTGGTTTCCTATTTCCAGGAGGGTTTGAAGAAGTTTTTTCCGGAGATGACTCACCCTGTTTCTTCTTCTTCCCTTTGCTTTGTTTCTTCTTGCTTCCTGGTTGTTTGGTTTCTTTGCCCTTATCTACTGATACGACATTTACTTCCAAAGCAAGAATTTTGTTTTTTGCATTTTGATCTGAAATCTTACGGGCTTTCTTGGACGAAGCCTTTGTCGATTTCACGTTTGTCATGCCAATCACGCCATCGCCGGCATGAGAGTCATTATTTGATTTAGGGGGAGGAGGAATTGAAAATTCCGGTCTAGGGGTGTCAGGTATTTTGTCGTAGAGCGTGCCAGACTGAGTATAGACCAAGTCTAGATATTGCGCACGAGCGATTACTTGCTCTTTCGTTACGACTCCACCTTTCGCCACATCTTCTGTTATGGCAGGAAGTAACAACTTGATAAACCATTCAGCTAATAGTTGATCGGGAACGTACGTCTTTACCATCCTACGACGACGTCGCCACTCATGTATATGATCGGATATGTGAGTGGCCGTTGTCTATTTGAAGTTGGTTAAGATTTCGGTTCCCGTTTCATACCTTATCGGTAATTGAAAATGGGTTAAGAAAGTCGTGGCTAAGGTGCTAAAATTGTCGAACGAAGCTCTAGGTAATTCAATATACCATTTTGCCGCTAGACCCGTTAACGTCCTCTGAAAAAGGCGAAGCCTTATCGAATCATCGTTTAGGGTGTTTGATGAACACCATAGATGAAATGTCATCACGTGATTCGATAGGTATTCACCTGGATTTCCATTAAATTTAGGAATGTCCGATGGAAGTTTGTGAGGAATCGCTGGCCACCAAGGGGCGTAAGCAATTGGATCGTTTGTTAAACGGTGTAAATCGGGTAACTCTAAAGTTGCCACGAATGGTAACTGTTGATTCAGGTTAGGTGAAGCATACCCAGGGTATGATGGAATTTCCTGAGCAGTTGGCCTTTGCATACCAGTATAATGTAATTGATGCTGGTATGACTGATACGGTTGGTGGACTTGACCACTGTAAAGTGGTTGATTTTGACCGTTTTGAATATACGATTGTCCACTGTTCGCAAAGATCTGCTGCTCAGAACCTTGGTACACTTGTTGGAATTGTGGTTGTTGGTATTGCACCAGCCACGGTTGTGAAGCCATGTTCTGTTGTGCTATACTAACTGTCGGACCAAGATGTGGGGTAATTGTACCCGTTTGGACCTGTGTCGCCCCACCAGTTGGCGATTGTGGTTGAGTCACAGGGTCAAGGGGCTGTTGCATTATAACCTGAGAAATCTGAGGTTGACATACAACAGGCATCGTTTGAACTTGTGACACTGTTACAATAGTTGGTGTTGTCGGGATGTTCGACATAGGTACACATTGTTGCATAGAATACACAACTCTTGGTTGTTGGGGTAGTATAGGTACCCAACCACTTGTCGTAACTCCAGTATAACCTGAATACTGTTGAGAACTCCCGTATGGATATCCTCCCGGAGGGGGTAATGAAAGGGCATACTGCCCCCCATACGGTGGTAATCCGGAGCTCAAGGGGATTGTTTGCCCTTGGGGACTGGATGGCCCAAATTGACCTCCAAATGGATCAATTTGTCGAGTCTCAACATAAGAGTTGCTGGATATTATTCCGGAGGAACAAACAGGAATGGACCACACTATCGAGATAGTCCCTAGGTGGACTCCTTCTAGCAGTTGTGAGCTAGCTGGGACAGATGGTACGCCGGCAAACATTGTCGGATTGACGGCAGGGAGTTTTGTTGTCGCTGTGTCATTCGACACAGTCCTAGATGTTGACGGTTGTTCAGACATTTTGAGTCTATCCAATAGATTGCCTAACGATTCTACAGGAACTTCCACTTGTGGTAGACTAACTTCTGATGTCGAAGGAAATAGAGTGACCCCGACTCCAAAATGTGTTGGGGTGCTTGCTTGCGGATCTTCTACAATTTCCTCTATCGCAATCAAACCAGGTGGAAGGGGGAGACCGTCAGGTCCGTAAAATATTTCTGGTGCCGAAGAAGGGGTTGAATCGACAGTGACAGTTGTTTGAGGAGCAAGACTCTCTGAACCGGTTGCAGATGGAACTAGTTCAGTAACGCAAGTGTTTGCTCTCAGACTAGGGTCAGTATCACTGTCCCTCTGTGGCTGTTGAACTTCTTCTATAGAGGCAGGGTTTCCAGAAATGTTTGGAGTAACCGGAATCTCGGATGTCGTTGGAACAGTTGTTCTAACTTTAATAGGAGATTTCGAACCGGTTAAACGAGTTCGCTTTGTCCGTACTGTTTTCGATTCCGGAGACAAAGATGGTTGACTCGTAAGCTTCGCGAACGACGGGGTTTCAATTGACTTTCTTCCACGATTGCGGATTAATCGATCAACCAAAATAAAAAAAGGGGAAAGTGTGTTTCCGAATTAAATGAATTTTTTAGACACTTTAGACACAACTTGCTTTTTCACTTTTAAAGAGTCCAGAAAAAGCTAAAGATGACTCTAGTCTCCTTTGATGTTTTAATGATCCCGAAGTGACAAATGCTCGGATGGACTTTTCCTGTTATAGAGTCTGAAAAAGGCCAAAAGGAACTGCTCTGGAGTTCTAGGCAGAGGGTGTGCCAAACTTTTCGCAAAACTGCAGAATACTTTTTAGGGTACGGGTGGTCGATCTTCATGAATGTTGTGTTCAGTGCATTGCGATCAGTAGGGCGGCCGACACGACTTCCTATGGATAAAGGTTATATTCCTATAGGGGTCTCCCAATATATACGCGACGGTACATGGGAGCACAATCGGTACTGGTACTAATCGTCTCTCAGGAGGAATCACCCAACCATCAGTGAGGCGACCAGTGACCAGGTTTTACGACGCCGGAACACGTCTCTAGCCTAGACCTCTATTTTGTGTGTTATGTTACAAAGCGTTGTTAAGTTCATTCAATTTATTTTAGGTTGATCTTTCTTAGAAGTTTTCCTTTTTGGATCACCACGAGATGTATGATACAATTCCTAAATGCAGTCTAAAGATGATAAGCAAGCTTTATATCTTTTCAACAATGAAAATCCTAGCTACAAGGGGAAAAGAAAGACACCATCTTTTCTCAAAGAGCATAGAGCACACAGTAATGCACTTTTCCCTAAATCAACATACAAACTGTCAAAATGCAAACGCACATATGCATGTATTTGTTTTCGCTTTCTTAATATTGATGCCTAAAAAGAAATCTGTTATATAAATTTGAATCCGATTTCAAGTGAAAACACAAACAAGTTCCTTTTTCGAAATCAAAAAGACGATTGCGACACTTTATGATTTACTTGTTTCGACACTTTGAAATGCATAAATTCAAACCAAAAGACAAAAGTAAAAGCTAAATCAATTGTGAACAGCAAACAAACTCACTCCTAAGATCAAAACGACACTTACGACAGGTCTAGATCTAGGGGCGACAGTATGACTAGTTTACTTTTGTAATGGGAAACTGCAAATGATGTAACAAATACACAAAGAACAAATACAGTTTCTTTATATAACCGATGCGGAATTGAGGCAAAGAAAAGGGGTTTCATATAGGTACACTGACTGATAACAGGCTGCAAAAACAGAGATGAAAACTGAGCAAAAGGAAGCAGGGAACCACAGCTGCACAAGGCAAGGACTGATCAGCGCACCCTCAACACAGAGGTTTTGACATTCAGCGCAGGTAGCATTCACGGGACCTGTGTTGAAATGCAGAACCTCTTCACAGAGTCTGCGCTGAAGCAGAAACGAGAGTTGTTTCTGGGTTCTGGGTTACGGTTTGCAGTTTTTTCTACAGTTTTTGGCCAGATAAAAGCCATCAATTTGGTAAAATTAGGAGGATGATTTGTAGGAGGACTAAGATCTATCACAAAGGGTTGTTAGAGCACTTGTGGATCAGCTTCTCAGATCATAAACAGGCCCAGTGAGAGGGCTAGAGTAGCTGATTTCTACTTTGCATTTGTAAATAGCAAATGCAGTTCGATTCGACACTCTTGAGTTTATGAAATGAATAGCAATAGAAACACAAGTAAACTAACAAGATACTCTCCCCAGCAGAGTCGCCAATTTGTTGTTGGGAAAAGTATCCAATACGGAATGCCCCTATCCCACTCTAAGAGGTGATAGTGCCTTAGCAACAAACAAGGAAAGCTATCTGAGTATTCTTCTTTATGAGATGCAAATAGAGAAAGAAGGATCTAACTAACCGGTGTCTTCCGCTAGTTTGTCGATCCAATCACTCTCTCTTTCGTTCACTTCCCGCTGCCTGCTCTTTCACTGGTCCAGCTTCACATGGTTCCTGCAAGATCACAAGAGCAGAAGACTACACGAAAGATATATATTCACATTCATAACTAGTTTAGGATCAGATATAAACTAAATATGCAAATATAAAAAACACCATTGAAATACAAGCATATAGGAGAAACTCAAGTAGCTTTATTGATATGATAAACAAGGTTCAAGAGGAGATACAACCAAGTGAGTCCCGATCCAGCATCTACCTCCCAGCAAAAGAATCCCTTCCTCTCCTCCAACAAAGCATAAATCACCCAATGTACTAATCTCAATCTCAAACCAACAACAATTCTCTGCAAATACAAAATTCCAGCCTCCTGAACCTCTGGGTGAGAGATCCATATATAGATGTGAGCAAAGAGGATGAGTCAGCTCATTTTTTGACTTGTGGCTTCTCTCTGTCAGTTCTTGCTTCCACTTGGAGGTTGAGAACCTCTTACTCATCACTAGTCGAATTCATTGAGGCAAGTGTCATTGAGGAAGATTCTGGAAGCTTCCAGGGTCTTTACACCTCGTTGAATGAACTTGCCATTTGTCAATTCCCGCTCAGCGCACCTTGGTAGTGCTTCTACCTGCGTTGCAGTGCAAGTAGCCAGTGCAGACTTTGCATTTCAGCGCAGACAACTAGTGGAGCTATTGAATTGATCCTGATTTGACCATTTCTGAGTGGTTTTTGGTGGAGAACTTCTGGGAGAAGCTGTCTTTGGTTGACCTTGTTCCTTTAGGGGTAGGAACAACTTATTTAGGGACTTTGGATCCCTTGGATTATTGACATTTCATGCTCAATGCTGTAAGGCACAAAAATGTCTATAACACCTTTAGCGAAGGAAAGGAACAAGTAAAAGGGCTTATTTCAAGCCCTAAATCGGCCACATGTGCAAAGGAATATGAGCTACAATAGGGTCAAGAGGATCAGCCTCTAAATTTAAGATATTCCTAAAGGAAGGCCCCATTCTCTAGCCTAAGTATCAAGGAAAAGAAAGATTTCCAACTGAAGTAGAGAAGACAAGAAATACACCAAAGAAGAGGTCTCTAAAGAGACCTAGGGTTTCTACAGTTGTTGGAAAAGGAGCGAAGGAAAGTGCCATCAGTTGCTGGAATAAGTGTGAAGAAGAGATCAAGGTGCAGTGCAGAAGAAGACCTTGATTGAAGAGCATAAGGGGAGTTATGAAAGAGAGATTGTGTCTTGTGCTTGGATGATCTACTAGTCAAGGGTCTAGGGTTTGGCATTTGTCAGCTGAAGCTTCAATAAGAGAAATTTGTAGAAGGGTTTTCCTCTCTACGAGAGAGAGGTTTTTCCCTGACTGAGAGAAAATATCTTGTGGTCTTGTCTCTTTCGTTTTGGTAACTGTTTGATGAAGTGAGAGAACACACACTAATAATAATAAGTTAATATTGTGCTAACAATAAAAGGTAAAAGTACCTCACAAATATTTATCATTGTTGGAAGAATATCACTATAACCCTCATGCCCTATATTTTTCAACACTACTTATGTATGGGTTTTTTATTCTAGGTGAGAAGAAGTGTGATGAATGTTGGGTGTGGAACCCAATTATCTTATTTATCCAGAGCTATTACCGCATTGGACCCTAGTTCGTAATGTGGCGGCAACGCCAACTGTAATATTTGTGCTACAAGGGGAGTCCAGGGAGGGGTGACAGGGATCTTTAGGAGCCCCCCCTGGCGGGGATCGGAGGCAATGCCCCCAAAGCTAAAAATAGATGTAAAATTTCCTTGTAAGATGTTGTAATTTTGTAGTCAATCTGGGTCGTTCATTAGGCGGAGATCTGACAATAGAAGTTATTTTAATTTATGGTTTTTCGCGCTAGAAGGAAACCCCTCGCTATATATGAGGGAATTGTATTGCGTCCATGTAGATCAGCATTCTCAGTGAGAAAGAGAGAAGATATTGTGTGAGCGCGAAGAGGGAATTATAGTGGATCTACTGTAGGTTGTATCTCTTCAGCTTGTTAGATAATATAAAAGGGAGCACTAGTTATTTCCCGTGGACGTAACCCAAATTGGGTGAACCACGTATATATGTGTCTCTCTTGTTTTATGTGTTTTCTGTGTTTATACTTCTGCAATATATTTTATGTGTTCCATTTCTCTGTAATATATAATTTTCTAACAACTAGTATCAGAGCCAAAGGTCTATTTAGCTGATAAACTCATAAGAGAGAAGGGTTCCTAGTTCGAGTGGGAGCAATGGCAAAAGATGGTAAGTTGAGGGTCAAAAAATTTAACGACCAAAACTACCAGCTTTTATAGACATATTTGGGCACTGCAACTCCAATCAAATATGTCCATAAACCAAGGGCTTCTAAACCCCTAAAAGTGTTGTTTCATACCCTAAAGGAACAAGGTCAACTGATTACATCATTTCCCAGAAGTTCTCCCTGAAAAACTACTCAAAACTAGTCAAAACTGGACCATACAGACTGCTCCATGCAGAGGGTGCGATGCATCTCACCTGTTACACATAGAGGGTGTGATGCGTACTGAAAATCCCTTCTTTATGGTGTGATGAGCGAGAGAAAACATATGGCAGAGGTAGTTTGCTAGGTGGAAACCCAGAGAATCTTCAAGAAACTGCTCATTTGACCCTTGCCTCACTGAATTCGTCCAGGGATGAGTAAGAGATCATGAAATATCCAAGTGGAACCAAGAACTATCAGAGAAATGAAACTAATCAAAATCCCAGAAGCTAACTCACCCCCCTAAAAATATCTATATATGGATCCCTCATCCTAGAGATCCAGAGGCTGGAATTTTGTATTTTGTAAGGAAGTGTTGTTGGTTTCTCTGTGAAACATTGTATTGTTGGGTGATCTAGTCTTTTCATGAGGTGAAGAAGGTTTTCATGCTGGGAGGATGGTGCTAGATAAGATAGCTAGGTTGTAATCCTCTCTTCTAATACTTCTATCAATAAAGCTATTTGAGTTTTCCTTCATATACTTGTATATGTCTGAATCTTGTATTTGTATATGAATTTGTATGGTTAATGTACATCTGATCCTATATTGTTTATGGTTATAGATCTTTATGATTTGATGGTATTTTGCTGCTTTGACTCTATAGGTGTTCTTTGAAGTAGGACAAGTGAGAAAGGAGTGGCGAAAGCTCTATCAAAGGAGAGAGGAAAAAAGCAAGGAGCCAAGCAAAAGACTGAGGCTGGTACTCTCTGCTTCTCTCTCATCTATCTCTCATAAAGGAAAACATAAGTAACTTTGAATTGTTTGTTTCTAAGATAACTACCCATCTTAGTGGGACTAGCAGCTTTGAATGGACACTAGTTTTCCCAGAAACAAAATGGCGACTCCACCGGGGAGCGAATAGTTTGTTTGTTTGTCCTTGTTGTTTGCTTTATAAACTACAAACGAAGCTTGAAGTTAAGCCAACTAGCCTTCAAACTACTTTTGCTATGCAACTGCAAAGTAGATCAACGCTGCTTCAGTCAATCTCTGGGTTGGTTTTTGAACTGAACATATGACTTGCAAACATCCTAAGAGCCTTGGTGGTAGCTCAAATAACCTCATTAGATCAGCCCCTATACTTTGTATTTACTACCTATCATAAGCTCAGCCTTAATCCCTGAACTTAGCTGCAAAATGTGAGTGAAAACCGAGCTCAGTCTCATCCTTGGACCATTGCACTATCTCTGATTGGCAGTCTGGATGCATCGCACCTCCCATGTGCTTCAGGTGAGATGCATCCATGTTTCCCTTAAGGACAGGTGTGATGATTGAGTGAGACTGTTTCTGCCTCCAGATTTTGGTTTTTTTTCATTGTTTTCAGCTCTATTTAGGAGTTTTGTTGTCTATGATTAGTATATCATTGTTGAAACCTTCTTCCTTTACATTATTAAGCCTCCATTGATAAGGAATTGTGAATGTTTTTTTATGTATGTTTCATCATTTACAATCCTCTTTTGCAAATAGTAGCTTAATCCAACTGTCGTCTTTTGATTTGAAAGTGTCACAAATGTTGTTTTTAGTCAAGAAAAAGAGTGTCGTAAAGTCTTCCTCTTTTAGATGGTCGATTACACTTTTTCCATTGTATTTGATTTGATTTATCAATTCTTTGAAGTCTCGAAAATATTTTTCCTTTCGAAATTGAAAGTGTCGTCTTAGTCTTCCTTTCGTTTTTGAAAAGAAATTGCTAAAGTGTCACTTTGAAGAAAAGTAATTCAGATCTATACTTAGTTTTCTTTTTGTCATTCTCACATTAAGGAAACTGAAAAACAAATACATGCATGTGCATTTGCATTTAGACTGCATGCAGAAATTGATTTAGGAAAAGTGCATTTAGTGTGTGCTCTCTGCTCTATGTTGAAAGAATTTTACTCTTCTTTCCTTAGTAGCTAGGATTTTCATTGCTAAAAGAAAATAAACAATTGTTTATCATCTTAGATTGCATATTTAGGAATTGTATATCTACATCACGTGGTGAACCTTGAAAGGAAAACTTCTTAAGAAAGATCAACTGTAAAATAAACCTCAATGAACATAAAAACGCTTTGGAACCTAATGCACAACATCTATAAGTCTAGGCTAGAGACGTATTCTGGCACCGTAAATCCTGGTAACTATCGTTTTCATCGTAGGTTGGGTGATTCCTCCTCTTTGATACGACAAGTGCCACTACGGACTTGTGCTCCCAATTACCGTTGAGTATATATTGGGAGATCACAATAGGCTGATATCCTTTATCCTTAGGAAGCCATGTCTGTCGCCCTATCGATCGCAATGTGTTGAACACAACATTCGAGAAGATTGACTGCCGTACATAAAAGTATATTGTAGTTTTGCGATTGGTTTGGTAATCCCTCTGTCTAAACTTCCAGAGTAGTCACTTTCATTCCTTTTCAGACTCCTTGAAAGAAAAGGTCCATCTGAGCACTTGTCACTTCAGGCTCATTAAAAATTGAAGGCGACTAGAGTCATCTTTAGCTTTTTCTCGACTCTTAGAAATTGAAAAAGCAAGTTGTGTCAAAGCGTCATAAAATTTATTTTAATCGGAATAACATCATTGTTCCCTAGTTGGTCTTAGGTTGAGGAAATGGAGTCCACCAATCAAGGATTTCCCCTTGGGGGGAATCCTAGTCCTTTCTCTTCTTGGGGAGATATTGGTGCTCCATACATGGCTACATTGTCCCTTCCAAGATTGACAATTGGCCTGCTAGTATGGCTTTTCTCGACCTCTGTCGTTCAAAACACCGTAATTCTCGAGCAATCAAATCAGCAACCAGATGATACTAGAGTTGTCCCCCCACTTTCTACTTCATTTGTTTCTACCTCTCCTTCTTCCTCTTCAGTTGGTGAAGCTAGTAACACTAAAAACCAAGTTACTGAGAAGAACAAGAAAGGGAAGAAGAAGAAGAAGAAGAAGCCAATGACAAAAGGGTGCAACCGTACATCGTCTGGTGAAAATCCACACACTGCACCATCCAAACCTAAATCTCCATGTGTCATTTGCAAAGGGGACCACTATCATCGAGATTGTCCTTACATCCCATGGATCTTAAGGGACTGGTCTCCCCATTTTCACAATCCGGTGTCTTCAACCTCTGTCGATCATGTTGAGAGTACACCATCAACTAGTGAAAATGAAGTCAACGGATAGAAAGGAAGATCTAAATTTTCTTGTAGGCTGTGTGAAGGCGATCATGCCCTCCACCATTTTCCTTTCCTGGACGAAGCTAAAAGAGTCTTGGATAACTGTCCTGCTTCACCACAGCGACTTCCTCCTCGATCCAAGAAACTCTTTCGTGAGTATCCTTTCCTCAACTTCTTGGAAAGCACTTGGTTCGCCATCGCTTCTGTCTGAGATTCGAAATCTATCAGGCTTTAATAAAGGAACCAGTCGACCGTTAAGGATCCTTCCAAATTTGCCTATAACTTTGAGAAGGAAAACCATTCATCTAAACGTAATGGTAGTCCAAAGACCTATAGATTACAATCTACTCCTTGGGCGTGACTACATTTATAGAATGGGAGCTATTGTTTCCTCACTCTTTCGAGTGATGTGTATCCCGTATGAAGGCAGAATGGTCCAGCTCATTGACCAACTTTCATTCCCCGGTTCAAACAAGACTACTAGTCAAATTCCATCCCTAACTGGTCTTTTTACACAAGGAACGTCTCATCAACCTCCAGTCCGTCCACCTGATGATCACGAGTGATTCGGTGAATGTGACGAAATCCAGGGGGCATGCGCCCTGGTCTACCTCGACAGGAAAAGCCCAAATATAAGGTAGGTTTCCACGTAGGATATATGACCAATCTGACACACCCGTCTGTTTAGGAAAATGGGATTAGTCTGGAATAAGATTCCCTCGTCAAAGGTTATGTGATTGGAAGCTCCCACCATTCACCTTTGTCTATTTCGATGGACAAAGCCAAGGAAGTGTTTTGGCTGCTACGCGGACAAAACAATCTTGCAAATGCAAGAACTTCCATATGGTAACCTGGAAACTCTACTTTTCTTTATACCTGGGGGCATGCAAACCTTTTTTACGCAAGTGAAAAGCGACCAGCGTAACTCTAACCCCGTAGTTTTTACTAACTTCAACTGCTTAAGTTAGGTGATTGGTCTGGTCAACCATTCACCTTTGCAAGGGCCAGATGGCACCGGCAAAGTAAAGGAGATGTTTCTACGAAACTATCCTACCTAACCTCAGTAGTTCTTTAACCCTTAGGACAGTAGTTGGTCGTTCCTAGCTTGCATACAAAAGGATCAGAGCAAAGTTTCGCATGGGGCAAGCTCCCTAAACGATGAACCTACCAATGAGAGACATCCTTATTATACGACTAGCATGAGAAGGTTTACGCGAAGTTCAAGCTTGTTAAAAAATAAACCTAGCAATGAGCATATGTTCCCCCAGAGTTCAAGCTCATTAAGAAATGAACCCACCCTCAGTAAATAACCTTTGTGATCGCATAGCTATCAACTTTTAAGCCTTGGTTGTGTTCTTATCATCACCTCCACTTTTGAGCCGATCATACGCCTCCACTTGATTGTTTACCCTTTTGAGGAATAGCTGTGACGAGTGATTCTATTAGCCACCTTATTTACACTGCCGTGATTGAAAAGTTCCAAACTTACCTGGAACCAGCTGCTACCCGAAAATATCACTCGTTCCTAAAAAACGAGTCTCTTTTAAGCTCTTTTTAGACTCGTAAAATATAAAAAGATTGCCGAGCAATTGGCCTCTCCAGCTCGTTAAAGTGATTGGAAGTGCCATCCCTCCTCTATATTTTAATCTTTTTGGACCTGAGGGATCATTACACAAAAATATCGAGCGCTTGTCTTTTTCGGCTCGCTAAAGTGATCAGAAAAGTCATCCCTTTCATATTATTTTATACTTTTTCAGACTTAAGGGATTATACTACGAAAAAGGACTATTGGAGTTTCCTTTCCGTCTCTTTTCAGACTCTCTAAAACTGAAAAGGACCGAGTTATCTTTGTCGTTAAACTCGTTAAAAAAATAGTGACAAACTTGTCCATACGGACAAGAGCGAGTTTCACTATCGCTAGGCTCGCTAAAACATAGCGACAGGTTTGCCCGAAGGGAAAATTATAGAACAAGCATATGTTATCCTCCTCAAGCTTGACAAAAATAAAGAGGTACTGGTCAGCAATGACTGGGGAAAAATTGGGAAGAAAACTTGAAGAACTTCATTGGTAGCAGGTCGCTCTTGAACATGACACTTTCACTCCGTCACCATGATTGAGTCGGGTTGGGTTATTCCGTTCACTAGTCATATCACCATTGGTCCTCCGTACCGTCCATTTTTGGGGTTAACGTTACCAATCCATTTCAATGTCGCTGACATGTTCAAGAGAAGTCGCTCAGAGAATTCACCAGCCCATCTAACGACTCATCCTATGCAATACCTTCACGCTCCATTTTTCATGACCACCACCCTGAACCTTGTATCATCAGATCATTTTCACCTCCACAAAATAATTTGCTCCGTTTCGTGTCGTAGATGTGGGATTCATTAAGGCCCTCCTATGATGGGTCACTTCTTGTCGACATCAGCTCATTATCCAAGAAGTTGACATAGGAACAACCCTTTCAGTACTTTGAAGCTTGGGTGCCTCAATGGCAAGTTTCTCACTTCCAGCGACAGGTTTACATCAATGGCCTTGGACCGAAAGATTTTGCGTGGTGTTCAACATCGACTCATGTATTCACACCACATGAATTGTACTGCAGTACCTTGAGGGTCATTATCATTATCGGTGATTCCTCTCGTGCCCATTAACAACTTTCATCATTGGCTGGTAATCAGGCGATGTCTTTCCATGTTCGACATTAAAACATCTTTTCACATGGATCGACTTGTACTTTGGTTGAAGATTGAACGAGTTTGAAGACCCCGGATCTAGTTTCATCCATTCGAGCTGCGATACATTCAGGAAAATAAAGACATCAAATGTAATCCATAATTGCATAGATAATCATCCAAGCTAAGGGATGATGGCTCTACCAAAATCATTAGTCTGCCACACAGACGATTGTTTGTCCTATGTACATGAAAATGAATTTATAAAGCTGAGCATGGGAATGCCCGCCTTAGCTAGATCATGAAAATATTATGAAGATAATGTATTGTATTGTATCTTATTATAGGTCACCTTCCAGTTCAAAAAACCTTGGACCCTCATGATAAAACATTTCACCCGACATCAGAAGATTTACGACCTCATGCTTTAGGGGGCAACTATTATAGACATATTTGGGCACTGCAACCCCAATCACATATGTCCATAAACCAAGGGCTTCTAAACCCATAAAAGTGTTGTTTCATACCCTAAAGGAACAAGGTCAACTAATTACATCATTTCCCAGAAATTCTCCCTGAAAAACTGCTCAGAACTGGTCAAAACTGGACCATACAGATTGCTCCATGCTGAGAGTGCGATGCATCTCACCTATTACACACAGAGGGTGCGATTCATACTGAAAATCCCTTCTGTAGGGTGAGATGAGTGAGAGCAGACAAATGGTAGAGGCAGTTTGCTAGGTGGAAACCCAGAGAATCTTCTAGAAATTGCTCATTTGACACTTGCCTCTCTGAATTCGCCCAGGGATGAGTAAGAGATCATGAAATATCCAAGTGGAACCAAGAACTATCAGAGAAATGACACTAATCAAAATCCCAGAAGCTGACTCACCCCCCTGCAAATATCTATATATGGATCCCTCATCCTAGAGATCCAGAGGCTAAAATTTTGTATTTTGTAAGGAAGTGCTGTTGGTTTCTCTGTGAAACATTGTATTGTTGGGTGATCTAGTCTTTTCATGAGGTGAAGAGGGCTTTCATGCTAGGAGGATGGCACTGGATCAGACAACTGGGTTGTAATCCTCTCTTCTACTACTTCTATCAATAAATCTATTTGAGTTTTTCTCCATATACTTGTATATCTCTGAATCTTGTATTTGTGTATGCATTTGTATGGTTAATGTACATCTGATCCTATATTGTTTATGGTTATAGATCTCTATGATTTGATGGTATTTTTCTGCTTTGACTTTACAGGTGTTCTTTGAAGCGGGACAAGTGAGAAAGGAGTGGCGAAAGCTCTATCAAAGGAGAGAGGAAACAAGCAAGGAGCCAAGTGAAAGACTGAGGTTGGTACTCTTTGCTTCTCTCTCAACTATCTCTCATAAAGGAAAACATAAGTAACTTTGAATTGTTTGTTTCTAAGATAGCTACCCGTCTTAGTGGGACTAGCAGCTCTGAATGGACACTAGTTTTCCCGGAAACACCAGCTATGGAAGATGCAGATGGAAGATTATCTATATCAGAGATATCTGTACCTACCATTGAGTGGAAAGACAAAGAAGCCGTCTGTTGAGGTATAAAAGGTGTCTTTTTAACTCCTATTTATCCTACATTAATTATCAATCCAGGTAAGATTTTTTATTTCAAGAGTGTACACAGTATGTGGCAGCAATTTAATCCAAGAGTAATGTTTCCAATTTGTAGTACGGTGCTTCCAAATATAAGAGTAAACGGATGCTTGAAATAAAACCTACTTGCAATTAAAAGAAACTCAATGCTTTGAAACTAAAGCATTCACTCAGGAAATTAATAGCAATTATTAGTCAAGGATGCATTAGTAATAAATCTTTCCTTTGTCAACTGATGTAAATGAAATCAAACATAAACAAGATCCTCAATATGAGAACTCTAACAGTAATAGCCAATGTCCTTTACAGTTGTTGCTCTTATACTCCACACTAAAACAATTGATTGGAAATAACAAGAAATTAAATCAACAATTCTGCTAATAGAAATGGAATAAATATGCTAACTGTAATAATGCTACAAGGCAAAACCAAATACTTGCAGAAAGGAAATGAACAACAATCTATAATGAACATCAAAGTCAGTTTACTGGAATGAACAGCGAAGCTTTACAATTGCAATGAACAACATAACAATATAGTTTGCAGAGAGTAATAATCTTATTATGATGAAATGGAATGGCAACGTGATTCAGTTACAACATATACAATAAAACAATTCATAAATTCTTGAAACAAGGAACAGTAAAGTAATGTGATTCAAATAAACGAAAATCAAACCAAACCATCACATGACTATGATTGTAAAGTAATTGTACAGAATAGCAAGTGAATCCACCAGGCCTAGGCCCTTAGCCTCTAGTGAAGCACCGCTGGACTACTTCAGTATAAAAGAATGGAACAACAACCGACTTATGTATTAATCATATGCGAAAATGTTATAGGAAATCGTACTCTGTTTTAATCAATGAGAGTCAATGATCAAAGTGAAAATACAACAGTAAGTTCTGAATAATGATAATGCATGGTCGATTCTGAATAAGTCATCTTTACAAGCACTATCCCTTTTATAATGTCCAGGCAGATAAAATAAGAAATAACAGATAGACTTTGAAATAGCGAGCAATTCGCTCCATCTTCTAACTCCGGTCAACCCTTTGTATTTTTGCGCTGATGTTGTGATTTTAAATTTTTATCCTTAACTGCGTGCTCCATCTTGATCTGCTTGTCTGGATATGGATTCCTGGTGAAGGAAAAACAATTACTCTGTTTTGTCTTTTCCTCCAGAATGGCAGTTTTCCATTTCTTCTATTTCCTGCATGGAAAAAGACAATAATTAACTAATTTGCAATAATCAATAACCCCTTAGTTTTCGCTATAATTCTTTGATATATTACCATCTTATAATATAAAGGAGATATGATTAAGGGAAAAAGATAAGGAAATAAATGTCAAATTCATACCTTTTCCATAGCTCAACACACTCCCCTGCTTACCCTTTTTCATGCCCTCATGAAAAACATTTAATTTTCATGCAAAGCAGTCAAAGAATAGGCTGGAGAGGAATTTTCATGAAGTCGCTAAAACCATGATTTGTAGCTAAAACTTCAAAGATGGGCCCTGTCTGCCCTTCAGGCAATTCATATATGGCTTTATACCCTTCCGTAGGATACCAGATAATATGACTTCAAAACCTACAACCAAGCCAATACGGGCCTTCCCTCAAGATGAGGTTACTATAGGTAACCCGACAGTCTGTAGCTAATTTAAAGTTTTTGTAGTTGAATGGCTCTCTGTCCCATATATTTCGATTGGAAGTCTTCCATCTGAATTTAGCTGCTGCCAAGGAATTGTCTTTGATAGAGAGGAAATATTCTACCCCTTGCTGGATAATTTCTTTGTGGATTAGTCCCAAGGTCTGGATCACTCCCTCTGTTTTCATTAGGCTTTTATGTTTAGCCAGCAGTTGCAATAGGTTTTTTGGTTCACCCCTGACCCAAAGGTCTAACCCATTTTCTTGTCTCTGAAAAGTATTATGGGCCTTGAGCCACTTTAACTGGTTAACAACAAATGAAATAAATGCTTGAAACTATACATCACCCACAAAAGGACTGGGATTCTTCTCCATTTCCTCCTCCAATATAAAATTATGTAAATAAAACTCATAGAGTAATCATTGAACTTTTACTCCATGGTGTTTACAGCAGTTTATAAAATCATCAACAATTTTTAATTCTATAGGTTTCCCTGCCTTAACAGCCTTAATTTTTAACTGTAAATATCTTTCTAACAAAAATAAAGCATAGTTTTTGGCAGGGGACCTACATGCTAGAACATCTGTATATAAGGAACAGGGAGTATCCATTTGACTCATGACTGTTTTTAGTCTATTCTTTACCTCTTCAACTTTTTCTTCTGCCCTCCGATATTTATTGAAGGCTTCATTCTCTGATGCATTGATGTTCCTTAATTGCTGCTGTAATTCTTGGTATTTATTTTGAGGAACAGTCTCTTCCTCAAGCTTCTCTATAGTCCACTGAGCCTGTACCAGATCCTCTTGGAGTTTTGTTATATCAGGGTTTTTGCCTATCAAAACATCTTTAGGTTGAAGATCTATCTGGGTACTCTTATTACAATAATGAGTGCATATAGTCTGCGTCTCTTTATCATGGAATGGAGTGTGTGAAGTCTGTGCTGCTTGTTGTTCCTTATCGTTTTGAATAAATATGGGCTCAGTTTGAGTCTCCATAGCCCTTGTATCATGGAGTTTAGTTTGGATAGATGCATCCACTATTTTCGGGGTTCTTCTTGAGATTTCCCCCTTTTCAGTGTCCTTATCTTTCGTCTGACTTGTTTTACTAAATTTTTTAGCTTTTGTTGTTCCTTTCGCAACCTCTTAATTTCGCTTTTCTTCTTCTTGGGAGGAACAACTGCTTCTATTCTTTCTGGGCACGACTGCTCAGTTGGATTTTGCTCTTCAAGGGTTGTGCCTTTGCCCTGGCTAGTTTCCATATCCTCTATTTGGAGCATCTCTTCAGTGTTCGCATTATCCAGAATTGGTTCCTCTGGAGAGGTAACCCTAGTTTGGTTTGCCACTTCCTAAGTGGCTTCCGCTCCTGCTTCTTCCTCATCATTTATTTCCTCTGATGTATTCGTGTTGTGGGCAGATTTTTCTTGTAATTGCTCTGCTTCAATATTAAGGTTGGGCAGACTTTGGGGCTAAATATATTCACTCATATTGGCCAAAATCTGGGCCAATTCGTCCTCCTGTAATGGGTTTTGTGGTGGACTTGCACTAGGGGTTAAGGGAAGTTCCGCTTCCTCCCTATCTTCTTCACTAGTGTGCTCAGTTTCATCCTCCAATTCTAATTCTTGGTTATCTCTTCCTCCGGCTGTAAGGTTTGCTCGTTTTTAGAGCTATGTAATTCTAAGGGTTGGCTACTACTACCCTAGAGGTTCTTAAACATTCCCCTGCCTGTTCTTAATCTGGAAGAGTGTCTACATTTTTTAGGTCTACTTGATATGCTGGTAGTTCTTTTTTGTTTTGGGGCAGGTAAGGCTAGTCCCCCGTCTATAGAAAATACCAACTCTTCCCAACTGGTCTGTTGTCGAGCAAGGCTATAACTTACTATCAATCAAATTAAACAATGGTGGCTCACTATAGTATCTGTATGACAAGATTTCTTTATGCTCTGAGAAGCATCATGCAGCAAAAAATTTAAATATGCAGGCAAATTTACGGCACATTTCTGTTTTAGTACTGATAATAATTTGAGGTGGCATGGTCTTACAACATCCTTTCTCCCATCACATGTAATGTAGCTCTGCACTACTCTAGCCAGTTCCGTCCATGGTTCTCCAAGAGATGAAAGTTGGACTCCTTTTCCTTTAACGATCAGTTTTTGACCCTCGTCCCGAAAGGTGGCCAAGGCATCTTGAAGTCTCAATTTTTTATGTGTCGAAATTTGTCCAACTGTTGGTAGTCCAGATACCTCTACAATCACTGTATCCATAACTGTTATTCATCTTCCCCTTAGTATGGAATGATCATCCTGCAAATTCTACAGAAATTCGATAGCCACAGTTTCATGGGGTTGTTGTAGTCGTGTAAAATATGTGATCCATCCTGCCCTCACCAAAATTTCTCGTGCAGCGTCGGAAACTGTTAGTAACTGTGGCTCACTGCATACTAATCGACCTCCCATTTCGTCTAAGTTCTGCACACTGTTAATTTTACACAGCAATACACAGAGATAACAATGGAACAAAAAACTGTGCATATCGGATAATACCCCTTTTTTAACATCAATACCGTTATTAAGGGATCTGATGCAGTCTAGTACCTCCAAATAAAAAACTGACATGTATACAGGAGTATTTTGGAAGTCACCCGCACCCCCTGAAATATGATAGGTCATCCTCGACTGATTAAATGGAGGAGCAATGTACTGGACGACAATCGTACAATATAAAAAGGGAAATGTGTACATATTCATGACAAGATCACAAAAAGTATCGAGTTGCTAAAATCGAGGCTTATGATGAAAATTGTGAATAGATATGGAGACGCTATGGAGTGATGTGAAAAAGGGAAAAGGATAGCTAACGTAGGTAAAATGCTTATGCAGTCATTATTCCACTTAAACCATTACGATTGACTTTTTAAACAAGATTTCATGCATAAAAGGTTCGAAAGGAATTGGGAACATAATCTCTTTTGAAATAAAGATAAAGAAATAAGAAAAGGGTTTGTAATTACTATTGAGGTTGAAAAATATGACTTCGATACCATCAGCAGAGCTTTGTTGCCCACAGGTGTTTATAACCTTGACAAAGTTACTTTTTCACCCTTTGGAGCCATAATCCTTTATGTATGCCTAGGAAAGTTCTTTGTGATGTCAAAATGGAGGCCATTGTGCTGGCTTGGTAACCAGATGAATCACAATGCCATTCACAAGGAAGTAGTGAAAGGTGGGCAGGCCGGCTCGTGATGAGACCTCCTGTTCCAAGGGCTTTTATTTTTCTGATGTGCCCATTAGATCATATCCCTGGTGTGGTGGCCATAGTGGGAATGCCACTTCACTGCTCCCTTATGATCATGGTAGGCTGGCTCTTGATGAGACCCCCTATCCTCCATCTGAAAAATCATCTAATTGTTAGTAATCATATACATATATTTTTCTTTTCTTTTCTTTTATATAGCACTTCATATTTATATATAGAGGATGGCTCAACACTCCTTAAGAGTAGGGAGGGTGGAAGAAGTCTGAACATCTCAATTGAAAAAATATGCCCTTATTCTTATTCAATAATAATAATCAAAGATAATTATGAGAATTAGGGAAGAACCAACATGATAAAAATAATCAATCAATTTGATTTTTAGTGAAGATAAGGACAACAAAGTGATATAGATAGTTGTGTCCTTTCCTTTTTCTTATCAATACAAATAAATTTCATTAGAGATGACAATTTTTCTTTGATTTTCTTATTTCAGTAACCTCTAATTTTTGTGTCCTTGCATAAATTTGTATCTTTGCCTTGAAAGGATCATGAAGAGTGAAACATTATTCACAAAAACTCTCAAAAAAATGTTGTTCTTTAAGAGAAACAGTGAAAAATGCACTCGAAAAGTGTTTTTCCTTAGATGGAATGGTAGTTGTTCCTTAAGAGGAACAGCAAAAAGAACATCTGCATGCAAAACTATGGTTCCTTTAAGAGGAACGACAAAAAAAGAAAAAATTGCACGCGAAACTGTTGTTCCTTAAGAGGAACAGCAGTTGTTCCTTAAGCGGAACAATAAGTGAAACAAGCGGAAAATAAAGTGATGATCCTTCGGTGGAACAACCTAAAAACACTGCAAATCGAAACTTCTATTCCTTAGAAGGAACGGTAGAATGTAAAAAAATGGTGAAACTGTTGTTCCTTTAAAAGGAAAGGCATCTGTTCCTTAAGAGGAACAACACAAATGTAAGTAGGTGATATTGTTGTTCCTTAAATGGAACGGTTGTTGTTACTTAAGAGGAACAACAGTTGTTCCTTAAATGGAACAATTAAAAATACACGCGGGTTGTTGTTCCTTAAGAGGAATGGCAAATATAAGAGCACACAAGGCTGTTGTTCCTTAAGAGGTACGGCTGCTGTTCCTTAAGAGGAACAACAAAAATATGAACACGCAGAGTTTTTGTTCCTTAAGAGGGATGATTGTTGTTCCTTAAGAGGAACAACAACTGTTCCTTAAGAGGAACAACAAAAATAGAGACACACGAAGTGCTGTTCCTTAAGAGGAACGACTGTTGTTCCTTAAGAGGAACAACAACTATTCCTTAATAGGAACAATGAAAATACAATCACGCGGAAGTGTTGTTCCTTAAGAGGAATGGTTGTTGTTCCTTAAGAGGAAAAACAAAGATACAAACACGCAAAAGTGTTGTTCCTCAAGAGGAACGGCTGCTGTTCCTTAAGAGGAAGAACAACTGTTCCTTAAGAGGAACAACAAAAATACAAACACATAGAAGTTTTCTTCCTTAAGTGGAACGATTGTAGTTCCTTTAAGAGGAACAACATTTGTTCCTTAAGAGGAACAACGAAAATAAAAAGATGCATAGGTGTTGTTCCTTAAGAGGAACTTCTGTTGTTCCTTTAAGAGGAACAACATCTATTCCTTAAGAGGAAAAACGAAAATACAAACGTCAAACGAGACATGCAAAAATGCCGTTCCTTAAGAGGAACGGCTGCTATTCCTTGAGAGGAACAATAGTTGTTCCTTAAGAGGAATAGTAGTTGTTCCTTAAGAGGAACATAAAACAAATATAAGCACGCAAGATCGTTGTTCCTTAAGAGGAATAGATGTTGTTCCTTAAGAGGAACGACAACTGTTCCTTAAGAGGAACGACAACTATTCCTTAAGAGGAACAACACAAAAATATGTGCACGCAAGATTGTTGTTCCTTAAGAGGAACGACTGTTGTTCCTTAAGAGGAATGGAAACTGTTCCTTAAGAGGAACAACATGAAAATATAAGCACGCAAGATTGTTGTTCCTTAAGAGGAACGGCAACTGTTCCTTAAGAGGAACAGCATGAAAATATAAGCACACAAGATTTTTGTTCCTTGAGAGGAACGGTTGTTGTTCCTTAAGAGGAATGACAGTTGTTCCTTAAGAGGAACAACACGAAAATGAAATAAAGAAACCTTTTGTTGCTCCTTAAATGGGATGGCTACTATTCCTTAAGAGGAACAATAGTTGTTCCTTAAATCGAACAATAGTGAAATCTATACAAAAAACCAGTTTATACAAGCAAAATTAAAAAGAAAAGTTTATATACAAAATTCAAAAACAAAAGAATTGTTCAATGAATTAATGTTGAGGAGGGGTTATCTTCGTCAGCAAGAATCTGCATAGTGGAATCTTCCCGTAATTGCTGGTAAAAGGATTCCCAGGTAAGCGGTTTGTGGTAAAGTCACACTCGATGACCATTCACTTTGAAAGAATGTCCAGATCCATCAATGGTAGTCAATTTAATGTTGCCATTGTCATGCACTTTTTGTATCTCATAAGGTCCAAGCCATCGTGTTTGGAGTTTGTCGGGGAAATCCTGGAACCTAGAATCATATAGGAGTGCCCAATCTCCTTCGTGGAAGATTTTCTTTTTAATAAGGGCGTCATGCCATTTTTCTCTCTGCTGTTGAATTAATGCAGTGTGTTGAAGAGCTGAGAGCCTGATTTCATCTAACTCATTGATTTGTTGTAATCTATTGGTCTGGGCCTCATTTAAATTCAAACCCACCTCCTGCGTTGTTCTTAATGTTTGAATTTCGAATTCGATTGGGAAGATGGGTTCTTTTCCAAATACTAATTGATATGGTGAATACCCAATGGTGTTTCTCCACGTTGTTCGGTATGCCCACAAGGCTTCTGGCAATCTTGAAGCCCAGTCACATCTGTGTGATGCAACTGTTTTTGTAAGTATTGCCTCAATCACCTTATTAGTGCTTTCTACTTGGCCATTTTCCTGTGGGTGGTATGGATTTGTAATTTTGTGTCGAATGTGGTAATCTTTTAATGATGCAGCGATTTTATTAACTACAAATTGTGGTCCTCCATCTGTAATTATGTCCCTCAGGAGGCCATATCACACAAATAATTGGAAAAGGAAATGTATTACTGAATCTTCTGTAGCTCTTAGTAGTTCCTCTGCTTCAACCCATTTGGTAACATACTATGTTGCAAGCAGTATGTATGTTTTCTGATTTGATGATGGGTTAATAGGACCAATAAAATCGAGCTTCTATCGCTCAAATGGCTCAATTACTAACTGTGGGTTCAGAGGCATTTCATTAGATTGTCTAGGGCGTCCCGCCCTCTGGCAACTATCACAGGCTTGAACAAACTTTTTAGCATCTTTAAAAATAGTGGGCTAGTAATAGCCTATTTGTAAAACTTTGTGACCAGTTCTGCGGTCTGCAAAATGTTCGCCACATGGCCCATCATGGCATGCTTTCAGAATGTCAAATATTTCATCTTCTCAGACGCATCTTCTGATGTGCATATCTGCCCCTGTATGAAATAAGTAGCCCCCAATCCAAGAGAATCGGGTACTACGTTGCACTATCTGTTTTCATTCATTAGGCGTTAGATGCTTGGGTAATTTTCCTACTGCTAAGTAATTTGCAACATCGACATACCATGGTGTTCTGACTGTAACAACAAACAAATGTTCATCCGGAAATTGATCTTTGAATGCTACTGCGTCCGCTGGCTTTGGCATTTGTGAGAGAAAATTAGCTACATTATTCTCTTTTCTAGGTCGATCCTTAATTGTGATGTCAAATTTCTGCAAGAGAATCAACCATCTTGTCACTCTTCCATTTATAACTGGTTTATTTGCTGAATATTTTATGGCAGAGTGATCTGTATATAAAACTACAGGATACCCAGTTATATAATGTCTAAATTTATTTACAGCATGTGTTACAGCTAAAAATTCTTTTTTCAGTCACAGTATAGTTTAATTCAGCAGGAGATATATTATTGCTAATATAATAAATTTCATATGGATTTTTATCTTCTTCCTACCCAAGAACTGCTCCGATAGTTGTGTCTAAAGCATCAGATGAAATTTGGAATGACAAATCCCAATTTGGGCCCCTTAGCACTGGGGCTGTCGACACAAGCTTTTTCAGATCCTCAAAAGCATGGTCACACTTATCTGTCCAAATGAAATCAACATTTCCTGTTAGTGCATACAAAGGTGCAACAATTTGAGAAAAATGCTCTATAAATCTTCTATAATAACCAGAAAATCCCAGAAAACTACGTACCTCTGTTTGTGTGGTAGGAGTAGGTATTAACAAAATTATCTGAATTTTAGCCGGATCTACCTGTATTCCAGCTGCTGAGATATAATGACCTAAGATGAGTCCCTCGGTCATCATCATATGACACTTTTCATGGCTCAAACAGAGCCTGGTGGCAATACATCTTTGCAGCACCTTTTCCAATGTTTGTAATGCTGGCTCAAAATCATCTCCATAAGGTGTGAAATCATCCATATATACTTCGAGCCCTTCATTTATTAAATCTGAAAAAATGCTGAGGATAGCCCTCTGAAATGTGGTAGGGGCATTGCATAACCCAAAGGGTAAGACTCTGTAAGAAAATGTTCCCCAAGGACAGGTAAAAGTAGTTTTATCCTGATCTTCAGGGGCAATCTGAATCTGATTGTATCCACTGAAGCCATCTAGGAAAGAAAAGAATTTCTTTCCTGCTAATGTGTCTAATACCTGATCAATGAATGGAAGGGGGAAGTGGTCTTTCTGGGTTGCTTTGTTCAATTCTATGTAGTCTACACATATCCGCCACTTTCCATTCTTCTTTGGCACCACTACTAGTGGAGAGACCCATTTGCTATTAGATATTGGGTAAATGAAGTTTACATCTAGAAGTTTTTGTAATTCATCTTTCAAAATATCTTTAAGATGAGGGTTTAATCTTCATTAGGGTTGGCGAATGGGTCTAGCATCCTTTTCTGTATAAATGTGGTGCGTACACAACTAGGGATCAATTCCTTTCATGTCTGGGTAATCCCATGCAAAAGCTTCCTTATATTTTCTTAGTAGTTGGACCATGTTTTCTTCTTGTTCCGCAGTCAGGTTTTTGTTAATGTTCAAAGTTTTTACTAGCTCAATTTCTATAGTTTTGTTGTTGTAAACATAGGTGGTAGGTATTGATTGATCATGAGTGTCTTTCAGGGGATATTCTTCTACTTCATTATCAAATGATGCCTCAATCATGTGACATTGTAAATGGGATCTGGTTTCTGGTTGGTTAATGAAGCTGTTAATGATGTCATCCTCTATTTGGTCTTTAAATTCAAGGGCATCTTCTATGGTTAATGGTGATAAAATGTTTTAAGTGAGGTATGATATAGGTTTTTTTTTTTTTGTTTTGATTATTGTTAAGCTTCGCTGGGCTGGAGGGTATAAGGCTAAATTCTTGACATTACTCCCTTGTGTTATCGTCATGCTGCCTTGTCAACAACCAATGTAAGCATCAGTAGTTGCTAGCCAAGGTCTACCTAAAATTAAAGGATGTCCATCCAGTCGGTTTTTAGGATTGATGATTAGGAAGTCTGCAGGGTACTCCCAGGAGTCTATAGATACCATTACATCATGTAATGTGCCTTCTGGTTTGACTACTAATTGGTCAGCCAACTCCAATAAGGTTGTGGTTGGATCTAATGATGTAATGCCAAGCTTTTGACAAGTGGTGGTTGTTAGAATATTGATTGCAGCTCCTAAATCAACTAAGGCATTTGGGAAGGAGCATCCATTGATTTGCACCGTGACTATAGGATTCCCTGGGTCCTCATATTTTACAGGTGCTTCTCTTCCTGATAGTAAGTCAGATAGGGTGCCAATTACTTAGATAGTTGGATTAGTTGTTATTCTCCTCTTTGGCTTTTTTATACATAATTCTTTGATGGTTTTTGCATAAAGTGGGATGTCTTGGATAGCCTGGAGGAGTGGAATTTTTATACACAAATTTTTAGTTCTCCCAGAAGATCAAAATTAGGATCTTCTATTGGGCGAGGTATGATTAGTCGTTTTGGGAATGGTGGAGAAGAGGTGGTTGCTTGTTCATGAGTTTGTTGTCTAACCAAGTTCTCTTCTTGTGGTGTTTGTTCTAAAGGTAATGAATTTTCAGCTTGAACATTTTTATCTCCCTTTGATTCTATTATACGCCCAGATCTTAATTTAAGGTTGTTGCACTCCCTTAACTCAATTTCTAATTCTAGTCCTTCGATTATTTGAACAGATTGAACCGGTCTATTGTTGGGATTCAGGTTGGGTGGGGCTGGGAGTTGCGCTCTTAAGTTGGTATCGGGATTTTGTTGCAATGTATATGGTGCTGGCAGTGTAGGTTGAGGGAGAGGAATCATTCTAGCTGGCTGATTCATAAGTCTTTGCCAGTTCGATTGCCAGGTTTGACTCTGCAAGGTGGAGGATGACCATTGTGTTGGATATGCATTATTTTGCCAAAATGGTGGACAGTAAGGAAAGTTTGACTAGTTGGTTTGATTTGGCCATGGTAATATGGGAAATGGCTGTTGTGACCAGCTAGGGAAAGGTGGATGATTCTGCCACATTCCATTATATTGTTGAGCATTATACTGAGGAGACTGAAAAGAAGAGGATGGATCAACGGGAATACCTGTTTGTCATGGCTGCCACTGGTGGCGCTGATTTAGTAGGTAAACTGGTTCTATTTCTTCTTCTTCCACTTTGTAGACTCCTTTCAATCCCGAGAGTGAGGGGCAGCCTTCTGTGGAGTGATCCTTTTGTTGGCATTATGATACAAGTGTTTTCCTTGATGGCAACTCACTCAGAGGTTTGATACAGGTGATGGCAATTTAATCAGAGGACAGATCTTAGTACAGCAGGTCAAGAGAGAGATATACGCAGGTTCATTGTGACAAAGCCGCGTATACACGCGGGTTAGACGTTCTGAAGATGTGTATGCGTATACACACACTTTCACGCAAGGAAACGTGCGTACATGTGGGAGAACTTATGTTTTGGTCCGTGGTATTTAGTCCTTGGTATTTGAACCTATGGTTGTGGACCATGGTATCTCGTCAGAAGTGTTGATCCCAAGTATTGGGTCCATGGTATTGCTTCTACATGGTTTTGGACCATGGTATTGAGAGAAGCCTAACCTATATAAGGAGAAGATCATTAGGCAAAGGTGGATGCAAGGAATGGATGTCTGATGAAGTGGGAAGATCTAGTTATGGGTTTGTGATGCTTGGCTCAGGTTGGATATGACAGTGAAGGTATAAGTAATTATCTTTAGATCTGTACGCGGGTTGTCTCTGGTGAAAGCGTGTATACACATGGTTTTGATATAGTCAAGTAGCATATGCATTATGAGATTTGGTGTTTCAGGTTGCTGTTGATTCTAGTGGTTGTTGTAGAGTTCTGGGCTCTGGTCTGCATTCTGTGTTTTTGATGACAGGGTTTCAATGATTCAATATTGGGTGATTTAGAGATTTATGATGCAAGTATAAGTTGATGATTGTATTGCAGCAGTGATTGTTTTGTACTTATGGATCCAGTCTGAAAATGTATGAAACGTGGTCCCTGGAAGAAAAGAAGGTTGTAGCCTTCTGTAGGTCAGCACCTACGTACTAGTATATCAGCTAGTACAAGAGCTGAGGGGGTTGTAGCTCCCTTCCAGAAGAAGCTGGAAAATGAGAGAGGATTGTAGTCCTCTGCAGGTTGCAGCCCGTGTGGTAGTAAAGGACTACACTAGTACATTGTAAAAGAAGTTTCTTATTAAAGGAAGATAGAAACAAATTGCAGCAGGTGGTTTTCACCCACATTGGGTTTCCACCTTATATCATGGTGTTCATGTGTGCTCTTTATGTGTGATGATCTGTTCTGTTTACTATTCATATGGTTGATAATGTTCTGATGCATTCACTGAAGATGAACTAACTAAATCATAAAGTTTACTGGATGTACGCTAGTTTCTTTTAACACAGTCGCGTATATACGCGGATATATTTAACTGAAGTAGCGTATATGAATCAGAATATGAAAATTGAAAAGTGGTTGATTTTCTAATACTGATTCACCCCCCCCCTCTCAGTATTATTTCCAACAATTGGTATCAGAGCAGGTCCTTTAGAAGAAGCTTGATCGCTTGAAGGAAAGATCCATCAGAATGGCTAATCTAGAAAGAGAGGCACACATCAGGCCACCAATCTTTGACGGGAACAAATTTACCCACTGGAGGATAAGAACCATTGCATATCTACAATCGCTTGGAGCAGAAGTTTGGGAATCATGGAAGGAGGATACAAATACCCATCAGCAATTCCTACAGATACAGTAGAGAGAAAGCAATATGAGCTCAATGCCAAAGTTGTTACTGTCTTACTGGGAAGTTTGACACAATCAAAATTTATGAAGGTCATGAATTTCAAATCAGCTAAGGAAATATGGGACAAAATCATTCTAAGCTACGAAGGAGATGAATAGGTAAAAATAGCAAAGCTTCAAACTCTCAGAATCCGGTGTGAAAATCTTAAGATGCATAGTAATGAAAGCATAGCTAATTACTTCCTGCGTATAGATGAGATTGTAAATTGTATGAGGAATTTGGGTGAAGAATTTAAGGAAGTTGTCTTAGTTGAAAAGGTTTTGAGATCCATGTCTGCTAAATTTGATTCCAAAGTGTCTGCCATAGAAGAAAAGGAGAATCTGTAGAAAATCACCATGTCACAGCTTCACGGAATCTTAACTGCTTTTGAGATGAGAAAAGAGGGACCATCAGAAGCCGCATTCGAAGCATCAGGATACATGTCAGAAGAAGAAGATGAGGTAAATTTTGTCAAGAATATTGAACGGGGAACTGGATGGTTTGAAGGTAAGCTACCTTTCAAATTCTTTTCATGTGGTAGAGTTGGTCACTACGTTGCTAGATGCCCCCATTACAAAGGAAAGATGTCTGAAGAAGGTAATAGAAGCTATTATACCCATGTTAAAAGTAATGACTCATTCAATGGTAGTGAAGACATTAGAAGTCTCATGGCATATGAAAAGAAGGATGCAGAAACTGAAGAAGTTACCAAATTAAACGAACAATTGGAGTCAGTAACCAGGGTAAGGGAGAAATTGCAGGATATAGTAAAAGATCAAAGCATAACAATTTAGAGACTTGAATCAAAGATCCTCTCTCTAAAAGAAGATCTTGAAAAATCAAAGAAGCAGAACAGAGAAGCTCTTAAAGAACAAGAACATGAAGTGATCAAATTAAGGTAGCAAGTGGAACAAGGAAGAAAAGCTGAAGAAGACCTAAGGAAACAGTATCTACAACATCAGGTTGAGGTAAATATCTTAAAAGGTAAATTAGAAGAAAAGGATAAATTGTTGTGATTTCAAGATAGTACTAAGATTTTGGATGACATTCTTGGTAGTCAAAGATCTCCTATTATCAAAACTGGTCTTGGCTTTTATGAATCTGTTGAAGGTGAATCTAGCTCACAAGGTGAGGCAAAAAACTCTAATGAGAAATCTGAAATGCTCAACAAGGAACAGCCAAAGAAATAAATTCCTCAAAGAAAATCCTTTGCTCCTAACTAAGGAAGTGATAGACGATTATTTATTCCACTGAAAAATGTTGAAAGTTATGTATGTCATAATCTTGGACATGTTGCAGCCAGATGTAGAAGTAGAATGGTTCAAGACCATCACAAAAGATCATCACATTCTAGGTATTTCAGAGGATATTGTTTTGCTTGCAATGCGTTTGGACACAAAGCAATTGATTGCAATAGAAGGAACATGAAATATGTAAGATGTTATACATGAAACAAACTTCAACATAAAGCAAGGGAATGCAGGAGCAAATTTCAAAATTCAAAACAAGAGGACCATACATCATCATAATTCCAGGAATTGAAGAAGACAGAATTAGAGACAGAAAGGTGTGACATAACTCAGTTAGCTGACATAACAGACACAGGGGAAACTGAAAGTGAAGAAATTCAGTATTCCATCTTGCATATGCTGATATAATGAAGATAAGTCATGTATATACACGAGTTACAGGCTGCAAAGTCACATATATGGAGATCAGAAGAAAAGGCAGCAGAACAGACTCAGGAAATGGTTCGGTCATGATATGTAATGGTTGGCACATTCTCAAGGGGAGCATATACTTCAAATAATGCATTGTTGGCATTATGGTTAGAAGTTTTTGATGAAGTTTATGAAGCTAAATGATTCATCTTGCTGTTTGATCAAGGGAATGGTATTGCAGGTTTGGATGCTGATGCTTATGGTGCAGATCATATATGATGTATGATAGTCATGGTCTTGAATGGATTGATGGTCTTAGAACTTGCATCTGCTCAGGGGGAGCATGGATGGATTGATACAACTTGGCATATACAAAGGGGAGCCCAATAAGATATTTCAACAGATACTCAGGGGGAGTATGAACAGCAGAGGGAAAGAACTTCTTGGTCTGCCCTTTGCCCTTGTTGTCAAAGGGGGAGAGTGACTTGGTGTGGTGGCTGCCATCAAGTCCAAAGGGGGAGATTGTTGGCATTATGATACAAGTGTTGTCCTTGATGGCAACTCACTCAGAGATTTGATATAGGTGATGGCAACTTAATCAGAGGATAGATCTTAGTACAGCAGGTCAAGAGAGAGATATACGTAGGTTCATTGTGACAAAGCCGCGTATACATGCGGGTTAGACATTCCGAAGACGCATATGCATATACACGCAATTTCACGCAAGGAAAAGCACGTACATGTGGGAGAACTTATGTTTTGGTCCATGGTATTTAGTACTTGGTATTTGAACCTATGGTTGTGGACCATGGTATCTCGTCAGAAGTGTTGATCCCAAGTATTAGGTCCATGGTATTGTTTGTACATGGTTTTGGACCATGGTATTGAGAGAAGCCTAACCTATATAAGGAGAAGATCATTAGGCAAAGGTGGAGGCAAGGAATGGATGTCTGAAGAAGTGGGAAGATCTAGTTATGGGTTTGTGATGCTTGGCTCAGGTTGGATATGATAGTGAAGGTATAAGTAATTATCTTTAGATGTGTACATAGGTTGTCTCTGGTGAAATCGCATATACACGTGGTTTTGATATATTCAAGTAGCATATGCATTATGAGATTTGGTGTTTCAGGTTGTGTTGATTCTAGTGGTTGTTGCAGAGTTTTGGGCTCTGGTCTGCATTCTGTGTTTTTGATGACAGGGTTTCAATGATTCAATATTGGGTGATTTAGAGATTTATGATGCAAATATAAGTTGATGATTGTATTGCAGTAGTGATTGTTTTGTACTTATGGATCCAGTCTGAAAATGTATGAAACATGGTCCCTAGAAGAAAAGAAGGTTGTAGCCTTTTGTAGGTCAGCACCTACGTACTAGTATATCAGCTAGTACAAGAGCTGAGGGGGTTGTAGCTCCCTTCTAGAAGAAGCTGGAAAATGAGAGAGGGTTGTAGCCCTCTGCAGGTTGCAGCCTGCGTGCTGGTAAAGGATTGCACCAATACATTGTAAAAGAAGTTTCTTATTAAAGGAAGATAGAAACAAATTGCAGGAGGTTGTTTTCACCCACATTAGGTTTCCACCTTATATCATGGTGTTCAAGTGTGCTCTTTATGTGTGATGATCTATTCTGTTTACTATTCATATGGTTGATAATGTTTTGATGCATTCACTGAAGATGAACTAACTAAATCATAAAGTTTACTGGATGTACGCTAGTTGCTTTTAACACAGTCGCATATATATGCGGATATATTTAACTGAAGTAGCGTATATGAATTAGAATATGAAAATTGAAAAGTGGTTGATTTGCTAATACTGATTCACCCCCCTCCCCTCTCAGTATTATTTCCAACACTTTCATGCAGATGGCACAGACTTGGATTGTATCCAGTGGGCACTCTTTTTGGCTATGTTTCTTTCTGCATCTAGGGTAGAATATTGCCAAATTTTGCTCTGCTTCTGCTTGTTTTTGTTTAGCTTGCATGATTTCGAACTACGTTGTCAGAGTCCCTAGAATATCAGTTTTGAAATCTTCTAGTAGATTGCCGATTTCTACGTGGGTTGTCCCTCCACCAAAGATCTTGTTATCCCTTGTGATCATGTCACGTTCTAATAGCTTTAGTCTTGTGCTGCCTCTCGAACTCTTGATACACAAATCAATGATGTCAGCAAAATTTTCCTAATATATGTCACCTTTGCCCATAATGTTTAATGTTTCAACCCATTGTTCTTTCATCCCTTTAATTAATGTAGTTTTTAACACATTGTCAGGTAAGGGTAAAGATGCATAAGGAGATCTCTAGAGATTGTATTGAAAGCGTTCTACATATTCATCTACTGTTTCATTAGGTCTTGCTGTCATTTGAAATATTTCATCCTTTAATTCTCTGGATCTACAATAATCCTGATATTTCTTTAGAAAAGCAGTTTTCATCTGATCCCAGTCATTTATAACACCTCCACCTAACCCCATAAACCATCGTAAAGCTGCTCCTTTTAATGTGGAGGGAAATAATTTTAGTTTTTGGGGATCGGTGGTATAGTCATACCCCCGACATAATACATCAAACTCAAATAGAAATGCATCTGGATCCTCTGATGTTAGGCCATGGAATGTAGGAATATGCTAGAGAGGAATGGCCTTCATAGGTGCATTAAATGCAGTGTCCACAATGGGATATTACAGTGTGGAGGTTTGTGGTGTTTGCTGGTTTTGGGCCATTTGATCAAATATGTGCCAATACCCTTCTGGGATCTCTAGGGATTTATTCCTAGGCTGACTAGAAGGAGTAGGAATGAACTTAACAACACTTCCTTGGTCTGGGATAATGAGTGTTCCTTACTGCACTACTATCTGGGGGGATCTTGGCTCTTCAGGTTCTTCTACTTTGTTTTGGATGATCTTGAAAACACTCCCCTTATCTGGGCTGCTGAGTGTTTGAACTATTTTGAGAGGGGATTTTGGCTCTTCTATTTCCCCTGTTTCTCCTCCTCCTTCGTGGAGATTACTAGAATTCCCTTCTTGTAAAGAAATTGGGCGAGAATTCTCAATTTCTTGAAAATCTTGCTCAGTCTCTTCTATTTTCCTGTGCACCTCAACAAAGGCTATAGTTGGTGAGCTTGTGGCTCGAAGGGAGTTTGTAGGTTGTCTAGAAGCAACATTTCTAGGGCCCACTAATGGCTGAGATTCAACTTGCTTAATGATATCATCTATGAAGGTTGATCGACCAAGGGTCACCGGTCCCTTAGCTTTGTCAGGTTTGGGTAGCGGTTTTGGATTATTTTCAAGTTTTTTCTTCTTAGTCATACACACAACTCAAATGTTTATTTCTACCCAAAAAAATTAACAAATATGCCGGAAGGTGGGTGGGGGAGCAGGGATTTTACATGCTCCGTACGCAGGTTCTTACCTTTCATTTTAATACCCAATTCTCTCCTAGCAGGCACTCATCAGATGCACACTACTCTCTGAAAGAAAAAATGGCTACACTCTCCCTGACAACAGCGCCAAAATGTTGAGGTATAAAAGGTGTATTTTTAACTCCTATTTATCCTACATTAATTATCATTCCAGGTAATATTTTTTATTTCAAGAGTGTACACAGTATGTTGCAAAAATTTAATCCAAGAGTAATGTTTCCAATTTGTAGTACAGTGCTTCCAAATATAAGAGTAAACAGATGCTTGAAATAAAACCTACTTGCAATTAAAAGAAACTCAATGCTCTGAAACTAAATCATTCACTCAGGAAATTAACAGCAATTATCAGTCAAGGATGTAGTAGCAATAACTCTTTCCTTTGTCAACTGATGTAAATGAAATCAAACATAAACAAGATCCTCAATCTAAGAACTCTGACAGTAATAGCGAATGTGCTTTACAGTTGTTGATCTTACACTCCACACTAAAACAACTAATTGGAAATAACAATAAATTAAATCAAAAATGTTGCTAATAGAAATGGAATAAATATGCTAACTGTAATAATGCTACAAGGCAAAACCAAATACTTGCAGAAAGGAAATGAACAACAATGCTATTTAGTAGAAATGAAAAACAATCTGTAATGAACAACAAAGTTAGTTTACTGGAATGAATAGCGAAGCTTTATAATTGAAATGAACAGCATAAAAATATAGCTTGCAGAGAGTAATATTCTTATTATGATGAAAAAGGAACGACAACGCGATTCAGTTACATCATATACAATAAAACAATTCATAAACTCTTGAAACAAGGAAAAATAATGCAATGCAATTAAAATAAACAAAAATCAAACCAAACCATCACACAACTGCGATTGTAAAGTAATGGTACTGAATAGCAAGTGGATCCACTAGGGCTGGGCCCTTAGCTTCTAGTGAAGCACCGCCGGACTACTTCAGTATAAAAGAATGGAACAACAACCGACTTATGTATTAATCATATGCGAAAATGTTATAGGAAATCGTACTCTATTTTAATCAACGAGAGTCGATGATCAAAGAGAAAATACAACAATAAGTTCTCAATAATGATAATGCATGATCGATTCTGAATCCCTCATATTTACAAGCATTGTCGCTTTTATAATGGCCAGGCAGATAAACAAGAAATAACAGATAGACTTTGAAACAACGATCCCTCAGGATCAAGAGATCCTGAGGGATCCACTCCATCTTCTAACTCTAGTCAACCCTTTGTCTTTTTACGCTGATGTTGTGATTTTCCATTTGTATCCTTAACTTCGTGCTCCAATCTTGATCTGCTCGTCTGGATACGGCTTCCTGGTGAAGGAAAAACAGTTACTCTATTTTGTCTTTTCCTCCAGAATGGTAATTTTCCATTTCTTCTATTTCCTACATGGAAAAAGACAATAATTAACTAATTTGCAATAATCAATAACCCCTTAGTTTTTGCTATAATTCTTTGATATATTACCATCTTAGAATATAAAGGAGATATGATTAAGGGAAAAAGATAAGGAAATAAATGTCAAATTCATACCTTTTCCATAGCTCAACACCGACGAGTATGATAGAAACAAAATGGGATATTCTCAACAAAAAGGCACTTGGAACAATACGGCTATGCCTAGTAGCATCAGTAGCATTTAATATTTCAAAGGAAACGCCAACAAAGGATTTAATGTTGGCATTGGCCAAACTTTATGAAAAACCCTCGGCCTTAAATAAGGTATTTCTTATGAAGCATTTATTTAATATGAAAATGTCAAAAGGTGGATTTTTGCTGATCATTTAAATGAATTTAACACAATTACCAGTCAATTAAATTCTGTAGGGGTAACTTTTGATGATGAAGTTAGGGCTCTGTTATTTCTGTGCTCATTTCCAGAAATTTGGAATGTTTTAGTTATGGCCATTAGTAACTCTGTCTCAGGATCTAGTATTTTAAAGTTTGACGATGTTGTCAGTGCAATCCTTAGTGAGGAAATGCGACGGAAAAGCTCCTGGAGACATCAGGTAATGCTTTGACTATAAAAACTAGGGGAAGAAAAATGGAAAGAGGAAAGAGCCCAGGAAATCGTAGTAAGTCAATGAAAGGGAGATCCAAGTCTAGATCGGGGATAATGTGCTGGAAATGTGGGAAGAAAGGACACCTGAATAAATACTACAAGTCTCGGAAGGGAAAAGAAGGAAACACGCAACAAGAAAACAATCATGAAGAGAATGTGACAAGTGATGTGTTGCAAGAAACTTTGGTTCTTTCATTAGAAAATATTATTGATGCCTGGGTGGTAGATTCAGGGGCCTCATTCCATGCCACACCTAATAGGAAACATTTTCATGATTATGTTCAAGGAGATTTTGGGCAGGTTCGAATGGGTGATGATAAACCCTATAAAATCATTGGAATGGGTACAATTTTCATAAAACAGCAGAATGGAAATCAATGGCTATTGAAGGAGGTAATGCATGTTCCAGATCTGAAGAAAAATCTGATTTCAATAGGCTAGTTGAGAGGTGAAGGTTGTGTAACAACTTTTACAAATAAAACCTGGAAGGTCACTAAAGGAGCCTTCGTAATAGCAAAAGGAGAAAAGGTTGGTACATTGTATTTATGCAATGGTATTTCTAATTTTGTTAATGATTTAACCTCTACAGGAGTAGATGCGAAATTGTGGCATCATAGGCTTGGGCACATGAGTGAGAAGGGGATGCAAATTCTTCACTCAAGAAATTTGTTGCCAGGTTTGAAGCATGTTGATTTGGAATTTGTGAAAATTTTGTTTATGGAAAACAGAAGAGAGTCAGATTTCTCAAAGTTGGGAAAGAAAAGAAGAGCAAAAAAATAGAGCTTGTGCATACAGATGTATGGGGACCTACTCAAGTATCATCTCTCGGTGGCTCTCGTTATTATGTTACTTTTATTGATGATGCAACCAGAAAAACCTAGATTTATTGTATACAAAAAAATATGGTGTATTTGATACTTTCAAGAAATGGAAAGCTTTGGTAGAAAATGAGACAGGAAAAAGGTTGAAGTGTCTCAGATCAGATAATGGAGGGCAATATTGCAACAAAGAGTTTGATAGGTACTATTCAGAGAATGGAATTCGTAGAGAGAAGATAGTTCCAAGAACACCACAAGAAAATAATGTGTCAAAAAGGATGAATAGGACAATCATGGAGTGTGCAAGGTGCATGAGATTTCATGCATGATTTCCTTTACAATTTTGGGCATATGTTGTAGATAATGTTGTTTATCTAATAAACAAAGGGCCTTCGAGTTCCTTGGATGGTGGTATTCTAGAGGAGGCATGGACAGGTAAAAAGGTAAACTACTCATTTTTAAATACTTTTGGTTATGAAGCCTTTGTCCACATTAATAAAGAAAATAGAACAAAGCTTGAGGAAAAATCAAATAAATGTACCTTTATTGGATATGGTGTTAATGATTTTGGTTATCGCTTTTATGATTATGAAAAACACAAAATCATTAGGAGCAGAGATGTCATATTCAATGAAAAGGTTTTGTATAAGGATCAAATGCAGGAAAATAAATAGAAAAAGAAAATAGAGAATACACAGTTCTTGATGACATCACAAAAAAAGTGAAGGTGCCTGAAAATCATAATGATCAACAACCAGAACAACAACATCAACCACAACATCAAAAAGCACCTCAAACACCTAAAAGTGGTGTTAGAAGATCTACCAGGATAAGTAGATGCCCTAAATGATACTCTCCTTCATTATATTATGTATTGTTGACTGATTCTGGTGAACCAGAATGTTATGAAGAAGAAGTGCAGGTGGAAACCAGGAAGAAGTGGGAGCAAGCCATGAAAAAAGAGATGGTCTCCTTAGCACATAACCAGACTTGGGACTTAGTTAGGTTGCCTGTAGGTAAACAACATTGTAGAATAAATGGGTTTGCAGGTTGAAGGAAGAAGATGAAGGTAGAAAAAGGTATAAAGCTAGGCTTGTGGTGAAGGGGTTTGCATAGAAAACGAGTATAGACTTTGATGAGATATTTTCTCCTATTGTTAAAATAACTTCAATCGGAACTATTTGAAGTCTAGTAGCAGCTGAAGATTTGCATCTTGAGCAGTTAGATGTAAAGAAAGTCTTTCTCCATGGGGATTTGGATGAAGAGATATATGCAGCAGCCACAAGGATATGAGGTAAAAGCGAAGGAGAAACTAGTGTGTAGGTTGAAGAAGAGCTTATATGGTTTAAAACAGGCCCCAAGGTAGTGGTATCTAAAATTTGACAGGTTTATGTTAGGTCCCTATACTACTAGTGTAACCTCTTATTGTTATTGGTACAACCCCCTTATTATGCCCATGTAGTCCCCATATTGTTATTATTGTGCCCTTACATTATTATTGTTATGTCTACTCTGATTATATTATGACCCCTTAGATTCCTATATATAGAAATGAGGTATTTTCATTTGTATCATCCAAGAATTGTTCATTTGTGTAATGTAAAGGAGGTTGCCCCCTCGAAGAGGCTGAATTCTAAGGCATTGATCTATCTTTTTATGTTTTTGTGAGCTAGTTTCCTAAGAGTTTATGTCTGAATAAGGTTATACTAGATTTCATTCTAATCATTGTGTTTATCTCAAAAGGCAAAATGATGGCAACTATATTATATTGTTATTGTATGTAGATGACATGCTTGTTGCAGGTTCTAACATGCAGGAAATAAATGTGCTCAAAATAAAATTGGCAAACTCATTTGCAATGAAGGATTTGGGTGCTGCAAAACAAATCCTTAGTATGAGAATAACTAGAGACAGGGAGAATAAAAAATTGACATTGTTTCAGAGTGATTATGTAGAAAAGGTGTTGAAAAGATTTAATATGCAGAATGAAAGACCAGTTAGTATACCTTTGGCTAGCCATTTCAAACTAAGTAAGGAGGCGTGTCCGAAGACTCAGGAAGAAATGGCTTATACGTTTAAAGTTCCATATGCATCAGTAGTTGGAAGCTTAATGTATGAAATGGTCTGCACAAGGCATGATATTGCACATGCAGTGGGAGTTGTAAGAAGGAACATTAACGATCTAGGAAAAGAACATTGGATGGCAGTGAAGTGGATTCTCGGGTATTTGAGAGGTACCACAAATCAAGCATTATGCTTTGGTGGTTCAAACATTTGTCTACAGGGATATGTTAATGCAGATATGGCGGGTGATACAGATAACTAGAGGAGCACAACAGGGTATGTGTTTACTTTAGGTGGAACAGCTGTTAGTTGGGTTTCAAAACTGCAAAGTGTTGTTGCACTCTCAACAACGGAAGCAGAGTATGTTGCTGCTACAGAGGCTAGTAAAGAAATGATTTGGTTACAAAGGTTTTTGGATGAATTGGGTAAGAAGCAGGATTTTGGCAGGTTATACAGTGACAGCCAGAGTGCCATACATCTTACAAAGAACTCTGCATTTCATTCAAAGACTAAACATATATAGCTCAAGTACCATTTCATACGGTCAGTGTTGGAAGATGGACAGTTGAAGCTGTAAAAGATATACACTAGCCAAAATCTTGCAGATATGTTAACAAAAGTTATAACCAGGGAGAAACTGAGATTTTTCTCAGTTTCAATTGGTCCTCAGTTATGATGAAGAAGATGAGAAACAACCAGGTCTAAAGTGGACTCATTGTCCAGCAAATGAAGCAACGGTGGAGTTGCTAAAATCAGTCTACGAGTGGGATATTGTTGGGTGTGGAGCCTGATTATCTTCTTTATCTAGAGGTATCAAAGCATTGGACCCTAGTTCGTAATGTGGAGGCAATGCCATCCGTAATATTTGTGCTACAAGGGGGGTCCGGGGGCGGAAATGATCTTTAGGAGCCCCACCCTGGCAGGGGATCATGGGTAGCACTCTCAATGCTAAAAATAGATGTAAAATTGCCTTGTAAAATGTTGTAATTTCGTAGTCAATCTAGGTCGTTCATTAGGAGATCTGATGGTAGAGGTTACGTTTAATTTAGGGTTTTTTTCCCTAGAAGGAAACACCTTGCTATATATGAGGGAATTGTATTGTGTCTATTTAGATATGTATTATGAGTGAGAAAGAGAGAAGAGATTGTGTGAGAGCGAAGTGTTGTAGGTCGTATCTCTTCAGTTTGTTGGATAATATAAAAGGAAGGACTGGCTATTTCCCGTGGACGTAGCCCAAATTGGGTGAACCACATATATCTTTGCCTCTCTTGTTTTATGTGTTTTATGTGTTTATATTTTTGCAATATATTTTAAGTGTTGCATTGCTCTGTAATATATAATTCTCTAACAATGAAGTTCTTAACAGAAAAGAATACATTGAATACTATGCATTTCATATTTTTTCCAAAGAAACATACTTTGATGATTATGTACACTTACATGAGGACATTCTAGTAGCCATTACAACTTTTGGGGACAAGGATTTGGTAAGTTATGTTGAAACTTCTTTTAAAATTGATAAATGTGATGAAATTTTTGAAATTTTAAAGGAATTGATCTTGTGGAAAAACCATTGGAGGATGAATAAATTACATGTTCTTTTGCTAGCTCATGTGATGAATAATATGGTACCGAAGAGGATGGTGATATTATCATTCATTTTCTAATTTCTAGATATAGATGAGATGTGAATTTCTATTTTGTTTATGGAGAAACTATCTATGACATGGATGGTGAGAGTTTGATAGGTGAAGCCATGAATGGGAACCTTGCTTTCCCGATCAACCTTGAGAACCTCCTGATGAAGAACAAAGAGGAAAATGCTAATACAATTTGTTTTGATACTAGGAAACCAAAATATGTTGAGCTATGTGATGCATTATCTATTTTTAATCAACATATAAGTGTCTTTTTCCTTGGGAAACGTTTTGTATTGAAAGGAGCATTTTCATCACACTATACATGCATAAACTTTCCATTAATAAGTATCTTCATCTTGTACCTAATTTATGCATCAAAAATCAGCAAGGGAAGGCAATTTTAATGCTAATATATGTTTTAGATAGCGACATGCTCAACCATTGATGTATCATGGTTTTTTTTCATCCTTCCAAAAGAGGGCATCAAGCCTCAAGTCATGAGATGATTTGTTTTTCCACATCTAAAATTTCGTGGCATACTTCATGTGGATTTTTGATAGAGGATATCAAAGATAAGCATCAAACTTTATATAACTTTATCTTGGAGTTGTCTTCTAAAAACTTACTGTTAAACACTATTATGGTTTTGAATACTATTGAACTAGGTTGATTGTTGGAGCATATACACTAGTATTTATAGAGGCAATTTGTAGTGCGTGGAGGTGATTCCTAAGTGCATGATGGATTGTCCTATTTATATATTGAAGGAAATAACCATACCAATCCTATCAAAAAATTCAAAATAATCATGCAATAGCACATCAACCTTGGTGTAATATTCTTTCTTTATTTTGTATTTGGTAGCTCAGTCTAGTTTTCATCCATGCAATGATTGAGATTCAAGCCTATGCTTACAACATGTTTGATATAACATTGTTTTGGTTTTTCTTTCCAAACACAAGGGGAGATGTGGTGGTCGCATTGCTTCTTTGGTTTCACTTAGAATTTTCATCTTCCTATTATAAACTAGGGTAAAAAGAATAGGCTCAATGTTTATCAACAATATATTTCATTTATGTTCGCTTTCAAACTTTGTGCTCATGCATTTATTTACAACACCCATTCAGAATGACTAATTATATGGAAATTCTCAAGTTGTTGCAATGAATTAGGATTGAAGATAATTTGTACTATGTGGTGCGGATATGGAATTTCTCATATCCCATTTTAGAAAGCTAGACCTTTGATTCGCCTGGCATGTAAAACAAATATTCTAGAGTTATACTGCACTTGACTAGGGAGTGTAGTCCTTATATGGAGCTATTGTTACCTATTGACAATCATGGTTAATTTAAATCACATTTTCACGGGGATTTATTATATTGCCAACATAACATATTCTTGGAGCTCAATGGTAATGACAAGTTGCGAGAAGAGACTTGGGAGATATTTATGGATACCTTTTCAAAGACACTTCATCTGTGAGGTTATGTACATTGTACATTTGACACAAATTTGGAGGCATTGATGATGACCTTTATTGCCTCGAAAGGTGCTTTACAACCTAATATATGTTGATGATGACCCTTATTATGCCAAGATGTGCTCTACAACCCAATATGGTGGTAGATATTATGTAAAAACATAAACATGTAAATATAAACATAATGTTTAACATTTAACATTTTTAATCTAATTTCGACCCTATTTAAAAATCAATATAATTATCATTATGTATAAACACAATATAAATTTAAACTATAAAGAGGTTTACGAACACTTAAAAAAGAGGTATGGTAAATAAATATAAATATAAATAACACAGAGGTATGGTAAATAAATAAAATAGTTTTTTATATTTACTCCAAGGTATGGTAAATAAATAAAAATATAAATAAACTAGAGGTATGGTGAATAAATAAAACTTCTTTTATATTTACTCCATAAACCTTTTTATATTTAGGTGAAGCCTATGGGCCAAATTCCATGGGATAAATAATTATTAATACCATGGGCCAAATACCATTGGATAAATAATTATTAATACCATGGGCCAAATACCATTGGACAAATACCATATTATAAAAAACTTATGGTAAATAAAGAAAAATATATCAAATAAGATTAGAAATCAACATCTAATTATATACCAAGCCTATGGGCCATGGTAAATAAAAGAGATATGATATATAAATATAAATAAACCGCATGTATGGTAAATAAATAAAACATCTTTTTATATTTACTCCATAAATGTTAAGGGAAATGTTCCCCTAGGGTTTTGGGTTAACACCCTAGCATACTGGAGGTTGTCTATGCAAAGAAACACACATTACATACAACCATAATGCTAATATAAGAAAACTACGCGATAGGGGTGTACCTAGGGGTCCTTCGTTTGAGAAGATCCACTTAGGGTCCAAACCCTCTTTGAGTCCCTTTTGCTCCTTTGACCTGCAAAACCATCAATTCAAGAAAGTACAACAGTATATGGACTAAACATCATCAAGAAATCATCTTCATAATATATTGAAAGGTATTTAGTTATGCAATTAAAAAACCATTTCATGAATCATAACATAGATATCATAAACATGAAGAAGATCTATATCAGGAACAAGGACAAGTGTTTCTTTTATTATAGACAAATAAAGTAAAGAAAGGAATAATTTCACCTGATTCGTCCTTTCGCGAGGCTCCAAGCGGAACCATCCTCTGGATTCGCCCAAACTCAAGCCTTTAGCAAACTCCTTCCATGACTTACTCCATGATATCTCAAAAGGTGGATAGACATCAACACACAAGGAAACAAGGGTTTCCTATAAATGGGGGAAGTGCAGGAGGCACAAGGATCTTTAGACATGGTCATTGAAATTTCAGCATAATACTCTTTTTCTCTCTTCTCTCCTCCCTTAGGCCTTCCCACTGAAGCCTTTTTATACTTCTCCCAAGGTATTTTTTTAGTTGGGAATTGGTTGGGAACAGTTGGGCCACGGGCACTAACAGGTGATCAGCAGGTAAAACCAGCGATCTCTGCCCGAAATTAAGGAGTTTTATATTTTTCTAAGTGTTTTAATACATATACGCGGGTTGGGTATAGACCTACCCGTGTATACACGTGTTTAACTCAGGGCAATGTCGCCTATAAGGGATAAAACACTGTTTTTTAAATTTGTGGACCAAGTTTGGAAGGATGGGTTGCCCTAGGCCATGTGTGCAGCATCACAAACCATAAGAGTGAGATTTGGAGCTATAACAGATGCCCCCTAATATATGAGGTCAGAAGGGGTACATGATGGCCGAAATGTATTAAGCAAGTACATGGAAAGGAAATCTGCCAAAAACTGAGAAGAACGTCACCGGAGTTCAGCCTGCCAAGCCACAAAAGGAGATCAGAAAGAAACAATGTCTGAGGCGGGCATACCCATGCTCAGAGAAAGAAAAGCATGTCTGCATATCAAGTACAAGCGGATCCACTAAGTATACAAGTATAAAGAACTGGAGAATACATAATGGAGCATCTGATCATGATCGAAACAAGTACATGTCTGAATATCACATATATGACGATGCAACGGATCACTCATATCAAAGACTGATCCCAAAAACGGTACCAAATTAACATGATGGAATAAGATGGTACTACACTGAAAACTCAGGTGCTGGCATATAAAATGTCGCCATGAATGACTACAACATATAAGGTGGAGTGGTATCAACTAGCAGCAACAGGAGCAACTGTCAAGTGAACCAATGAATGCTGATACAACCTGAGGTCTTCACCGACCACCGTGGTACATTTCTACACCATGGGAATAAATGATCTGAAGTCGACCATGTGAGAAATCATTTGATTACCGGTCATTGATGTATACCGTTAACAAACACGAGACTACTCACCGATAATGATAATGGGCGTCAAGGTACCCAGTACAATCTAACAAGTGCGAATAAATGAGCTGGAGTTGAACACTTGTAAGAATCTATCAATCAGGAGACAATGATGGTTTCCCACCGTCAATAGCGAAGGATCTGCCACTAATGACTGCAAACCCCAAGGTACTGCCAAATGGACTCTAGATCTTTGCCCTTGAGCAATGAGACGTAGTCGATAGGGAAAGATCTGCTAGAAGGAAGGCATTAAGGCATCCTTCATCAATCTAGCGTGAGTGTAACCCGTAGGCCAATAATGTGGAAGGAATCGGACGAAAAAAAGATGTAGTAACCTAACCGAAGCATGTTTCCAGCGTACACAAGATGTGGCTAGCGCATGGCAGAAACCCTCTGAACCAACCAATAATGAAAGCTGACACAGAGGCGAGGTATCCACCAATAGGGTCAAATGGAAACCAAGGTACTGCATGAATCCCAATGTGTGATAATGTAATCTGATGTCGAACACAAGGGAAACCACTCAGTCAAAGACCCATGATACTGATCGATGCTGAGCACAAGGTGACCTATCAATAATGTAAATAGGGCTAGGGTGTGACTCTAGGCCTGCCCTCAGAGCAAGATGTCGTCGTCGATAAGGACAAGACCCGCCCACAAGAAGTCAATGGGGACCTTCTCAAACCGGCATGAGTAAAGGACCAATATAACTGATGTGATGATAGACAAGACACTAACAACCAGGGATGGCCGATTGAAAAATGAGTCAAGAGACACTGCAGAGAGGCCGAGTCAGGCTAACTTCCCTTGAACAAAAGCACTACTCAATGTGACTATGTGGCAGCGTATGATGACTCTGTATAAGTTCGTCATGCAGGAGGCACAAATGAACCTTCCATATGATTGGAAGAGATAACCAATAGGGCGAGAACTGACTCAATAACAAGGTTAAGGCGTACCTAAGTCAAACTAAATCCCACCCAAATGGAGGAGACTTTGCTTTTGAGTGCTTTCTTCAAGGGCGACACGACTGACTCTAGCTGCCAACAATAAATGGAAATCTTGTCTCGTTCCCGCTCTTTTTTGGAATATATAATTTTTTTTGTCTTTTTCTTTAAGTTGGAAAAAGAATAAAAGAATGCTATAGTACAATGGAAAGAACGAGTGTCGGTGAAATAGATGATCTAGTTCCTAGGATGAGAACATTCCTATGCTCAATGCAGGGAGGCGAAACTGGTCAAAGACACTCAAAGGTGTGTTCCTTCCACGGGCAAAGATGTGTCAAGTTGCAGAAGTCAAGGGTATGCAAGTTTGATATTGCAGACGTCATGGTCAAAAGTTGGCTTAAACACGAGTCCAAGTGAAGCCGGCTCCAGGCCAAAAGGTGCAAATGGTCAAAATTCAATGCAGCAGTACAACTCAACACAAGGGAGCCTCTAGGGTATAAGTCCAGAACAAAGCGAAGAAGCAAAGAGGAATGAGTCTCCATCGCATAAGTCATGGCAGGACTACAGAGGACTCCCGATCCTACTCAAATCGGAGCAGCATGGGCAACAAATTTCAGTGAGGTGCTAACTACGATGCCCATGAAAAGGATGGCTCTACCATCATGTCATGATTAAAAAATCGGCGAGTGAAGATGGTTTACTGACCATAACACGATGGGATCGACCCTATGGCAGATGTATCGACAAATGGAAGCTAGTATGCATAATGCAGTGGAAAAATGGCTTTCCTAACCTATATGCCAGTGAGAAAACAATACCTTCCATGACAGGTCAGCAGTCATGGATCCATCTCGAAACTATCGAAAAAAGCGTCCAAAATGCCCTGAAAAGCAAACCATTCTCGACATTCCAAGATCCCAAGTTGAAAGTGACATGAGGCCAAACAAAATCAAGTTTTGAAAAATTTTTGAATTTTCAAAGCCTATAAAATAGATTTTGGACTCACCATTTTCACCATTTGAGTTTGAGAGAAAAATTTGGAGCAATAGAAGCAAACTTTCCATATACCAGATTCAACCGTTTAGATCCTTCGAAAATCACCAGGTAAGCTCTATACTTGGCTTACATTTAATTGTGACTAGTTTTAGAAATTTTAGTTGAAGTTTTACCATTAGATTTTTTGCCAAAATTTATCCGCAACATATACGCAGGTTGGGTATATCGAACCCGCATACATGCGGGCCCTACACGTGACTGTGTGTAAAGGGTACCTGTGTATACGCCGTGAACATTTTAAAGCAAAAACCTAATGGTTGAAAATCTCTTTTTCCTCAAGATGATTGTCACTTGGTGAGAGAGGGAGAATACCGTAGTGGACGATGAGGTCATGAACGATCAAAATGCTCTGGATGCCTTGCGGGGATGTGGTTTGCTAAAATTTTTCAAATTGCCAAATATGAAAGCAAACACACGGTTGCTTGAGATACTCATTCACTATTGGAGTATTGAAGATGATGCATTTATCATTGACCAGATGCCACTCAGGATGGAAGTGGAAGACATATATTTCATCATTGGTCTTTCCGAGACGGGAGAGATAGTTCATTCTAGGGGCAGGACATGGAGCAATCTCTCGATCGAGGATTACATACACATATACTGCCCGGGCCATCCGAGAAAGATTGGAAGTCAAATTCCGATCAAACATGTAGCGAGCTTATCGTTGAGGATAATCCTGTTCACCATAGCTCGAGTGAACGGATCAACATCTCTACACCAGGCTTCACGACCAGCCATGAGCCTGGTGGTAAATTGTCTCACTACTGTATTTGACTGGTGTACTCCTCTTCTCACTAGCTTGAAAAGCCAGCTTACTTCCATCAAGAGAGGGCATACTAAGAACTTTGGATACAGGACCATCTTGTGCTCTTTCTTCTTTGAGAGAGTCCCAGCACTTCGTCCTAGAGTGCTAGTTTCAATCATCACCCCACGAGATCCACGCATGGGCAGGTGGGCTAATCTTATGAAACACCTAGGAGGTGGGGATGTCCCACCAATTGCATTTGACGATGACTTATTTACCTAGTGGGATCAGCAGATCATCGCCATAGATGACTACCCTTATGCTGGATTGGATTTCCGAGGAGATCCCGATCTAACATTACCATCGACCGCAGCATGGGGCGACATTGGTAAGTGATTTTTGATTTTATGATTTTTTTGATTTTTCAAATATAATAATGAACTTTGAAAAATATTTTTGATAGGATTCAAATGATTAATATGATGATCATGTTCCAGATATTGGGCCAGTACGACCAGATGGGTTCCCGTGGCACGGACAGCACGGCCGAGGAGCCAAAGAGGCAGCTGCTGATACAGAATGGCTTCTACTTACAGTTCAACGACACTTGGTGAGACTGACTCACCAAGTACTGATGGCGGCCGTAGAGGACCTTCTTGAGGATATGCAGCGTAATGTGGTTGGCATACCACGTGACTGGGTTCGCACTTTTCGGCGTGTAGCCAATGCGATAGCTACCTACTTAGCCTACCTACCGAGGTGTTAGATATACTGGAGATGATTATGGGCATTTGAGTCCCAATTTTGTATATTATTTTTGGACAGACATATGTACACTCGAGATGTTTTTATGATATATATATATATATATATATATATATATATCGACTTTTGATATTTGATTTTATTGTGATGAATGATTGATGTGCCAGTCTAATGCTTGATTAACGATAGAATCAGCTAACCAATTATGAGATCTTGGAATGTGAAAGTAATTAATATAAGTAAATGATCTTTGCAACAACCTCACCCTTAAATACTAACGATATAAACATGGATCCCTTACCCGATAAATGTTATTTAATTGTGACACTATTAATTATGAATCAAGATAAACTACCAACGACTCGATTTTGTGAGAAATTGCCTCAGATAATAAATTAATGACGGCAGTATACTCAGCCATATTGTTGGAAGAAGGACCAATGCATACTCCCCTTGACACCATCAATTGACCAGTTGGATAATAGAGTACCCAAGCTGCAGAAGTGAGGTTCCGAGTGTGCCAACTAGCACCATCGGCGAATCCGAAATAAACCATGTCATCCATCAACACCTACCACAATAGACCAAAAGTGTCGATATCAACAAACTCTCGATGAGATATGTACAAATATACAAAATGTACAAAGAAGCTATTTGCCTAACTGCTAAGCAAAATACTTCTTAAGGTAGAGCCTGTTTCGGGGCTCCGCCAACTTGTTTCCTTCAAAATCGATTAACTCATACGCCCCTTTTTCTAAAACTCGTTTAATAATGAAAGGACCGTACCACATAGGCTTAAACTTGCCTACCCACAAGGTGTCCTTGTCTTGGTCATAGACCAGGACGAGGTCGCCTTTAGAAAAGACTCGAGGACGAAAAATTTTATCATACTGCGTTTTAACCCTTTTCTTATGAGCCTCGTTAATTGTGGCGACAACTCGACGCTGCTCATCAAGATGTTCCAAATGAAGGAGGTGCTCTTCGAGACTAGAAGTCTCTAGAAGTAGCTCAACAGCTAATTTGAGAGATGGAATTTCACATTCAACCAGAAATATAGATTCCATCCCATAAACTAACTGAAAAGGTGTGAAACCAGTAGCAGTCTTGACGAAGGTTCGGTATGCCCAAAGAGCCGAATACAACATAAGATGCCAATTGGACCAATTTTTTTCGATTGTCCTTGGCATGATCGTCTTAAGATTTTTTTTGACTGCCTCGACCTGTCCATTGGCCTGAGGATAATAAGAGGACGAATGTTCTTGCCGGAAACCCAATTTAATAGCCAATTCAGACATTATTTGATTCTGGAAATGACTGCCATGGTTAGTGACAATCTTTCTCGGGATACCGAATCTTGAGATAATCTGATTAAAAAGGAACAATGCTGCCATTTCACTATCATTTTTATAAGTAGGCATGGCCTTGGCCCACTTCGTAAAGTAGTCTACAGCCACGATAATGTACCTATGTTTCGCCGCTGAAGGTGGATTACAAGTTGTATAATTAATACCCCACTAAGTAAAAGGACCGACAGTGACAATGAGGAAAAGGGGAGCTGGATGTGCGCGCATCTTCTTAGTATAGATTTGACACAGGTGACAGGGTTTGACCGCTTCAACACAATCTTTGAAGAGCGATGGCCAAAAATAGCTGGCACACAAGATACGCTGGGCTGTAGCAAGCCCTGATAGATGACCACCACAAGCTCAACTGTGGCAATCATTAAGCACTGACTCTGCTTCCTCTAAGGTTAAACAACGTCGAAGGATTGAGTCAACCCCTCAACGATATAATGTGTCACCAATGATAACATAATTCTTGGACAGGTGACGTAATTTACGGCGTTCATCCTTAGAGAAAGTAGAGGGAAACTTCGAAGTTTGGAGATAAACAATGATGTCTCCATACCAAGGGTCGAGTGAAGAGATGAGGAATAAATGTTCATCAGGAAAACTTTCCTCATAAACAGTGTCCTCTCCACAAGGCAGCTCGGAAATAAGCTCTGCGAAAACCATGGATTTCTTAGATTTGGCAGACAAGAATTCGAGATCAAATTCTTGTAAAATGACTATCCATCGATTATATTTGCCCCCAATCACTCGCCTACTGAGGACAAATTGAAATGGATTGACCGCTGCTAAGACAAAAGTTTTTCGTAGCAAAATATAATGACGGAGCCGTTGGACAGCATGAACAGCTGCCAAAGCCAATTTCTCAATGGAAGAATAGCGAAGTTCAGGACCTATCAAGCTTCGGCTCAAATAATAAATCACGTGCTCCGTGAGAGCATTGTCTTCCTGAACGAGAACCATCCCAATGGTTGATTCTGCTGCAGTGAGATATAAAAGGAAGTCCCTACCATAATCTGGTGGACTCAAAAGCAGGGCAGAGACTAATGCCTTTTTCAAAGCATCGAACGACCGCTGCGCAAAGTCGTCCCACACGAATGGAACTCCTTTGCGTAGCAAACACATAAACCCTTTAGTGATCTCGGCATAATTCTCTATAAACCGTCTTAGGAAATTAGCCTTCCCTTGAAGACTTTGGAGATGTTGAATTGAGGATGAGGGAGGCAACTGAACTATTGCCTCAACCTTGAAGGGATCAACCCGAATCCCTTAATTTGACACGATGAACCCTAATAACCAACCGGATGTAACCGCGAAAATGCACTTGTTGGGATTCAACCAGATTTTATAAAAACGACATCGCTCAAAAACCATTCGAAGATGACTAGGGTGATCAGTTCGCTTTCGAGAACGAGCATCAAGATCATCCAAGTATGCTTCGATGATATGTTTAATGTCGTGGAAAGCATATGACATGGCCCGATGAAAGGTGGCTCCAACATTTTTAAGACCAAAAGGAATCTTTCTATATGCAAAGGTACCCCAAGGACATATAAAGGATGTCTTATGTTGATCTTCAAGAGGGATAGAAATTTGATTTTAACCAGAAAAACCATCCATGAAGAAAAAAATTTCATTACCCGCACACTCATCGATAATCTGATCAATGAATGGTGTGGGGTAATTATCCTTCAGACAAGCCTTGTTTAGGTCCCTAAAATCGATGCATACTTGGATTGTTCCTTGCTTTTTGTCTACAAGGACTGGATTAGAAACCCAATCGGTAAGAGGAACAGGGTATATGAAACCCGCCTTTAGCAGCTTCTCTACTTCAGCTTTGATTGCTGCCGCTTTCCTAGGATTAACCGGCCGAAGCCTTTGATGAACCGGTTTGGCGTTTTCATACATCTTGATCTCATGTTGAACTATAGAAAGATCAATGCCAGGCATTTATTCATAAGACCAAGCGAATACATCTCAAAATTCCTTGAAAAGGTCGGTGTAAATTTGAATTTCTTCAGGGGAACATTCAATTCCGATGAAGAGATTCTCGATCATGTTAGGGTCCCTAAAGATGTTTATAGATATCGTTTTTGAAATCATCGACATATTACTTTCGGCACGAAAGTGTGCTGGAGCCAAAGGATTCGATACCGTACAAACATCACTAGTACAGAGCTCGGAGAATCTGGATTCTACTTCCTGCAATGGAGGAAGAAAGTATGAACGATGGTTTAAGTCTTCCCAAGGTCGATCTATACCCATCATTTGATCCGGATTTAAGTAGGAACGCAATAGATTACAGAGATAACCATAAATACAGAGATGCGATAACCAGAGATACAGCGGAATACTTCATTTCACTAATGGAGAATACTGAAATATGCTTACAAATAGAAATGACCTAGGGCGATGGTAGCTTATCTCTGAGAAGAGAACATGCCTCTGAAAAGGCAGAGGTATAATCAAGGCTCCAGGCCGGGGCCACATCACCATCTAACTCTTCTTCGGAAAAAGGAGTAGAGTGGTCGCCTACAGAGTTAACGATAGACTGATATCTAAGCTCAGTTGCAGACATAGGGAATGCCATTCCATTTACTTGTCCTTCAGCTAATGTGGTCGTAGGTGAAGGCAAGGTCCAAGGGTATGAAAAATACCAAGTTCGGAAGAACTCTTCTCGAGAAGACTCCTTAGATGATGAAACGACATTGATTCTAGCAATAGGAGAGGAGAAATCAAAAGTACCCATTAATGAGGAATACATCCCAACTCTTAGATTCTCAGTTGGCGGACGAGGGTTATCCACTAAAGGCACAATAGAGTCAGTGATTGCTTGAGGATCTACTGGAGTGTAATCCAGTTGATCAACCTTAACGATTTTCCCCTCATGAGGAAAGCAAATGAAACGAAACAGAGTCGAAACAACGACATCCATTTCGTATACCCAGTTCCTTCCTAAGAGGAGATTATAGTCTAGGTTAGCATCTATGACTTCTACCTCAATATTGACAACCTTCCCCCCAACACATATGGGAAAGGCTGGGATAATCTCATGCAGCTTATGAGAATGCCCATCAAATGCAGTTAGGAGGGTAGGTGAAGGCACAGCCGAAGGCGATCCAATAGCCTTCCAACATGATATTGACATGACGCATGTGGAAGCTCCTTCATCAATAGCGGTACGAAAAATGTTAATTTTCCAGTATGTAGACTTTATTTGAAAAGCCATGTGATGAGGGAGTCACTTTTTGACATTCAACATGTCAAAAGTGAGCACTAAAGAGTTAGTTGGATCAACTACCCCAATCGCGAAAAGTAATGCACTTCTTTGAGCCGAACATGACTGGAGAACCTCTAAAGCGGACATGGTGCATGGACTCTGAGCCAGATCTTCAACAATGGAGTAATTCTGGGCATCCCTAGCATTAGGATTAATAGTCACGTGTTTAGCGGAACCTTTCGGTATTCGTGGTATAGTCTAGACAGGGGGTCGCTCAATATGAAGGTCAGTATTTCCGGGAGCAGTTTTGTCCTTAGAAGTTTCAGATTCACCATAATCACATGACTGAGTGGCCACATGGACATTGGAACCCATCATGAAAACATTTGATGATTTCTCCCCTTCCTGGTTGCCCCCAGCGGAGGTACCAGGGTTTGAACTTGCACCAGCAAGAAGTTACTGCCCTTCGGGAAAAGGGTTTGTTAACATAGCTTGAGAGCTAGAAGTCCCTTGCTGCCCTAACAAGTGTTGAACGTCTTGAATTTTGGGGCAGAGATGAGTTAAATGGTCTCCATTACATAGCTTGCATGGAAACTTGACTTTCTTTTTAGACTCATTTCTACCACCACCAGCATTATTTCCAGACTTATTTGCATCAGTCTTCCCATCCTGGTTCTTTTTCTTACCTCATCCCTTCTTTTTCCCATTGGAATTTTGATTTCCTTTGGGGTTATCAGATTGGACGGCATTAATCGAAGAGGTTTGGGAAGATGAATGGTTAGACGATGTGACTTGGTTGTTAGAAGCAGTTTGCAAAGACAACTATTGCAATTGGTTCAACAAGTTCACATCACTTGTGTCTACCGATCCAATGATACCATCTGCATGCGGACCTGGCTTCGACTTAGCTAAATCAACCTTAGACCCAGGAGCATCTGGAAAGATTTTTTTGTAGGATCCCAGACTAAGAGTATATCAATTCCAATTGCTGAGCCCTAAAAATATATTGCTCCTCAGAATAGACTCCAGACATGGAGACATCCTTAGAGATTTCAGGTTGTAAAGATTTCGAAAACCACTCGAGACGGTACTCTGGAGGGATTTTGGCTTTAATGAGCCTCTTTCTCCGTCTCCATTCCTGAATATGGTCAGAAATGTGAGTTGCCTTGTCCTGACGAAAAGTGGCCAGAAGTTCAGTTCCGGCATCATATCGAACAGGAAACTGGAAATAATTTAAGAAAATAGTAGCTAAGTCAACGAAAGATGTAAAGCTGCCCCCTGGCAACTCTATATACCACTTGGCCGTGTTACCAGTCAAGGTGAATTAAAAGAGTCTCAACCTAATTGAATCATCAATAAGGGAGTTAGATGAGCACGACAAATGGAACGTGGTTACGTGGTCGCCTGGGTCTTCACCGCCCTTTCCTTCGAATTTTGGAATGTCCGAAGGGAGTTTGGTTGGGACCGGAGGCCGACCGGGTTGTATTTGATTGGATCATTTGTTAATTTTTTGAGGTTTGGCAAGTTTAAAGTTGCCAGAAATGGAAGCCTATGAGGAACTTGGGGATTCCACCCAGACTGGGCGGAACTCCCAAAGTTTTGAAAAGATTGGCCTGGATTTTGAAAGGCACCAGGCTGCCCGAAGTAACCAGCAGAACCAGTTGGACCAAAGGATGAACCTTGTGATCCGGAAAAACTCGGAGTTTGACCAACTCTGGCTGTAAAACCTCCATAACCAACTAAGCTTCCTCCTAAAGAATTATAAGGAGTTCATAACCCCTGATATGGATTCCAAGCAGAAGCTAAGGGAGGAATACTTCGAAACGAACTAACCGTGGAGTACGGCACATTCCCTTGTTGGCCGTAAAACGGATTCCCAGTTCCCATGCCACTAACTGCAGGGTTAGTCTAACCTTGAAAATGATTGCTGCTTTGTCCTGTAGAAGAAAAAGGCATGGATCCTACTGTTGGGTTGGAATGTGGTATATGACCACTTCCAAAAGGAAAACCCTGAAATGAAGCTGATCCACCCATCATGGATGTGGCAGCACTAAACAGAACTGATGGAATACCCTGTGAATGGGTTCCAAAAGGGAAGAATCCAGCACTAAAAGCATTGGCTTGGGAATTTCCACTCGTAGAAGGAATGGAGGTAAACCCAACTAAAGATGTACTAGCGAAAGACCCAAATAAAGATATAGAGGAGATGGAAATAGTTCCTCCCCCCTGTATTGATGCTGGAGTCTGCATCGTTGTAGCACTTGTGGTGGAAGCCATGCTTCCAATGGTAGTCATCGATGGTAAGTGTGTAGTATGACCTGGACTTGACGGTCTATGTGTCGGAGATCCAATGTATTGTAATACTTCTGGATGACTAGAAGGTAGGGGAGAATTCGGAGCCGCTAACGACTCTGAAAATTATTCTACCTCAATGTTATCCTCTGCTTGAAATAGAACTCGAGATAGAACTAGAGTGTTCCTCTCTTGTTCAGCAGAAGTACCAGGCCTATCTTGAACACTAATGTCCCTAAGAGGAGGAGCAATCCCTGATGTGTCAGCTGCCGTTGGATGAAACCCACTAGCTGTATTACCTCTGCGCCTTCTAGGAGAAGGCTCTAAACTTGGTGGTGAAAGACCACGAAGTCTTCGAGACCGTCTAGGAGATCGGTCAGCCACTTTGAATTTTTTATTAAGATATAGCTAAAGACTCAAAAAATTGAAAGCTAGGCCGACTAAGAGCATAGAGCACACACTATAAAGTCTCTAAAGATATCAGCCAGTCAAACAACTTCCAAGTATTTCCGCTCCGGGTGATTAAGGCCGGACACCAAAATACAAGAAAGTGAATTAAGGGGCCTTCCGAAGATAGTCTGGGATAATGACATCCCAGTCCTATCAGCGAAGGTAGTAGAGGAAGTTACGCTAACCTCCTAAAAACAGCCCGTGCCGGTGCAAGCCCCCAAGCTTCGCAAAGGTGACCTCCGGTAGTACCATTGAGAGTGATGCAACGTTGACCTCAGGTGCCACGAGATTCCCCTCTGCAGCCACCTATGTAGATCACTAGGAGTAGCAACTATGGATACCAACTCGTTGCAGAAGCCAGGTGGAACAGTCGTGAGGTAAGTTCGGACAAGTAGGAGAGGGGGTATCTCTCTTCCCTGTCTTCACAAACCCTCGTGCTTAGCTCCTAGATCCAGAGCTTTCCTGGTCTTCCTAACGCTATTGGATTTTCACTCACTATTCAGACTCTTACGTTTGACTGTTTAAATGGCCTTGGAGAGTTAACTCTCCACACACCTAATCCAAGGCGCTAAAATCCTAAACTTGTTGGTGTATCTAACTTGATAATAAAAAGTTTTAATGGATTTTAATTAGCGCTTGATTTTAAAATAGGCTGTTCTTTAAGACACGGGATAAGCGGAAGTGAAACTAGTGGTGTTTTGATGCAAAAGAAATTAATAAAAACCAAACTACATGCAAATGCACTTGTTTTCGTTTTTCGATGAAAAGAAATTTCTACAGGGTTCAGAGGAACTTCAAATAAAACAAATTTTTCTTTTCTTTTCTTTAATTCAAGCTTCACACTCACAAAAGTTAACAAAACTATGGATGCCTAAAAAGATGTGAAAATTTCAACATAATAATCTTTCTCTCTCTTCTCTCCTCCCTTAGGCCTTCCCATTGAAGCCTTTTTATACTTCTCCCAAGGTAGTTTTTTAGTTGGGAATTGGTTGGGAACAATTGGGCCATAGGCACTAATAGGTGATCAGCAAGTAAAACCCGCAATCTCCGCCTGAAATTAAGGAGTTTTATATTTTTCTAAGTGTTTTAATACATATACGCGGGTTGGGTATAGACCTACCTGCGTATACACGCGTTTAACTCAAGGCAATGTCGCGTATAAGGGATAAAACATTGTTTTTTAAATTTTTGGACTAGGTTTGTAAGGATGGGTTGCCCTAGGCCATGAGTGCAGCATCACAAACCATAAGAGTGAGATTTGGAGCTATAACAATAAACCTCTTTATACTTACGAACACTCAAAAAATAGGTTTTATTTAGTGAGACCTATGGTCCAAATACCATGGGTTGGATTATTTTTAATGGCATGCAAAAAAACATTATTAACCCTAATATTAATATTAAAAGATTATTATTATTTGTTATGAAACCAGCTCACAAAAAGATAGAAAAGATAGATCAACTTGTCCTGACGATGAACCACACTAGTTGGTTTGAAATGCGTCGACAAATGTCTGTCTACATGTGATTTTCGCCGAAGTTATTCTTTCAAATAGATCAACGCCTTAGAATTCAGCCTCTTCGAGGGGGAAACCTCCTTTACATTACATAAATGAACACTTCTTCGATGATTCATATGACAAAACCTCCTTTCTATATATAGGAGTCTAAGGAGTCACAATATAACCCAGCCAACCTAACAATAATAATATAAAGCCACAAAAATAACAATAGAGGGATTCTATGGGGCACAGTAATAACAATATGGGGACAATAGGGGCACAACAATATTAATAAGGGATACAACTATAATAGTAATGGGGTAATCACTAGTATTATAGGGACCTAACATGCCCCCCTCCTTCAAAAAATTGTTCTCCTCAATGCTTTAGTAGTTCTCGATGCTTCTGTATAAAATTCTCATCCTCCCATGTGGAATCTTCAGCAGATAAGTTCTTCCACTTGATGAGATCCTCTGAAATTGATTGATTTCGTAGCTTTCGAGTTCTTGTTTCTGTGACTTCTTCCGGTTCCAATATAATTTTTCCTTCCTCGCCAAGTTCTGGCAATATTGTTTGAACTGGGAGCTTGTCGCCTATAACCTTCTTTAAACATGAAACATGGAAAACTGGGTGCACTCGAGAAGCTGCAGGAAGCTCCAATTTGTATGCCATAGCACCAATCTTTTGCAACACCTTGTACGAACCATAATACTTTGGTGATAATTTATTATCCTTCTTAGCTTGCTTGAGGGACATTTCTTTATATGGTTGTAGCCATAGGAATACCCAATCACCTACATCAAAAATTCTTTCACTGTAATGTTTATCTGCCTGTTGTTTCATTCTATTCTGTGCCAACACGAGGTTATATTTTAAGAGTTGGAGGACTTGTTGTTGATGTTTGATGTGATGTTCCACTGCTTGAACCTTAGAATTTTCTCTTAAATATGATGTGATGGATGGTGGCTGATATCCATAAAGTGCCATAAATGGGGTCATTTTTGTTGCTGTATGGAAGGAAGTGTTATACCACCATTCAGCCAGAGGCAACCATTTGACCCATTGTGTTTGTTTATCAGATACAAATCAACGAAGATATCCCTCCAAACATTTGTTTACTATCTTAGTTTGCCCATTAGATTGAGGATGATAAGATGAGCTATGAGCTAACTGAGTACCAAGACAAGAAAATAATTCTATCCAAAAATTTCCAGTGAAAATGGGATCTCTGTCACTTACAATAATCTTTGGATTTCCATGTAGCTTTTGAATTGTTTCCATAAATGCAGTAGAAACTGTACTGGCTTTAAATGGATGTGATAATGAACAAAAGTGTGCATACTTGGTAAGTCTGTCAACTACCACCATGATGACACTCCTTCCCTCAGACTTGGGTAAACCTGTGATAAAATCCATTAAAACCTCCTCCCAACGTTGGCTTGGAATGGATAAAGGCTGTAATAGACCCAGGGTCTTAATTGTTTCAACTTTATTTTGTTGGCAAACCAAACATTCCGCCACAAACTTTTGAATATCCGATTTAAGGCCATCCCAAAAAAATTCCTTCTTAACCCTGTGGTAAGTTTTTAATAATCCTGAGTGCCCTCCTAAGGGAGAAGTGTGCAATTCCATAGGAATATTTTGTTTGAGTTGGGAATTCTTATAGAGGTATAAGCGATCTTTGTACCATAATGAATCATTTTGCCAGCTAAATGTATCAGATGTACTAGAATCTTTTTGTAACTTTCGAATAAGTGCCCACACTTCTTCATCATTCTTCCATTCCTCCCTTGCTTTGTTTATCCAATCTGGTTGGATAATAGAAATGGCGCACAACAATGCTTCCACATCCTCATCCTTTCTTGAGAGTGCATCTGCCATCACATTTTGCTTCCCTTTTTTGTAGATGATTTCAAAGTCATAACCCAACATCTTTGTGACCCACTTTTGTTGCTCTTTAGAGGATAATCTTTGTTCTAAAAAGTATTTAAGGCTCTCATGATCCATTTTTACCTTGAAGTGTCTCCCCATTAGGTAGGGTCGCCATTTCTTAAGTGCATGTAGTATTGCTAACATTTCCTTCTCGTAAATAGCTTTGTGTAAAAACTTTCCCTTAATTGGATGACTTTCAAAAGCAATGGGTCTTTCGTCTTGCATTAAAACAGCACCAATTCCATTTCCTGAAGCATCACATTCCACAATAAAGGTTTTTGTGAAGTTCGGTGTAGCTAAGACCAATGCTTGGCACATTGCCTCTTTAAGATGTTCGAAGGCCTTTGTTGCTTCTGGAGTCCATGAAAATGCATCTTTCTTCAATAATGTTGTTAGAGGTGCTGTTATTCTCCCACAATTCTTAACACACTTGCGATAATAACCTGTCAACCTGAGAAATCCTCGCAGATGCTTTATGGATGTGGGAATTTTCCATTCCTTAATGGCTTTAATTTTTAGATAGAGGAGGAATGACCTGTTACAGAGTCTGCCTTAACTCCTTCATGAGATACAATATGACCCAAATATTCCACCTCTTGTACTCCAAAGAAACATTTGGATCTTTTTGCATATAATTGTTTCTCGTCCAATAGTTGTAGCACCCTGTCAACATGTTCAACATGATCCTTCCAAGACTTGTTGTAGATTAGTATATCATCAAAAAATACTAACACAAATTTTTTAAGGAAGGGTTTGAAAATGGAATTCATCAAACCTTGAAATGTAGAAGGTGCATTGGTAAGGCTAAAAGGCATGACCAAAAATTCATAATGACCCTCATGAGTTCTAAATATTTTTTTCGGAATGCCTTCAGTCTTCATTCTGATTTGATGATATCCTGAATGAAGATCCAACTTGGTGAAGTAAATTGATCCATGCAATTCATCTAGTAATTCATCAATGAGAGGAATGGGAAACTTATCTTTAATAGTGAGCTTGTTGAGCTCTATATAATCTGGACACATGCGCCATGATCCATCCTTCCTGTGCACCAATACTACTGGAGTAGAGAAATAACTTTGAATAGGTTAAATTATACCAGCCTCTAGCATTTCTGCAACCATATGTTCAATTTCACTCTTTTGGGCATAGGGATATCTATATGGCCTGATGTTTGGAGGAACACTTCCTGGAATCAGATGAATAGCATGATCATGATCACGAATAGGTGGGAGACCTTTGGGAGTCTCAAATACCTTGGAATGATTGTCAAAGACTTTTTGGAGATCTGGAGAAATAGATGATTTCGATGTGGAAAAATCTAGCGAACATAATTGTGCAATTACACCTCTTTGTTCCTTTTTTAGAAGCTTTGTCATACCGTTAGAGCTGATTATCTTTCCTGGTTTCCCTGCAATACCCCTTAATTCAACTTCCTTTCCTTCGGTAGAAAATTTCATGAAAAGTTCTTGAAAATTAAAAGATATTGTACCCAAGGATTGTAGCCATCGGACTCCTAGTACAACATCAGCACCTCCCATTGGAATGGAAAGCATTGGGCTAGTCAATACATATTCTCCCATGGATAGCTTGATATTATGGCACTTTCCAGAGAAATTTATCGTTCCTCCATTTGCAACCATCACTTGACACTCTGGTGCTGGATATAGGAAGCAATTCAATTCTTTTGCTACCTTACAATGAATAAAATTGTGGGTACTACCTGAATCAATCAACACTATTACCTTTTTCTTCTTGATTTGTCCTTCTATCTTGATGGTTTGAGGAGTGGTAATTCCAGCCAATGCATTACATGATATGGTCAGATTCATTTCTTCTTTATCTAGGTTTTGTTCCTAGAGTATATCCTCTTCTTTTGACCTTTCTTGCTTCTTTTCTTCTTCCTCTTCACAATCTATGTAGAATAATTTCTTCTCAGCACACTTATGACCTTTAGTGTATTTGCTATCACAACTGTAACAAAGCCCTTTTGCTCTTTTTTCTTCCAATTGTTGTGGTGTCAACCTTATAGGTTGTGGAAGACTAGGGGCAACAACACTTCCATCTTTATAGTTGTGAGTGGTATGCTTCCTGGTTGCCATAATTTTTCTTTCCATTTTTCTTGCTAACCTGAATGCCTTCTCTAACGAATCAGGTTCCCAAAGGCGAACATCATGTTGGATATTATCCTTTAAAGTCCCTATGAACACATCAATCCTATGCTCCTCTAGAATATTTTTTACCCTTATGTTCAATTTTTGGAACTCTTCAATGTGCTCCATTATTGAACCCTTTTGTTTGAGACTTATCAATTGGCTTAAAAAAGTGTTGCTTTTTGTATCCTCATAATGTGCTGTCAATTCTTCCGTAAAAATTGCCCAAGTGATAATTTGTTTACGAGAGAAAAGCCATTGATACCATACAAACTGATTTGGTTCCAAATATAAAGTTGCAATACGTACCTTTTGTGTGTTTTGCACATTATTGAGATTGAAAAATTTCTCCATCTATAATATCCATGTTGTGGGATCCTTGCCATCAAACTTCCTCATATCGATTTTTGGAATATGGTGGGTATTCGATTAAACATTAGATTCTATGAAATCATGATTAACATTTCTTTTTTTCTCATCATGAGTTTCCTTTACTACCCTTTAACCATTAGTAAGCATTTCTTATAGAAACTTTGTCAAATTTGTCTTCAAATCTTCCATGTCTGTCTTCAAATCTTCCATGCCTGTCTTCAAATCGTCCATCTTAGCTTCCACGTCATTCATCTTAGTTTCTATGCCTTTCTTTAAACCATCCATCTTAGCTTCTACACCTTTCTTTAAACCATCCATCTTAGCTTCTACATCTTTCTTTAGACCATGCATCTTAGATTCTGTTGCTTTTTGTGCAAGTGACACTTGTTGGACTTGGTCTCGTAATTTTGATATATCATGTTGCATTTCTTCCTCTTCTTCATGAGTCATGCTAGAGCTTTCAGGTTGCTTACTAGGTGTTTTCATTTTCTTTCCTCGGAGCATCAATTACCGATAATATGCTTTACTATGCCCTTTGAATTTCTTCAAACTAATTTTTCAAACCAAGCTTATTAAAAAAAATTTGGAAAAAATTACACACCTTTTTTCACTTTGTAGGAGCTTGATATTGAATTTGATGTATCTTTGTAATTTCGAATCATCCAGTTTTGAATTTACAACCTGCGGTAGCCCTCTGTGTCCTCTTTCCAATGCCACTAGTCTAATCCAAATTGGATTCTCCAGGGAAGAGTTATGTCAAATCTCCCACAGTGACCTGATTATAGACTAGTTCAGTAGAGCGAACTTGTACGACGTGCCACGAGTCACTGTTTCGATCTTTAGCTCTGAAAAATATATACAAGAAACTATAGTCTGTCCTCTTTCTGTACCTTCTTATGAAATTTCAATCTCATGCTCAGATAGAAAGTTATGACGATTTTCCCCAGGTCACCTGTTTGGAATGTAATTCAGGACTCTCCAAAAAGACCAACTTCCTCAGATCATATCTCCGCAATTATAGTGCAAAAAGCTCTGAAATTTGGACCCAAGGTTCAGCGCGATTTCTTCTAAAATGGGTTGTTTTTTAGCTTCTGAAACGTCGTAGAAACAAAGTTATAGTGAAAATTCCATGATGACCTATTTGGAATAGAGAAACCCTAGAATCCAAAGCTCTGATAAGAAATGTTATGAAACCAGCTCACAAAAAGATAGAAAAGATAGATAAACGCCTTAGAATTCAGCCTCTTCGAGGGGGCAACCTCCTTTACATTACATAAATGAACAATTCTTCGATGATTCAAATGACAAAACCTCCTTTCTATATATAGGAGTCTAAGGAGTCACAATGTAACCCAACCGACCTAACAATAATAATATAAAGCCACAACAATAACAATAGAGGGATTCTATGGGGCACAATAATAACAATATGGGGACAATAGGGGCACAACAATATTAATAAGGGATATAACTATAATAGTAATGGGGTAATCACTATTTTGATAGGGACCTAACATTATTATTATTATTATAATAATATGATATAATATTCATATTAATATATTATAATATTCATATTATTAAATTTAATAACTTTGGATTAATACAATATTAAATTTGTTATATATCAATATATCATGATATATATTAACTCTAGATATATATGGGAGGGAAGAACCAAGACATAGAGTGATATAGGTGGAGAGATAGGGGATGTGACAATGGAGAAATCTAGATAAATTGAAGGAGAGGGGAGACAGGGAGGGAAGAATAAATACATAGAGAGTGAGAAGTGGAGAGAGAGAGGGAGTGACAAGGGAGAGATGGAGAGAGGGAGTGTAACATAGCTCGAGAGAGAGAGAGAGATGGGGGAAGAGAGAGAGATGTATGAGAGAAATGGAGTGAGAGGAAGAATGAGAGACACAAAATGAGAGAGAGGAGGAGAGTGATGGGGGAAGAGAGAGGATTGGAGAGAGAGAGAGAGAGATGGGGGAAGAGAGAGGGAGGTAGGGGAGAAAGGGAGAGAGAGGAAGTATGAGAGAGAGGACTTGAGAGAGAGGAGGAGAGAGGGAGGGATAGGGAAATGGATTTTGGGGGGAGGAGAGAGGGAGGGAAGAAGAAATACATAGAGAGTGAGAAGTTGAGAGAGAAATTGAGTGACAAGGGAGATACGGAGAGAGAGTGTGTGTGTTTGGGGGTGAGATAAAGAGACAAAGAAGGAGAGATGGAGAGAATGCAAGAGAGAAGGAGAGAGGAGAGAGGGATGAATATAGTAACAAAGTTGGAGAGAGAGAGAGAGAGAGAGAGAGAGAGAGAGAGGTGGTAGAGAAATAGAGAGAGATGAAGGAAGAGAGAGAGGATGTGAGAGAGTGGAGAGAGGGAGGCAAAGAGATATGGAGATGGAGGGGGAGAGAGAGGGATGTAAGAATAAATAAATAGAGAGAGAAAGGTGGAGATAAATAGAGGGAGCGATAAGGAATATGGAGAGAGAGGGAGAGAGGATAACAAGAGGGAACATAGATAAAAGTGGGGGAGAGGGAGAGAAGGGGAAGAGAGAGAGAGAGAGATAGGGAGAGGAGGAGGGAGGGATAGATAGATTGGAGAAAGAGAGTGTATGTTTTGGGGGTGATATAGAGAGACAAAGGGAGATAGAGCTATAGATGGAAAATGGTGAGAGGGAAGAAGAGAGAGATGAAGAGAGGGAGGGAGAGAGAGAGAGATATTGATAAATATGGAGTGAGAGAGAGTGTGTGTTTGGGGGTGAGATAGAGAGGAAAAGAAGAAGAGATGGAGGGAGATATATAAATAGATGGAGGGGGGAGAGAGGGAAGAAGATTTCTTGCACTAGAGGCATTAATTTCAGTGTAGATGGTGATTTATAATGCTATAGGATTGCTTGTACTAGATGCATCGATTTTAGTGTAGATGTTGATTTCTAATTATATTTGATTGCTTGCACTAGATGCATTGATTTCAATGTTGATTATTTCTAATCCTATTTGATTACTTGATCTAAATGCATTGATTTCAGTGTAGATGGTGATTTCTAATCCTATTTGATTTCTTGCACTAGATGAATTGATTTCAATGTAGATGTTGATTTCTAATCATATTTGATTGCTTTCACTAAATGCATTGATTTCAATGTAGATGATTTCTAATCATATTTGATTTCTTGCACTAAATTCATTGATTTTATTGTAGATGGTGATTTCTAATCCTATTTGATTGTTTGCACTAGATGCATTGATTTCTGTGTAGATGTTGGTTTATAGTCTTAATTTCTTACTTGCACTAGATGCATTGGTTTCAGTGTATATGTTGGTTTATAATCCTATTTTCTTACTTGCACTAGATGCATTGATTTGAGTGTAGATGTTGATTTCTAATCCTATTTGATTGCTTACATTAGATGCTTTGATTTCAGTGTAGATGTTGATTTCTGATTTGATTTAATTGGATGTATGATGGTACATTGATTTTAAAGTGATTGGATTAAAATTAGGTTTTAATTTATCCCTTATCTAGTTTCTTGAGTATCTTAGATTTTTTTAATGAAGTCCTATCTCCTTATTGGGATGATAACAATGCATAATTCCATGGACATGTCCATTCAACTACATTGCATAAACATTCCTCATAAAAACTATTTCATATATTGATGTTTTCCACGAGGATGTCATGATGAGAATGTTTGTATGTACCTTCGAAGTTTTTGCCAAAACATGGTTTGAAAGGCTTGGTGGAAAGGAAATGTGCTCATTTGAAAATTTATTCAAATCATTGCATAAACATTTGGATCTTAGTTATGAAGAAGAGGAAATGATTGAAAAGCTTGTTGATGAGCCACTTATGTATGAGATTTTTATTCTAGGTGAGAAGAAGTTTGATGAAGTTCTTAACGGAAAATAATACATTGAATACTATGCATTTCATATTGTTTCAAAAGAAACATACTTTTATGATGATGTACACTTACATGAGGACATTCTAGTAGCCATTACAACTTCTAGGGACAAGGCTTTGGTAAGCTATGTTGAAACTTCTTTCAAAATTGATAAATATGATGAATTTTTGAAATTTTAAAGGAATTGATCTTGTGGAAAAACCTTTAGAGGATGAATAAATTACATGTTCTTTTGTTAGCTCATGTGATGAATAATATGGTACCCAAGAGGATGATGATATTATCATTCATTTTGTGATTGCTAGATATAGATAATATGTGAATTTCTAGTTTTTTATGGAGACACTATCTATGACATGGATGGTGAGAGTTTGATAGGTGAAGCCATGAATTGGAACCTTTCTTTCCCGATCAACCTTGAGAACCTCCTAAGGAAGAACGAAGATGAAATTTCTAATCCAATTTTTCTTTTATACTAGGAAACCAAACTATGTTGAGCTATAAGATGCATTATCTATTTTTAATCAACATCTAAGTATCCTTTTCCTTGGGAAATTTTTGTAGTGAAAGGAGCATTTTCATCACACTATAGAGGAATAAAATTTCCATTAATAAGCATCTTCATCTTGTACCTAATTTATGCATAAAAAACCAGCAAGGGAAGGCAATTTTAATGCTTAGACTATATGTTTTCGTTAGTGACATGCTCAACCATTGATGTATCATGGTTTTTTTTCATCCTTCCAAAGGAGGGCATCAAGCCTCAAGTCATGAGATGATTTATTTTTCCACATCTAAAATTTTGTGGCACACTTCATGTGGATGTTTGATAGAGGATATCAAAGAGAAGCATAAAAAATTATATAACTTATCTAGGAGTTGTCTTCTAAAACCTTAGTGTGAAACACTATTATAGATGCCTTTGCATAGTATTGAAGGAGGTTGATTTTTGGAGAATATACACTAGTCTTTAGAGAGGCAATTTGTACTGCATGGAGGTGATTCCTAACTGCATGATTGATTGTCCCGTTTATATATTGAAGGAAATAACCATACCAATCTTATAAAAAAATTCAAAATAGTCATGAAGTATCACATCAACCTTGGTGTAATATTCATGTTTTATATTGTATTTGGTAGCTTACTCCACTCTTCATCCATACTATGATTGAGTTTCAATCCTATGCTTACAACATGTTTGATATAACATTGTTTTGGTTTTTCTTTTCAAACACAAGGGGAGATAGTATATTGAGGTGATGTGGTGATTGCACTGCTTCTTTGGTTTCACTTAGAATTTTCATCTTCTTATTATAGACTAGGGTAGAAAGAATAGGCTTAATGTTCATCAACAATAGATTTCATTTATGCTATCTTTCGAATTTTGAGCTCATGCCTTTATTTGCAACACCCATTGAGAATGAGTAATTAGATGCAAATTCTCAAGTTGTTGCAATGAATTGGGATTGAAGATAATTTGTACTCTGTGGTGGGGATATGGAATTTTTCATATATCCCATTTTGGAGAGTTAGCCCTTTGATTCACCTTGCATGTAAAACAAAGATTCTAGAGTTATATTACACTGCACTACGACGTGTAGTCCTAATATGGAGCTAATTATTACCTATTGAAAATCATGGTTAATTTAAATCACATTTTCATAGGCCTTTATTCTCTTACTAACATAACATATCCTTGGAGCTCAATGGTAATGACAAGTTTCAAGAAGATACTTGGGATATATTGATGGATACCTTTACAAAGACACTTCATCTGTGAGGTTATGTACATTTGACACAAATTTAGCGGCATGGTTACATGGCGTAGACTATGTTAGCCTCCTATACCAATAGGTTTCATTTTTCATGATTGGCAGGGGAAATTCCAAATATGTTCTACTTTGATGATGCAAAGATCCCATATTTCTGTGAAAGAACATGTCTGTACATAGTGTGGATGGTGTCCTACTTCTGGATGGGTGATCCAACAGCCCAATCTGGATGATGCCATGTTTAAATTGATGTTGTAGAATAGAGCAAGAGAATCTGTCCAAACTGTCTAATCTTGGCAGATTAGTAGATTAGGTAGAGAATAAAGGTTCCCAACTGCTTAATCTGGGGCCTTGGAAGTGATAAGGGTAGTTGTAGATAGAAACTCAAAAGGAAAAGAAAAGAAAAAGAAAAAGAGCAACTGAGGGTTTGCAAGTCTAAATGCACCCTCCTTGAAGTAATAAAAAAATGCTAGACACTAAGATGGATAGGTAGAAAGGGGTTGCAGAAGCTTGTTTTCCTTCATATTGCTGGCCTTGATAGAGAAAGCATATATTGGCAAGAGCAGGTTCACCTATTCAGCATTTTGGTAATAGCACAGTGAAGCATGTCTAACTCCCCAATCATTCCCCACAAAACTTCTTTCTAACATTCCCTAAAGGTCCAATGGGATTTCCTCATTGAGTACTAATATCACCTTTTGATTATGGCAACGTCAAGCCAAGGTGTTGATTCCTATTACACAAGAAAGCCACATTTCCTGTGTAAAACCCTTGATCATTTTCATTTGTTTCTCCACCTACGTTTACTCATTAAACTTAGTATTCAGTTCCTCTCTCTCATCTCAAATCCATATTAACTCCTAATTTTACTATTTAGCTCCCCAATTTTCCCCTTTTCCCTATTATTATACCATTTTTTGTGCAAAAATCCCATAAAATATATACCCCCCCCCCCCTCAGGCAATATAGCCTTAATACTCTAAAAGGTGAAGGCGTGATAAAGTCGGGCGCTAATACAAGTGTGCATGCATAGGTTATTTTGGGGGATTAAATCAACATCTGGTTGACCTAATAGCCCTATCGCACTTTATAAAGCTGTATATAGTTTACCCGTTGGTCCCTAAAACTTCATAAAACCCACAAATTCGGTTTATCCAAAGTTTATCCCGGCGTGATTTTCCACAAATAATAATTTTCTATTAAATGGGCCCCGCCGTATCGCTCTGCCATCTCCGCATTCCGTCATCCGTCGGATCCGGGCCCTCCCATCCGACGGTCCTCGGTGATTTCGGACCGCCCTCGATCGCCATCCTTTAGCGCCCGATATTGTCAGAATGATGATGTTTGTCCGTGGACGCGTGTCGACTTTTGATTATATCGGGCGGCTTCCGACACAAACCGGGCCCGTACCAAAAGCGGTCCGATAAAACTGCTTACCGCCACTGCCTTTCCGCCTTACGTCATCCTTGCATCACCACCACATCATTATCGCATTAGCGTCATGTCAGCTCCCATTTCACCATGGTTCCGATAGCTCCGCCACGTCGCTTGTCCATGTCAACCCACTCCCCGGTTGACACATCATCCCGCCGTACTCGACCCCACCAATGACGTCATGCTGATGTCATCCGTCAAAAAAGGCGCCAAAAAACTAATTTTTCCATATTTTGCCCAAAAATCATGTTTTTTCGTATTTTTCGTAAGTTTGAGCACTCTGTTGATTGCATGCATTTTACGACGTTTTCCCGCCAACCTCCAGAAATTCATCCTTGAGCTGCTGCTGCCCAGAATTTTGCACGGTCATCTTCCCCCGTCGCGCGACAACCAGGTATTTACCTGTTTCTCCCACGAACTGGTTTTTCAGTCTTCCTCTGCTAAAAACACAAAATAACCAGTATCCAGCATTCTGAACTCCTATACCTTCAAAAACCGAACTAGTATTCCTTGGAGGTCCCAAATTCATCAAATCCCCTCACTCACTGCATTGTGCTCAACCCAGACCCTTTGCAAAGTTTTTTCGTGTCACAGGGCGCGGCACAGCAAGATAATTCACCCTGTTTCGCCCCCTTTGACAGCATTTCACCTCAATTTTTCCAAAGCTACCCTGTTTCTCTCTGAAAATCTCTTTCTCTGTCAAAATTCACCACATTCATCCACAATTCAAGTATAAATATAATTCAAAGGATAAGTGAAGCATGGAGACCCCTATGGCCTTGAAAATTACTCCCCTGAGTGCCCCACAGAGGAATCTGGACTGGCTGGCCCTTGCTGACCGGGATCATCAAATTAAAGAAATAGTTGAGATAACTACCAAATACCACATACACACTGTTTGTGAGTTGAAGGAGAAATACATGAGTGGTGCTGATGACATAGGTATCTAGGAGTCTCACTTGCCCATTTAAAATAATTTCTATATAACAATTAATTAATATATTAATTATTATATATTAATCAATTATAAATACTTATTATTTATAATTGTTAGTATAAATTAGGTTAATACATTATTTTAATTTTATATAAAAATTAGTTCTTTTCTTTTTAATTTTATAGGTTTCCTTAGTTTTAGTTTTGTCCTTTTTAATCTTTAGGTTTGGTATTAATTTATGATCTCTTCCAAAAATTCAAATAATAGCAGTAATTTATTAAAACAATTTAATATTAAATTATAAAAATTAATTAATGATTATTACAGCCGACAGTTTGTTGTTCTAAAAATTTTTTCCTCATCACTATTTATTATTTCTTTGTTGCTCTTCTGTTATCATCATTCTCTCATCCTGATGATGGATCCCATTTGGGATTTGAAACGTTGGTGCAAAAATGTTCTAACTGTGGATTCTACGGACAATGATTCAAAAGATACAAGCCATAGATGTCTTAAATCCAATACCTACCCCAAGTCAATGTGTTCCCAGACCTCATCCATCAGTGTTGTGAACACTATGAACCCTCACAAAGAGCAGTTTTGGGTTCATCTGGGAATATTTTATTCCACATCACTCCTAAATCCATAAATCAGATGCTAAACTTTAAACCAACTAAACCTCTGGTCCCCCTTTCTATGAATTTTCTGCTCCAAGAAGCTGCCAAGTTGCCCAGCTCAGAGGTCACAAAGATTGGCCAGTTGTTCATGAAGCCAGAATATCAGCCCCGGAAACCTCCTCCTTATCTACATGTCTGGTTCAATGATATAGGGAGACTGCTAGTGGACATGATATCCTGCATTCTGGGATTCAACACCAGTGAGTTTGTGGATGATACAACCTTGGTGATGTTATCCATGTTCACTCCAGGGCAGCCTCCTGCTGCCTAGTATGATTATGCCACATTTATTTCTGACAAGATTCATGAGCAATTCATGAATTTGGAGAGGGAAAGGGTATTCAAGTACACCTCCTATATATATCACTTGATATTATATTTTAAGCCTGATAGTTTCCCTGTTTCCTTGAGAAAGATGGATGCAAAAGGAAACAGGAGGTCAGTGGTATTTTGGTCATCAGTTTGTCACCATATCTCTTGCTCCCCATACAGCTATTGTGAGTTCATTGATCTGTTCATCTATCCGGCCTTGTCTCTGCTACAGAGTTCTCCTCCTCCTAGACTCACCGACGATATGCAGAAGATCCTCCAGCTTTCAAAGAATTATAGCATTGGAGATTGGTACTTCTACCAAGACCACACAGTAATTAGAATATATGGCTGTGAGCTAGCCCCTTACAGACTACCAAAGTATGTTCCCATGAGACTTTTTGCATTAGAGTATTTCCGACAATTTGGAAATGCAGACATGATTCATTTTCATAGCAGAAATAAGAAAGCACAGCTGAAAATCAAACACCAACTGGGCCCATTCATTTTCAACAAAAGAGAAGAAGCATGGCAAGAAGCAGATAATATTCTAAAGAGCTTCCAACTGAAAACAAGCTTCATTTGGTCACCCTATGACCCCAATCATTTTATAAGTCTTAGAAGAGTCAGATACAGACTTACCAGCTATAACCATGTCATAATCCCACACATTGAAAAATATGCAAATCAGTTAGAGTGGAAAGAGGGCACCCTAGTGGAGGAATGTTCTAAGGAAGAAATGGCACAAAAAAAAATGAAGCAGTTAGAAAAAGCAGTTGACTTAGAATTTTTTGGACAGGTTTGCTCCCCAGTACTCAAGCATCTTGGAGTAGCTGCTTCCTCTTGTACTACTCCCCAGCAATCTTCCCAAGCCACTACTCAAGAAGCAACTACAGCTAAAGGAAAAGAGATGCAACAGGAGGAGCCACTCTCTAATGTAGAGCAGCAAGCAAAACAACAAGAAGAGATGGCTGAGGCACCTTCAAATAAAGAGCAGCAAACTCAGGAAAAATTCCCTCCTTGGCAGGAGGTAACAGTGGAAACCTCGGTGCTACAAACTCCAGCTAATGAAGAAAGAACCAGGAAGAGAGATAGGCAGGAGGAGACTCCTCTCACTACCTCAACAGATCAGCAAGGTGAGAAAAGACAAAGGCTGAATCCCTTTTCTGAGGAGGAGATGCCTGAAAGACCCACGGATACCATGCTCCCTCCCAACATTGAAACATCGGCCAGTTCCTTTCAGCAGGAACAAGAAATGCATCATGGAGGAGAAGTTAGTTCATCAGGACAGCAGATAAGATCCGAGCCTAGCATCAAGAAGTAGTTTATAGAGATAAAAGCAAGAAATGAGCCTATCAAAGTCCAAATCTATAACCAGCTGCTCAAGATGTCTCCAACCAATCAAGAAAGGCTTATGTGGGCCTACGATATCCAAGAGGGAAAAATGACTCTTAGTCATTTTAGGCCCACCATGCTGCAGCCCCAGTCAGCTGCTGACTATATTAGCACTAACCTAGAGGTCTTTGCCAAGGACATACATCCCATGGATCAGATAGAGCTGCACAAAAAAACAAGGGAGATGGTTTATGCCACATTGGCTGATAAGACTCTATTGGCACATAGGTTGCAAAACTCCCTGAATAACACTACTGCTCAATTAGAGCTAGAGAAAGCTTCCTCTCAAGCCAAGGATAACAGAATCAAGTCCTTGGAAGAAATTATAATAGAACTAGGGCATGATCCAAATGACCCTAAGGGAGTGCAAGCATTAATGAAGAAGAAAGATGAGGACATAGCTGCTTTGAAGAAGCTGGTTAAACTACCACCAACCCTTCACCCTCAGACTGAAGATGTTGCGCAGCAAAGAAAAGATCAGGATGTGACTGCCATGCTGGTGGCCTTGCACAAAGGGCTGGTGGAGACATAGGGTGCCTTGGAGGCGGCCCTAAAGCAAAAGGAAGGAGAACAGGTGACTCAGCCACCTCAGCAAGTTATAAATCTTAAGGATGCTCCTCAAGTAATAATTCCTCCCCCGGAAAGGACATCAGAAGCAGGCCCTTCAGCACCAGCACCAGATGTGGCAGCACCAGAACAGGCACTCAGCCTTGACATGCAGAATATGAGGAAGGAACTGGAGGCTCTTGAGGCACAGATGGCAGAACTAAAGGTAGCAAAAGAAAAATTGGCTACACTGGAAGAAAAATATGATAAATCAAAGCAGAATGTGGTTGAAAGGACAAGAGAAATAAGAACCCTGGAAAAGAAGATAAAGGAGCTGGAAAATGAATTAACCATGAACAAAACTATAGCTGATGTGAAGAAAATCCTATGGGCTAAAATTGGCCAATCCATTACAGACCAATGGCAGTCCATTGAAACGGTTCATGAGCAAATGAATCTTCTGGGCAGAGCTCAAGCTGAAAATCAAAGAGCCAGGGCATCTTTAGGGAGTATGCCTGAAATAGCCAACAGAATGATAAATGTCCTTAACAATCGGACTGGCCTTCAGCTAGCAGGAATGGGCATTAGAGACAGGACTGATACTATTCTGCTGATAAAAAGGTTTCTTACCCTAAGAAGTTATGTCCAGACATTGGAGAGAAAGTGTCAAGAAATACAAGCAGAAGTGAATGAATTTATTGCAAAAATCACAGTTTTACATAACAGGGGCCTCCCCAGTTTGGTGACTAGTGCAGGAAGAATGTTATCACATGAACATTATGCCAAAAGGGTCAACACCTTTGCAACAAATCAAATAATAGCAGCTGCAAGCGCTCCAGATGAAGCGGGGCCCCCATCTGGGTAGGATCTTTATGATAAGCTGGAAAATCTATTTTTTATCGAGCATGAGATCAGGCACCTTTTTACAGTTCCTCCCAATTATTACAAATACACTGAAGCTGATGAAACTCTAATCAAAATGCAGAGGCACCAATTGCCCACTGAAGAATGGTGGAGGAGTATGATAGAAACTTTACTTTGATAAATTAATTTTGGCCTAAAGTCAGCATTTTCAAATGACTCATGTATCAAATCTACTTAAAGCAACAGTGGAAGACAGCTAGATGAAAAGGACAGTGTCTGGGTACAGCTGGATAATGCAATTGATGTGTCCAACGCAGCAACATCATGACAGGGCAGCATAAACGCAAGAATTCTCAAAATCAATGCAAAGGTGCTCAACCGTCCCAAGACGCTCCAAAAGTCAAATATCTCTGACAGGAATGACTAGCTGTAATCAATCTTCTTTAATAGCAATAACTACTGTATCCACTATTTTTGAGATTTGGTAGATAAAGTTATGAGTCAATGACTCATTTTGAGATATTTTGTAAAGATAATTTTGTATATATGTGCCCCGCTTAGCTTATTGGGGGGTTGTTGTTTATTTGTTCTCAAGAACTCGGTTGTATATTCTGAGAAGTATAATACAAGAAGCTGCTGGTTTTCTCAACTGGGCTATGCTTGGACGTGTTGTGATGGGATTGTTAGCTATTGCAGAACTCTCGTGTTTTCTCATGATGCAATAAGTGTTTTCCTAATTGTGTCTATGTTTGATATGTTTACATAACTCGTCTATGCTATATGTTTGATAATCTTAGTAGGAAGGAAAATGAATAGTTCAGGATTTGTCCAGTAAGACACCCTAAACTCAATCATTCCTGCTAACTGTGTTTTCTTCAAGATTAGCTGTAAATATGGAATTCTTAAATGCTCCTGTTTACTCTAATTTTATGGTAAATTCTATTCGAGAATTCTCTTTTGCTCTTGAATAAGATTCAGCCTTTTATGTTCTGTATCACCAAGAAATAAATCTTTGTTGCCTTTCATGGTGTGATTCTATACTGTTTCTTCTTAAATCAAAGGTTTGCATCATGAATACCTATCTGGCTCTGCAGTAACACTCTTCTTATCACAGGCACTAAGTAATAATCAGTCATGGACTCCAATTTCCCAATGGAATAAACCCTCTTTGGTCATTGCAAACACTTCTTCAGACAACAGATGACAACCAAAATTCAAACAAAATTTTATACTTCATAACTAGCCTAAAATCCTAAAAAACAAAGCTAAATCAAAAGAGAAAGCCCTCTCTGATTGCAGGTAGGCTAGAACCTGTAATCCAAAGTTGGTTTGTGGTTACCTCGGCCGTATTCCCTTGGGAGTCAAAGGGAACAACCTGAGTGATAACATAATTGGCGACTCCACTGGGGACTGAACTAATTTCCCAACCACTACCCGATTCACAATACTTCCTACAAAATTTCAAAGAGGTCAGGAAACATAGAAGCTGGCTCCTAAGAAGAAGCCACGTTACACTAGATCTAATCCAGATCCAAATCCATCACCTGTATTTGAAAATCCAAACCTGATTTCGAGGACTCTTAGGAAACGAGAAAAGGAAGAAACTAGTCCAGATTCAAGCCCTAAAGCAGGATTTCAGAATAACATTACTACACCTGCTAAAGTCTCCTTTCATCCTCATATCACAACTTCACAATCTCCCAGTTCTACATCTACTTCACATAGTGCTTGTTCAACTCTCCCATCAACTACACACACCCCTCTCATCCATTTCCCTCCACTTGTTCCGTTTGTTCCTGTTGTTCCAGTTATCTCAGCAAACATGGCTAACAGGTATGCCCCTTTATAGTTACCAGCAAATCTAGGGGCTATGCCTCAGGATTACCAGACCAAGATCTCATATTTTGATGGTACTAGTTCCTATCTAGCCCTGCAACATACCAAAAAGATGCAGGAATACTTTGAAAATTATGAGATAGATGATGATGGGTTTAGAATGAAGATTTTTGTTCAAAATTTGACAGGAGATGTAAGGTCCTGGTTCAGATCTCTTCCAGCAAATTCTATTGCTAATCCAGAAGCCCTCTACCAAACTTTCCTAAACAGATGGGAAAAGAAGAAAGAACCGCTTCACATATTGTCTGAGTACAATTCTATTAAAAGAGGCCCTCAAGAAACTGTCCTGGACTATTGTGCTAGATTTAATAATTTATACAACACCATCCCCCAGAATCTGAGGCCTCCACCTGATCTCGCCTTATACACCTTTCCTGATGGGTTTGATTCAGACATGGCATACCAATTGAGAGAAAGAGCCCCCCAAACTTTAGCTGAGATGCAAGATATAGCAGTCAGTGTGGAAGCAAACCTAATAGCCAAGAGAAATAGGGCAAGGACCGAGAGAAAGACTACCTTCAAAGAAGAGCCTTCAGGCTGGGATCAGAAACTAGATGCAATAATCACTGGTATGCATAGGCTTGGAGATAGAGTAGAATCAGTTGAAAGGAAATCATCATGGGAGGGACCACAAAATAATGCTGTCAGAAATCTTGGCTTTAGAAGAAACCAAAACCCAAATGCTGGAAGGGCTAGCCCAGAACAAGACATAAGACCTCCTTTCCAAGAAAACTATGCTGAAGCATCCACCTCTAGTGAACAGATAGATGATACTCACATTAATCTGATGGGTCTAAATAATGAACAGTAGGTTTTTCTAAGTCAAGAAGATCATGAAGATGATGATGTTGATCAGTTCCAAACCAAATCTGGTGAGTCATTTGACTTTAAGCAGGGCTATGACACAGCTGTTTTTGAAGTTCATAGACAATACAAGCTAAGAAGTAGGACCATAAATGTGCCACAGCCTGTAAAAACAAAAGATAACCAACAGCCCAAGATGTTAAAGGAGAAGGTCACTTTTACAGAACCAATTGACAAAACCAGCTCTATTTCAAACGAAGTAACAGTGGAGGATGTAACTCAAATACATCCCCCAAGTCAACAACAACTGGTAACATCTCCTTCAGAGCATAATCAAAGTAACATTCCTCAAAAGATTAGTAAAAAATATAAACCCCAAGATAAAACTCAAAGACAAGAGGGTGCCTCTGTAAAATCAGTTGAGAAAGAAACAGTTGCTAACCACAATGCCAAGACCCAATCTGAAAAACCTTTCGACCTAGAAGTGAAATTGGTAAGTTAAAAATAGCCATCCCTCTTTCAGAGCTGGCTAAACATGACATTTACAAGCAACAAATCAAAAAATCCCTCCAATTAACTCAGAATAAAGATGATGTCAATATGCTGGATGATACACCAGAAGTACTTTTTGGTCCAAAAGTTGATGGAAAAACAATAAGCACAGGAGTTTTACCCTTTTATGTTAGCTTGCACATTCATGACAAGATACTACACAATGCAATGTTTGACTCGGGCGCCTCACATAATCTTATGCCTAAATCTATAATGGAGAGACTAAACCTAGACATCACAAGGCCGTATAAGGACCTATTCTCATTTGATTCCAGCCAAGTCAAATGCCTGGGCCTGATCAAAGATTTGTGTGTTTCCCTTGTCCAATATCCATATAAAACTATTTTAATGGATGTGGTGGTAGCTGATATCCCACCTAAATATGGAATGTTGTTATCAAGGTCATGGGGAGCCAAGCTCCAAGGGTCCCTACAATTAGATATGTCTTATGCAACTATCTCTATCTTTGGGCAACCAAAGAGGATATATAGAGAGACACTCATGAAATATATGGTGAGCAGTGAAGAAAAACCTCAAAATTTTCCCATTTATTCAGTCCATTCAGATATTGATTCCTTCATTCTATTCAATGATAACACATGTCCTACAGCTGATAGCAAACCGTTCACTCTTGAACAAAACATGCATACAAATGAGTAATCAGCTACCCAAGCTCTTGAAATTATGCAATCAATTGATCAAACTGCTCTAGAAAACAAATCTGATGAAAAACAAGACTTCCAACTCCCTATTCCAAGTCCTAATGAGTCCCCTAATTCTGCTTTAAATCAAGAAATATTTTGGTTTCTTGAGTTCGATGGATCAGTTAATAGGTTAGGGGAAGGAGAAGGAGTGTGGGTCCACAATAAACAAAACAATCATGCAGAGGGTCGAGCTTATAGGCTAAATTTCAGATGTACTAATAATATGGCAGAGTATGAAGCTCTCTTACTAGGCCTCAAACTGATCAAATCCTTACAGGCAACAAAATTGTCAATCTTGGGAGATTCAGACCTCATTATCCAACAAATGAAAGGCAATTTCGTCACCAATGACAAAAGGCTAAGGTCTTACAGAACTGCTGCTATTGAAATACTCAATGTCTTTACTGAATTTCAACTGACCAAAATATCTAGAAGCCACAACCTTCATGCACACAGTCTAGCTACTTTTGCTAGTACTTTTAAGTTACCCTTTGAACCCAACCATTGTTTTACAGCTGAGATAAAACACAGACCTTCCATCCCAAACAATGTCAGAGACTGGCAATTATTTGAAGATGACACACAGATAAATAACTTTTTAACTTTACAACAAGAGTTTTCGGGCTTAAATGTTGATACTGATGCTGTAAAAGACTCCCAACCACAGAGGAACCAAGGCCAAAGAACTATATCAGTCAAAACAGCAAATAAAATACTTCACCCAACAAACTTTGATAATAAGAATGTACAAGAGCTTAAACAAATCAATCTTGATGAAATAGCTGGAGCAGAGGCTAAAGTCATACAACTAAAGTACAATTTTTTACCCACAGGCCTGACGCCTTTGGAAGACATTTTTGATTCAAACGATATTCCTAGGAAACCAAAGATGCATCCCCTAAATGCTGTCATTGAAGAGTGCAACATTGGAACAATTGAAAATCCCAAGATAATAAAACTATCAAAGTCTTTGCCCCCTGATCAGAAGCCCAAGTATGTTGACCTCTTTAAAGAGTTCCAAGATGTATTTGCATGGAGTTATGAGGATTTAAAATCCTATGACACTTCAGTCATTCAACACACTATTCCTCTCAAACCAAATCAAAAGCCTTTCAAGCAGAAATTAAGGAGAATTAATCCTATACTTCTCCCTTCAATTGAGAAAGAGGTGCAAAAAATGTTTGAAGCAGGTATCATAGCGCCCATCAGATTTTCAGAATGGATTTCCAATCTTTTTCCTACAAGGAAGAAAACTGGTGAGATTAGGCTTTGTGTTGACCTTAGAAACTTGAATCAAGTTTCCCTCAAGGACAATTATCCCTTACCCAAAATGGATCACATTCTCCAAAGAGTGGTGGGGGCTTCAAGAATCTCAATACTTGATGGATTTTCAGGTTTTAACCAAATCTTGGTCCATCCTGATGATCAGGATAAAACAACATTCACAACCCCATGGGGAACGTTTAAATATGTCAAAATGCCTTTTGGACTGAAAAATGCATGAGCTACTTTTCAAAGAGCAATGGATATTGCCTTTGCCAAGGAGATTCATGACTTCTTAGTTTTTTATCTTGATGACCTCACTCCTTTTTCTAAATCTGACCAAGAACACCTTAGACACCTGAGGCAAATGTTTCTGACATGTAGGAAATATGGTATTTCCTTAAATCCCAAGAAGTCTCTGTTTGGCCTGGAAGAAGGTAAGTTGCTAGGTCATATTATTTCTAAAGAGGGAATTAGAATTGACCCTGACAGAATTCGAGCTATTCTAGAAGTCCCACAACTAAGAAACATTAAGGAATTACAAGCCTTTTTGGGAAAGCTCAACTTTCTAAGAAGATTTATCCAAAATATAGCAGAATTGATAAGGCTATTAAACCACATGTTGAAAAAAAATTCCAAGGTAAAATGGACACTAGAAGCTAAACAGGCCTTTGAGGGCATCAAGGCTTCTTTGACTCAAACACCCGTTCTTACAAGTCCTCAATTTGATAAAGATTTCATTATCTTCTCTTTTGCCTCCCAACATACTATTGATGCAGTTTTACTACAGAAGGATGACCAAGGAAGTGAGAAACCTATTGCTTTCTTTAGTAGAGCCCTTAGAGATGCACCTTTGAAATATCAAATTATGGAAAAGCAGGCTTATGCCCTGGTCAAGGCCATCAAAGATTTTAGGATTTATATCCTATACTCTCATGTTATTGCTTATGTGCCAAATGCCATTGTGAAAGACATATTGACTCAAGAAGGATTAGAGGGCAAAAGAGGAAAATGGATTGCTAGTATTTTGGAATATGACATTGAAATAAGACCAACAAAACTGATAAAGGGACAAGGTTTGGCTAAACTCATGTCTAAAGTAAACTTTCAAGCCTTGGATATTAATCAATTAGACAATGAACCGGAGCTGGCGACTCCACAAATCAATATAGCCTTTGAACAATCCCCCTGGTATGTTGATATCTGTTATGTATTGCAAAACCTGTGTGCTCCCCCAGGATTGTCCATAACCAAAAGCAGATTTTTAAAAATGAAAGCTTCAAGATTTTGTGTTATGGATGGTAATTTACTGTGGAAAAATCATGAGGGTATATTGTTGAATTGTCTAACAATCAATGAAACTCACAATGTTATGAAAGATTTTCATGCAGGTGACTATGGTGGACATTTATATTGGAAGTCCACTGTGGATAAGATATTGAGGTCAGGTTACTATTGGCCTACTCTATTTGCAGATGTCAAGAGATTTGTTACTTCATGTCATAAGTGTCAGGTGTTTGAGGGAAAAAGAAAATTACTGCCCTTACCTCTGAAACCTATTTCAACATAAAGGCCCTTTCAGCAATGGGGCTTAGATTTCATTGGAGAAATTCATCCTTCATCTTCAGGTCAACAAAAATGGATCCTAACAGCCACAGATTATTTTACCAAATGGATTGAGTTTGTTCCATGCAGACAAGCGAATGATTTCATTATCATTCAGTTCCTTGAAACTAATATTTTATCCAGATTTGGTTGTCCTAAAAAGATCATTACAGATAATGCTATTGCTTTCAGATCCAAGAAAATGGTCAATTTTTGCCATAAATTCCATATTACCTTGGGTCATTCCACAACATACTACCCTCAAGGCAATGGTTTAGCTGAATCATCTAATAAGAGCCTTATAAACATCATCAAGAAGATGTTGGAGGAAAATAAGAAAAATTGACATAAAAAGCTTGCAAATTCCTTATGGGCAGATAGGCTAACAACCAAGAGATCTATTGGGACTAGCCCATATGAGTTGGTTTATGGAATGGAGGCCAAATTTCCTTCATCACTAGGGATTCCTGTCATCAAGGGTTCTTCAAGAAACCCAAGCTGAACCCAATGATATGCAAAGAAGGATCAACCAAACAATCTGTTTGCAGCAAACCAGAGACCAAGTATACAACAGAGTTCAAGTTTTACAAGAGAAGCTAAAGAAAATCTTTGACAGAAGAACAAAAGCAGAAGATTTTTTCATTTATGATAAAGTGCTTAAATGGGACTCAAGAAGAGAAGATAAGGGAAAACATGGCAAATTTGATTCCCTTGGGAAAGGACCCTTTGTTATTCAAGCAGTACAAGGAAATAACACATACTTCTTGGAAAATTTGGATGACACTGAAGTTGAAGAGGGCCCTATTAATGGCCGGATGTTAAAGCACTATTTTGACTATTTTCCATGTATATAATCTGCCGTTGCCTTGTACATTATTACTTAGTTGTAGTAGTTTGTTTTCAGCAGATAAAAGGTGTTACAGCTTCACAAATTTTGGAGAGAGAGCAAGGAAAGGCCATTATTTCAAGATTTCTCATTTTTGAAAAACCTCAATGTTGATCATCAAAAAGCAAAGTTCCCAGTTTTGGCAAGAAATCAAGAACCAAGGCATTCTGACCTGCTATTCTTGGTCTTTCATATGGAAAAACCATCACCAAGTGGAGCCACTGTTAGCCTCCTATACCAATAGGTTTCATTTTTCATGATTGGTAGGGAAAATTCCAAATATGTTCTACTTTGATGATGCAAAGATCCCATATTTCTATGAAAGAACATGTCTGTACATAGTGTGGATGGTGTCCTACTTCTGGATGGGTGATCCAACAGCCCAATCTGGATCATGCCATGTTTAAATTGATGTTGTAGAATAGAGAAAGAGAATCTGTCCAAACTGTCTAATCTTGGCAGATTAGTAGATTAGGTAGAGAATAAAGGTTCCCAACTGCTTAATCTGAGGCCTTGGATGTGATAAGGGTAGTTGTAGATAGAAACTCAAAAGGAAAAGAAAAGAAAAAGAAAAAGAGCAACTGAGGGTTTGCAAGTCTAAATGCACCCTCCTTGAAGTAATAAAAAAATGCTAGGCACTAAGATGGGTAGGTAGAAAGGGATTGCAGAAGCTTGTTTTCCTTCATATTGCTGGCCTTGACAGAGAAAGCATATATTGGAAAGAGCAGGTTCACCTATTCAGCATTTTGGTAATAGCACAGTGAAGCATGTCTAACTCCCCAATCATTCCCTACAAAACTTCTTTCTAACATTCCCTAAAGGTCCAATGGGATTTCCTCATTGAGTACTAATATCACCTTTTGATTATGGCAACGTCAAGCCAAGGTGTTGATTCCTATTACACAAGAAAGCCACATTTCCTGTGTAAAACCCTTGACCATTTTCATATGTTTCTGCACCTAAGTTTACTCATTAAACTTAGTATTCAGTTCCTCTCTCTCATCTCAAATCCATATTAACCCCTAATTTTACTATTTAGCTCCCCAATTTTCCCCTTTTCCCTATTATTATACCATTTTTTGTGCAAAAATCCCATAAAATATATATCCCCCCCCTCAGGCAATATAGCCTTAATACTCTAAAAGGCGAAGGCGTGATAAAGTCGGGCACTAATGCAAGTGTGCATGCATAGGTTATTTTGGGGGATTAAATCAACATCTGGTTGATCTAATAGCCCTAGCGCACTTTATAAACCTGTATATAGTTTACCCGCTGGTCCCTAAAACTTCATAAAACCCACGAATTCGGTTTATCCAAAGTTTATCCCGGCGCGATTTTCCACAAATAATAATTGTTTATTAGACGGGCCCCGCCGTATCACTCTGCCATCTCCACGTCCCGTCATCCGTCGGATCCGGGCCCTCCCATCCGACGGTCCTCGGCGATTTCGGACCGCCCCCGATCGTCGTCCTTTAGCGCCCGATATTGTCAGAATGATGACGTCTGTCCGTGGACGCGTGTCGACTTTTGATTGTATCGGGCGGCTTCCGACACAAACCGGGCCCGTACCAAAAGCGGTCCGATAAAACCGCTTACCGCCATTGCCTTTCCGCCTTACGTCATCCTTGCATCACCACCACGTCATTACCGCATCAGCGTCGTGTCAGCTCCCATTTCGCCATGGTTCCGACAGCTCCGCCACGTCGCTCGTCCAGGTCAACCCACTCCCCGGTTGACACGTCATCCTTCTGTACTCGACCCCACCAATCACGTCATGCTGACGTCATCCGTCAAAAAAGGCGCCAAAAAACTAATTTTTCCATATTTTGCCCAAAACTCATGTTTTTTCGTATTTTTCGTAAGTTTGAGCACTCTATTGATTGCATGCATTTTACGACGTTTTTCCGCCAACCTCCAAAAATTTTTCCTTGAGCTGCTGCCGCCCAGAATTCCGCACGATCATCTTCCCTCGTCGCGCGACAACTAGGTATTTACCCATTTCTCCCACGAACTAGTTTTTCAGTCTTCCTCTGCTAAAAACACAAAATAACCAGTATCCGGCATTCTGAACTCCTATACCTTCAAAAACCGAACTAGTATCCCTTGGAGGTCCCAAATTCATCAAATCCCCTCACTCACTACGTTGTGCTCAACCCAGACCCTTTGCAAAGTTTTTTCGTGTCGCAGGGCGCGCCACAGCAAGATAATTCACCCTGTTTCGCCCCCTTTGACAGCATTTCACCTCAATTTTGCCAAAGCTACCCTGTTTCTCTCTCTAAATCTCTTTCTCTGTCAAAATTCACCACATTCATCCACAATTCAAGTATAAATCTAGTTCAAAGGATAAGTGAAGCATGGAGACCCCTGTGGCCTTGAACATTACTCCCCTAAGTGCCCCACAGAGGAACCTGGACTGGCTGGCCCTTGCTGACCAGGATCATCAAATTAAAGAAACAGTTGAGATAACTACAAAATACCACATACACACTGTTTGTGAGCTGAAGGAGAAATACATGAGTGGTGTTGATGACATAGGTATCTAGGAGTCTCACTTGCCCATTTATTACCTACCCCAAGTCAATGTGTTCCCAGACCTCATCCATCAGTGTTGTGAACACTATGAACCCTCACAAAGAGCAGTTTTGGGTTCATCTGGGAATATTTTATTCCACATCACTCCTCAATCTATAAATCAGAAGCTGAACTTTAAACCAACTAAACCTCTGGTCCCCTTTCTATGAATTTTCTGCTCCAAGAAGCTGCCAAGTTTCCCAGCTCAGAGGTCACAAAGATTGGCCAGTTGTTCATGAAGCCAGAATATCAGCCCCGGAAACCTCCTCCTTATCTACATGTCTGGTTCAATGATACAGGGAGACTGCTAGTGGACATGATATCCTGCATTCTGGGATTCAACACCAGTGAGTTTGTGGATGATACAACCTTGGTGATGTTATCCATGTTCACTCCAGGGCAGCCTCCTGCTGCCTAGTATGATTATGCCACATTTATTGCTGACAAGATTCATGAGCAATTCATGAATTGGGAGAGGGAAAGGGTATTCAAGTACACCTCCTATATATATCACTTGATATTATATTTTCAGCCTGATAGTTTCCCTGTTTCCTTGAGAAAGATGGATGCCAAAGGAAACAGGAGGTCAGTGGTATTTTGGTCATCAGTTTGTCACCATATCTCTTGCTCCCCATACAACTATTGTGAGTTCATTGATCTGTTCATATATCTGGCCTTGTCTTTGCTACAGAGTTGTCCTCCTCCTAGACTCACCGACGATATGCAGAAGATCCTCCAGCTTTCAAAGAATTATAGCATTGGAGATTGGTACTTCTACCAAGACCACACAGTAATTAGAATATATGGTTGTGAGCTAGCCCCTTACAGACTGCCAAAGTATGTTACCATGAGACTTTTTGCATTAGAGTATTTCCGGCAATTTGGAAATGCAGACATGATTCATTTTCATAGCAGAAATAAGAAAGCACAGCTGAAAATCAAACACCAACTGGGCCCATTCATTTTCAACAAAAGAGAAGAAGCATGGCAAGAAGCAGATAATATTCTAAAGAGCTTCCAGCTGCAAACAAACTTCCTTTGGTCACCCTATGACTCCAATCATTTTATAAGTCTTAGAAGAGTCAGATACAGACTTGCCAGCTATATCCATGTCAGAATCCCACACATTGAAAAATATGCAAATCAGTTAGAGTGGAAAGAGGGCACCCTAGTGGAGGCATGTTCTAAGGAAGAAATGGCACAAAAAACAATGAAGCAATTAGAAAAAGCAGTTGACTTAGAATTTTTTCGACAGGTTTTCTCCCCAGTACTCAAGCATCTTAGAGTAGTTGCTTCCTCTTCTACTACTCCCCAGCAATTTGCCCAAGCCACTACTCAAGCAGCAACTACAGCTAAAGGAAAAGAGATGCAACAAGAGGAGCCACTCTCTAATGTAGAGCAGCAAGCAGAACAATAAGAAGAGATGGCTGAGGCACCTTCAAATACAGAGCAGCAAACTCAGGAAAAAGTCCCTCGTAGGCAGGAGGTAACAGTGGAAACCTCGGTGCTACAAACTCCAGCTAATGAAGAAAGAACCAGGAAGAGAGATAGGCAGGAGGAAACTCCTCTCACTACCTCAACAGATCAGCAAGGTGAGAAAAGACAAAGGCTGAATCCCTTTTCTGAGGAGGAGATGCCTGAAAGACCCACTGATACCATGCTCCCTCCCAACATTGAAACATCGGCCAGTTCCTTTCAGCAGGAACAAGAAATGCATCATGGAGGAGAAGTTAGTTCATCAGGACAACAGACAAGATCCGAGCCTAGCATCAAGAAGTAGTTTATAGAGATAAAAGCAAGAAATGAGCCAATCAGAGTCCAACTCTATAACCTGCTGCTCAAGATGCCGCCAACCAATTAAGAAAGGCTTATGTCGGCCTACGATATCCAAGAGGGAAAAATGACTCTTAGACATTTTAGGCCCACCATGCTGCAGCCCCAGTCAGCTGCTGATTATATTAGCACTAACCTAGAGGTCTTTGCCAAGGAAATCCATCCCATGGATCAGATAGAGCTGCACAAACAAACAGGGGAGATGGTTTATGCCACATTGGCTGATAAGACTCTATTGGCACATAGGTTGCAAAACTCCCTGAATAACACTACTGCTCAATTAGAGATAGAGAAAGCTTCCTCTCAAGCCAAGGATAACAGAATCAAGTCCTTGGAAGAAATTATCATAGAACTGGGGCATGATCCAAATGACCCTAAGGGAGTGCAAGCATTAATGAAGAAGAAAGATGAGGACATAGCTGCTTTGAAGAAGCTGGTTAAACTACCACCAACCCTTCACCCTCAGACTGAAGATGTTGCCCAGCAAAGAAAAGATCAGGATGTGACTGCCATGCTGGTGGCCTTGCACAAAAGGCTGGTGGAGACAGAGGGTGCCTTGGAGGCGGCCCTAAAGCAAAAGGAAGGAGAACAGGTGACTCAACCACCTCAGCAAGTTATAAATCTTGAGGATGCTCCTCAAGTAATAATTCATCCCCCGAAAAGGACATCAGAAGTAGGCCCTTCAGCACCAACACCAGATGTGGTAGCACCAGAGCAGGCACCCAGCCTTGACATGTAGAATATGAGGAAGGAACTGGAGGCTCTTGAGGCACAGATGGCAGAACTAAAGGTAGCAAAAGAAAAATTGGCTACACTGGAAGAAAAATATGATAAATCAAATCAGAATGTGGCTGAAAGGACAAGAGAAATAAGAACCCTGGAAAAGAAGATAAAGGAGCTGGAAAATGAATTAACCATGAACAAAACTATAGCTGATGTGAAGAAAATTCTATGGGCTAAAATTGGCCAATCCATTATAGACCAATGGCAGTCCATTGAAATAGTTCATGAGCAAATGAATCTTTTGGGCAGAGCTCAAGCTGAAAATCAAAGAGCTGGGGCATCTTTAGGGAGTATGCCTGAAATAGCCAATAGAATGATAAATGTCCTTAATAATCGGAATGGCCTTCAGCTAGCAGGAATGGGAATTAGAGCCAAGACTGATACTATTCTGCTGATAAAAAGGGTGCTTACCCTGAGAAGTTATGTCTAGACATTGGAGGGAAAGTGTCAAGAAATACAAGCAGAAGTGAATGAATTTATTGCAAAAATCACAGTTTTACATAACAGGGGCCTCCCCAGTTTGGTGACTAGTGCAGGAAGATTGTTATCACATGAACATTATGCCAAAAGGGTCAACACCTTTGCAACAAATAAAATAACAGCAGCTGCAAGCGCTCCAGAGGAAGCGGGGCCCCCATCTGGGTAGGATCTTTATGATAAGCTGGAAAATCTATTTTTTATTGAGCATGAGATCAGGCACCATTTTACAGTTCCTACCAATTATTACAAATACACTGAAGCTGATGAAACTCTAATCAAAATGCAGAGGCACCAATTGCCCATTGAAGAATGGTGGAGGAGTATGATAGAAACTTTACTTTGATAAATTAATTTTGGCCTAAAGTCAGCATTTTCAAATGACTCATGTATCAAATCTACTTAAAGCAATAGTGGAAGGCAGCTAGATGAAAAGGACAGTGTCTGGGTACAACTGGATAATGCAAATTGATGTGTCCAACGCAGCAACATCATGACAGGGCAGCATAAACGCAAGAATTCTCAATATCAATGCAAAGGTGCTCAGCCGTCCCAAGACGCTCCAAAAGTCAAATATCTCTTACAGGAATGACTAGCTGTAGTCAATCTTCTTTAATAGCAATAACTACTGTATCCACTATTTTTGAGAGTTGGTAGATAAAGTTATGAGTCAATGACTCATTTTGAGATATTTTGTAAAGATAATTTTGTATATATGTGCCCCGCTTAGCTTATTGGGGGGTTGTTGTTTATTTGTTCTCAAGAACTCGGTTGTATATTCTGAGAAGTATAATACAAGAAGCTGTTGGTTTTCTCAACTGGGCTATGCTTGGACGTGTTGTGATGGGATTGTTAGCTGTTGCAGAACTCTCGTGTTTTCTCATGATGCAATAAGTGTTTTCCTAATTGTGTCTATGTTTGATATGTTTACATAACTCGTCTATGCTATATGTTTGATAATCTTAGTAGGAAGGAAAATGAATAGTTCAGGATTTGTCCAGTAAGACACCCTAAACTCAATCATTCCTGCTAACTATGTTTTCTTCAAGATTAGCTGTAAATATGGAATTCTTAAATGCTCTTGTTTACTCTAATTTTATGGTAAATTCTATTCGAGAATTCTCTTTTGCTCTTGAATAAGATTCAGCCTTTTATGTTCTGTATCACCAAGAAAGAAATCTTTGTTGCCTTTCATGGTGTGATTCTATATTGTTTCTTCTTAAATCAAAGGTTTGCATCATGAATACCTATCTGGCTCTGTAGTAACACTCTTCTTATCACAGGAACTAAGTAATAATCAATCATGGACTCCAATTGCCCAATGGAATAAACCCTCTTTGGTCATTGCAAACCCTTCTTCAGACAACAGATCACAACCAAAATTCAAACAAAATTTTATACTTCATAACTAGCCTAAAATCCTAAAAAACAAAGCTAAATCAAAAGAGAGAGCCCTCTCTGATTGCAGGTAGGCTAGAACCTGTAATCCAAAGTTGGTTTGTGGTTACCTCGGCCGTATTCCCTTGGGAGTCAAAGGGAACAACCTGAGTGATAACAGACTATATTTTGTTGCATCATTGATGATGACCCTTATGCCTTAGTTGTGCGAAAGACACTAGACCACATAGATGGAGGATGTAAATGAACAATAAAACCCTAAGGGATGAAAACCTTACCTTAGGAAGAATTAAATTTGTAGATTTTTACTTGTAGATTCAAACTGCTTATGTAATATGCTAGAATAAAATATTAGAATCTAGTGTATTCATCAGTGGAAAAAAAATTGATTGATGAAAACACTAAGCAGAAAAGGAAGAATTTCAATCGCACATTGTTATAGACATTTTTGGGCACTACAACCCCAATCATAAATATCCATAAACCAAGGGCTTCTAAGTCCCTAAAAGTGTTGCTTCACACCCTAAAGGAGCAAGGTCAACTGATTACATCATCTCCCAAAAGTTCTCCATAGAAAATTGCTCAAAACCGGTCAAAACTGGACCATACAGGCTGCTCAGTGCTAAGGGTGTGATGCATCCCACCTACTTAGTGTAAAAGGTGTGATGCATACTGAATAGCCCTTTTGTAGGGTGCGATGAGTGAGAGTGGACAAATGGTAGAGACAGTTTGCAAGGTGGAGGATCATGGAATCTTCTAGAAACTTCTCCAATGACACTTGCCTCTCTGAATTCGCCCAGGGATGAGTAAGAGATCATGAATCTCCAAGTGGAACCAAGAACTATCATAGAGAGGACACTAATCAAAAACCCAGCAGCTGACTCACCCCCCTGCAAATATCTATATATGGATCCCTCATCACAGAGATCCAGAGGCTGGAATCTTGTATTTTGTAAGGAAGTGTTGTTGGTTTCTTGGTGAAACATCATAGTGTTGGATGATCTAAGCTTTTCATGAGGTGAAGAAGGGATTTCATGCTAGGAGGTTGACGTTAGGTCAGAACAATTGTTGTAATCCTCTTTTCTATTCTTTCTATTAATGAAGCTATTCAAGTTTTCCTCCACATTCTTGTATGTTTGATGATATATGCATTTGTGTGGTCAATATATATCTGGTCCTATATTGTTTATGATTGTAGATCTTTGTTCTTCAATAGTGTTATGCTGGTTTGACTCTATAGGTGCTCTCTAAAGCAAGGAAGCAAGTGGCAAAAGATCTGTCAGAAGGGAGAGGAACCAAACAAGGAACCAAGCACAAGACTTAGGTTGGTACCTTCGTTCCCCTCTTATCTACTTTTCATAAAGGAAAATGAAAGTAGTTTTAGTGTGTTTGTTTCTAAGATAGCTACCCGTCTTAGTGGGACTAGCAGCTCCGAGTGGACACTAGATTTCCTGATAACAAAATGGCGACTCCGCTGGGGATCGAATAGCTTGTTTGCTTGTTTATATTTGTTTGTTTTATAAACTTACAGACAGAGCCTGAAGTCAAGCCAGCTAGCCTTCGAACTGCATTTTATATGCAAGTGAAAAGTAGATCAATGCTGCTTTAGTCTATCTTCGGGTTTTGTTTATAAACTGAACAATCGATTTGCAAACATCCTAATTGCCCTGGTGGTGGCTCTAGTAACCTCATTAGATCAACCCCTGTGATTTATATTTACTGAACATCACTTGCTCAGCCTAAATCCCTAAACTGAGCTGCAAACTGTGATCAAGAACCAAGTTAAAGTCTTGCACTGGTACCATCGCACCCTCTCTTCAAGGAAATCCGTATGCATCGCACCTCCCGTGTGCAGTAGGTGGGATGCATACTGGATTCCCTATGTAACAGGTGCAATTATCAGAAAAGGCTAATTTTGCCTTCAGACTTTGGTTTTTCTTCACTCCCTTTAGCTCTATTCAGGAGTTTTGTTGTCTGTGATCAGTATACCACTGTGGAAACACCTTTCCTTTCATTATTCCGCCTCCATCATGCAAAGAAATGTGAATGTTTTTATGTATTGTGCGCCATTTTCAGTTCTCTTTTACAAAGAAGTAGCATAATCGAACTGTCGTTTCTTGATTTGAAAGTGTCGCAAGTGTCTTTTTCAGTCAAAGAAGAGAATCCTATTGTTCTTGATAGTCGATTATACTGTTACTCTTGTATTTGATTTGAATTAGTGGTTTTTCAAGTGTCGAAAACAATTTTCAATTCAAAATCGCAAAGTTTCGTCATTATCTTCCTTTCGTTTTTAAAAAGAAATTTGTTAGTACTGTCGCTTTAAAAAGATAATTTAGATTTGTACTCAGCATTCTTTTTGTCATTCACACATTAAGAAAGCGGAAAACAAATACATGCATGTGCATTTGCATTTAGACTGCTTGTTGGTTTGATTTAGGACAGTGCATATAGTGTGCGCTCTCTGCTGTATGTTGAAAGAATCTCATTTCTCTTTCCTTAGTAGCTAGGATTTTCATTGCAAAAAGAAGATTAAATGACCGTTTATCATCTTAGATTGCATTTTAGGAATTGTATATCTACATCTCGCGGTGAACTTGAAAGGAAAATTTCTTAAACAAGATCAACTGTAAAATAAATTCAATGAACATAAAAACTCTTTGGAACCTAATGCACAACATTTATAAGTCTAGGCTAGAGACGTATTCCGGCGTCGTAAAGCCTAGTAACTGTTGCGTTCATTGCTGGTTCGGTGATTCCTCCACTTTGAGATGACAAGTGCTAGTACGGACTTGTGCTCCCACTTACCGTCGAGTATATATTGGGAGACCACAATAGGCTATATCTTTTATCCTTAGGAAGCTGTGTCTGTCGCCCTATCGATCGCAATGCATTGAACACAACATTCGGGAAGATTAACTGCTGTACTGTAAAAAGTATTCTGCAGTTTTGCGATTGGTTTGGTAATCCCTCTGTCTAGATTTCCAGAGTAGTCTCTTTCGTTCCTTTTCAGACTCCTTAAAGGAAAAGGTCCATCTGAGCACTTGTCACTTCAGGCTCATTAACAATCGAAGGCGAATAGAGTCATCTTTTGTTTTTTCTCGACTCTTAAAAATTGAAAAAAACAAGTTGTGTCAAAGCATCTAAAATTAATTTAATTCGGAATCATTTTCCCCTATATTTTGAGTTGATCAAGTAATCCACAATCATGGAAGAAAGTCAATCAAAACCCCATCGTTCACAGAGGCTTACGAGTCCACCGTCTCTGACTCCGGAAACGAAACTATTTCGGACAAAGCGAACTCATTTAACCGGATCAAAGTCCCCTGGTTTGTTTGGAACAAGTACCCTGACATCCTCAGAGACTCCGGTTACTCCAAACATTTCTGGTATCCCTGCCTCTACAGACGAAATTCTACAGCCACAAAAGGACATTACAACTAATCCTGGTGTGACGGTAAACACTTCTATTCCTAAACCAGCTCCATCTACAGCTAATTCGGAAGGTGTTACTCCCCAAATATCTGTCGCTGCAGAACCTATACCTTCTTCGGCACTAGAGATATTTTACGGACTTGATGATCTACCTCTTCCGCCTGGATTCATTGCCATAGAAGAGATTGTGGAGGATCCTCCATCTAGCACTCCATCACAATTTGGAGCTGGGATCACCCTATATCCTTCTTCATCAGAAATTAGTTCCCCATCATCAGAAGTTCCTGAAGAATCGCTAAGAAATATTTTGGATAGACTAAATATGTCTGAACAACCGACGACATCTAGGACTGTGTCATCTAACACAGCAGCGGCGGAACTTCCAGCTGCTACTTCGACAATGTTCGCCAGCGCACCATCTGTCCCAACTAGCTCTCAATCGCTGGATGGAGTCCATCCAGGGGTTGTTTCGACAGTATGGTATGTTCCCATTTGTTCGTCTGGAATAATATCTAAAATCTCTTATGTTGAGTCTGAGAAAATTGATCCTTCGCAGTGTCAATTTGGGAAATCCGGTCCCCAAAGGCAAATCATTCCTTTGAGCACTGGGTTACCGCCGTATGGAGGGCAGTATACCCTTTCATTGTCTCCTCTGGGAGAACAACTATACGAGAGTACACAACTGAATTCAGGTTATGCTGGAATTACATCTAACCGTTGGGTGCCGATACTGCCTCAACAACCAAGAGTTGTATACTTAATGCAACAAAGTTTACTTATGTCAAGTATCCCTAATACGCTAGCTATTGTTATGGTGTCGCATGTACAAGTGTTGCCTGTTGTATGCCAAACTCAGTTTTCTCAGGTCGTAATGCAACAACCTCTTGTTCCTGTGACGCAACCACAATCACCGACTAGTGGAATGACCCAGGTTCAAACGGGGACCATTGCCCCTCATCTTGGTCAAACAGTCAGTACTGGACAACAACTCATGACTTCACAAGCATGGCTGGTACAATACCAACAACCGCAATTCCAACAATCTTACCGAGGATTTGAGCAACAAGTCTTTGCGAGTAATGGGCAGCCGTATACTCAAAACGGTCAACATCCATCATATCACAATGGTTATGCCCATCAACCTTACCAAAGTTACCAACATCAAATGCATTATGCTGGTATGCAAAGACCAACTGCTCAGGCGATCCCATCTTATCCTGGGTATGCTTTGCCGAACCTAAATCAATAGTTTCCTTTCGTGGCGACTTTAGAGTTACCGGATCTAAATCGACTAACGAGCGATCCAATTTCTTATGCCCCTTGGTGGCCGACGATTCCGCATAAACTTCCATCAAATATTCCTACATTTAATGGAAATCCAGGTGAATATCTGTCGAATCATGTGATGACCTTTCATCTGTGGTGTTCATACAACACTCTCAACGATGATTCGATCAGGCTTCGCCTTTTTCAATGAACGTTAATTGGTCTGGCAGCAAAATGGTATATCGAATTACCTAGAGCTTCGTTTGATAACTTCAGTACCCTAGCCACAAGCTTTTTAACCCATTTTCAGTTACCCATAAGGTATGAAACGGGAATAGAACTTCTTACCAATTTCAAACAAACGACAGCCACTCACTTATCCGATCATATTCATGAGTGGCGACGTCATCGTAGAATGGTAAAAACATATGTTCTTGATCAGTTGTTGGCTGAATGGTTTATTAAGTCATTGTTACCTTCTAGTATAGAAGATGTGGCAAAGGGAGGATTCGTCACTGAAGAGAAAGTTATTGCTCGTGCACAATATCAAGACTTTATCTATACTCAGTCTGGCACACTCTACGATAAAATCCCTGATGCTCCTAGACCAGAATTTTCCATTCCTCCCCCTCCTCAATCAAACAAAGACTCTCATGCTGGCGATGGCGTGATAGGTACGACTAGCATGAAAACCGTAAAGGCTACGTCAAAGAAAGCCCACACGGTTTCAAGTCAAAATGCAAATGACGAAATTCTCACCTCGAAAGTAAATGCCGTGTCTACTGACAAAGGCAAAGAAACTAAGCAACCAGGAGGCAAGAAGAAAAAGAAAGGGAAGAAGAAAAAAAAGGAAGAGTTGTCTCCTGAAAAATCTTCTGCAAACCCCTCTGAAAATAGGAAACCAAGTCATCCATTCTTTATATGTGATGAGGATCATTGGACGAGCGATTGTCCACATAAAGCCGAGCTTAAGAAATTCTTCAAGAGTTCAAAAACCTCGGCGGTATTAACAGATCCATTTCCGAATCCAGGAACAAATCTGGTTGTTAGTGACAATGCTTCCCCGTCCCAAGTGCTAATGTTGTCTGTTTCGAAGCAGCAAAATGATGCTTTGATATCGACAAGGAATAAAGATTACGGGAATCCATAGATGTCGAACAACAAGGATAATGATCAACCTAGTAGTTCGACAAAAACTTCGACCGAAGTTGTGCCACCCATCATTCCTGAGCTAACGATAAAGCTGCCAAAGGGCGTAGTATACAAATCGACATTTAATCCTCGTGCCAGAGCAGCACAGCATTACAATATAGTGGAGGATCTGGCCCAATCGTCGTCCGCTATGTTGACACTTGAGGTGCTGCAAAGTTGCCCCTCCCAAAAGCAGGCTTTATTATCAACAATAGGTGGCATTGACCCAACGGATTCCAATCTTGTGTCCTTTAACTACAAAGGATATGACCCTCAGTTACCAGGTCAACTAGCTTTCCTCATTCAAGTGAAAGCCCTCAACAAAACTGTTCATCGAACAATTATTGATGAGGGGGAATCTACATGTATTATGTCGATGAGTTTCTGGAAAACTTTAGGGTCTCCACCCTTGTCGAGATCGTCGACGACATTAAAAGCATTTGATGGACGAACATACACCCCATATGGGATATTAAGTAACTTGCAAGTTGAACTGGGGGGAAAAATAGTAGAGATTGATGTTGAAGTTATTGACGGAAACCTTGATTATAACATCCTACTGGGAAGGCCCTGGATATATGCCATGGCCGCCATTGTGTCGACCTATTTCAGGAAGATTGCATTTCCCTTCCATGGAGGAATTACAATCGTCGACCAACAAACATTTCTCCCCAACAGTTCACAAGTTACAGGAAGCATTCCGATGATCCACGGGAGCGCTAATTTGCTTCAAAATATCGGAGTAGGCCTGCTAAAAGACCCTACATTAATGGGGACTTTTGCCCTACCGCCTCCAATCAAATTGACGAAAGTGGCCACGGTGGGAACCTGCAATATGATATTTTCTATACAAAAGATGTCCGAAAACGATGTTAGCATGGATCATCTGCAGGTATTACCTCCAAGCCTAATAGAAATATTGTAGCAATCAATGTTTTCGGCGTGGGAGGCAAACCCAAATCAATGCTCATCAAGCGTTTGGATAGATAGGTCTAAGGAATATGGCACCCCTTCAGATCCTTGATCGCAAGTACATTATACAGACGAAGGAATTGTTCAATCAATGATGATTGATGGGGCACCGTGGGAAGATTACCACCATCGTTCCTATCTTCCGGATTGTAAGGGAGATAGCTCCAGTGACCTTGATCATCCCTCAGTTTTTTATTTTATATCAAATACTGTAAATACGGTGGATTCCAAACGAAACCTATCCAATATTGAAGAGACTATCGCCATAAATATCTCGACAAAAATAGATGTTGTAGAGAATATTCATGTCAGCAAATCTTGTTCTTCTTCAGAACTGGAAATATACTACGCTCTTTTCACGAGTTTAGAGATGTCTTTGCTTGGTCATATGAAGAAATGTCAGGCATTGACTCGAGCATAGTTGAACACGAAATTAAGATGTATCCAGATGTCAAACCGGTACGACAACGGCTCCGGCAGGTGCACCCCAAGAAAGCCACTGCCATCAAGGCGGAAGTTGAAAAACTCCTCCATACTAGTTTTATTTATCCGGTTCCTCTTACCGATTGGGTATCAAATATTGTTCCTGTAATGAAGAAACAAGGAACAATTAGAGTGTGCATCGATTATAGGGATGTAAATCAAGCTTGTTCGAAAGACAACTACCCTACACCCTTCATTGACCAGATAATTGATGAATGCGCTGGATGTGAAATCATTCATTTATGGATGGATTTTCCAGGTATAATCAAATAAATATCCGCCCACAGGACCAGTCAAAGACTACATTTATTTGTCTGTGGGGCACATTCACATATCGCAAGCTACCCTTTGGTTTAAAGAACACAGGGGCAACATTTCAGAGGGCAATGAATTATGCCTTCCATGACATCAAGAACATCGTTCAACCATATCTCGACGATCTTCCAGCTCATTCGTGAAAGCGGACCGATCATCCGCAACATTTGAGAGCAATATTTCTACGTTGCCGACACTACATGATACGACACAATCCGCACAAATGTGTGTTTTGTGTCAGTTCTGGTCGTTTACTTGGCTTTATGGTCTCAAAGAACGGGATTTTCTCGACCCATGTAAGGTTCAGGCAATCATCGATTTGCCTCCACCTTCAAATTTGCTTCAGATTCAGAAACTCCAAGGGAAAGCAAACTTTCTGAGAAGGTTCATCCCAAATTACGCCGAACTTGCAAAAGGTTATACACGTCTGTTGAAAAAATAAGTACCCTTCATCTAGGATAAGGTCGCGCAAGCTTTGATGCTTTAAAGGAATCCCTAATAAAATCATCATTAATGTATGCTCCTGATTATCAAAGAGACTTTAACCTGTATCTGGCTGCAGTGTATACGACCATAGCAATGGTTTTAGTACAAGAAGGTGATGGAATTGAAAATCCTATCTATTATTTAAGCTGAAACTTAAATGATACAGAAAGCAAGTACTCATATCTTGAAAAGCTAGCTCTCGCAGTTGTTCAAGCGATACAAATATTTCGACACTATGTCCTCTTTCGAAAAACTACCATTTTGTCAGATTGCAACCCCATGACTTATATATTGTCGCGACAGTTGTTGGGGGGAAAATATTCAAAATGGATAGCGATTTTACAAGGGTTTGATCTGGAATTCATAAAATCCAAATCGAAGAAAGCCCTGGTTTTCACAGAGTTACTATGTGATCTCCCATCATCGTCCAATGATGCAACATCTGAAGAAGCCATAGTGGACGAATCTTTGTTTCTGATATCTTCAAGCAATCCGTGGTATGGAGATATAATAATCTATCTCCAAACCCAAACGTATAGGTCTGATACCTCACACTCGAAACAATGACGTATTCGATACCAAGCAAAAGACTACATGATCGTCGATGATACACTTTACCGTCGTGGAATCGATTCAGTTCTGAGGAGGTGCCTCACCCACGAGGAGGCCGAAAAAGTCCTGAATGATTTTCATTCAAGCGCGTGTGGGGGGCATCAATCCGGTTATGCTACAGCTCAAAAGATTTTACGAGCACGATAATTCTAGCCAACAATGTTCAAAGATTGCATAACCACAGTCAGAAGTTGCCATGCCTGTCAAATCTTCGATAGCAAAACCAGAATACCACCCGCACCTCTGCAACCAATAGTTGTTGTTGGGTCATTCGCCAAATGGGGCATAGATTTCATGACATGTAACCCCACCTCGACCGGGGGGCATGGGTATATCATAATCGCGGTAGAATATTTTACCAAATGGGCCGAGGCGATGCCTACATTAAACAACAACGGCGAAACGGCTGCCCTTTTCTTTTTTAATCATGTGGTCTCCAGATTCGGCGTTCCACAGGCCATAGTCACAGATCATGGATCGCATTTTCACAATCACATGATGGTTGAGTTGGCTACCAAATTAAGACTGTCCCATGACAGCTCTACTCCGTATTATCCGCAAGCTAACAGACAAGTTGAGGCAATCAACAAGGTCCTGAAGCGCATGCTACAAAGGATGATTAGAGTACATAAACTAAGTTGCACCTGATCCTGTACTCGGCCTTGTGGGCATACCGGACATCGGTGAGGAATACAGCCAGGTTTACACCCTTTCAACTGGTGTATGGCCTGGAAGCGATCTTGCCAGTTCAGTGTGAAATCTCGTCCCTTAAACTCGCAGTCGACCTTCTCCCCGGAAATTCAGAAGAGGAGGCTCGTTTCTTGGAACTAATCCAATTGGATGAAACCCATCGTGATGCCGCTTTGGCTAACGAAGCTCATAAGAAATGAGTCAAGGCACAGTTCAAAAAAAATGTCAAACCTCGTGTCTTGTCAGAAGGTGACCTGGTCTTACTTCACGACTAGGAGTCCGATAAGTTGGGAGCAGGAAAGTTCAAGTCTTTATGGATGGGCCCCTATATTGTTAAGTTTGTGTTAGCAAAAGGAGCCTACGAGTTAGTGGATTATGATGGGATTCCACTGGCGCAGCCTCGCAACGGGTTGTACCTTAAGCGTTACTATGTGTGATTCAGTTTAGTAACCCCTATGCTTTTGTTACATTTTTGTTTTCGCTAAGGGTAATTTTTTTGGTTAGGTAATCCACTTTTTTCATTTGCTGTAGATGTCAAACCCATTGGAATCATTTGTTGAACATGTCGATGGAGCGAGTCCTAGTTCGCGAAACCTATCTTCTGCGGCTTGGGCCATCTTCAATCCGAGCGGCGAGTTAGTAAGTTTCAGAGTGGTATGTATTGGCCGATCAATAAATAACATCACTGAATACAACACGTTGATATAAATCCTCTCTGATGCCATCACACATGGCATACGCTGACTTGTTGTCAGGCTAGACTCACAACTCGTCGTTCTACAACTCACTGGTATCTACTCCGTACGGAATCCAGCTATCTACCGAATGTTCCTAAGGGTCAGGATTTTGGAAAGACAGTTCGACTCTATTCAATATCAACATATTTCTAGAAATTTAAACACATTAACAGACTCATTGGCAAATTATGTGTTAGATAGACATTTGCAACATTTCTAAAAAGAAGCATTTCATACATATTTGCATCAGGATCATGTAACCTAACCAAAATAAAGCTTCGAAAAACAAATATATATATATATATATATATATATATATATATATATATATATATATATATATATATATATATATATATATATATATATATATATATATATATATAAAATTGTTTATGGTTTACACATAATGTTCTGTAACCAAGAAAAAATCAAACAAAGGACCCAAAACTCAAAATGCTAGGGGGCACCCTAGTCTAATGGTGTTGGTGATAACAAGTCACTGCCTGTGTAATCATGCGTAAAAGCTTAGTCCATCGACTCAGCATGCCAGTGGTATGTCGCTGCAACCTCAGAGGCAGCTCGTCGGTCCTCACGTCTGAAATACCAAGAGTGAGACCCTCAATCTGATCCGGCAATGCTGAAAGAGTCTCGGCCACATCAAGGTCGCGAAGGATAGCCCTCCCCACAGCCTCTCCTCCCAGAGCGGCAGCTGGCGCTCTCAGGCATACTGCTGGTCGCATTGGTCCAATGTCTATGTGAGCACATGCGTTTTGATTAGTCTTGATCAAAGAAAAGCATAAGAACATTATGAAAGCAATAAACAGGGATACGGTCAAAGAATTTACTTATGGCACCCCACTGCTCACCAGCTGGTAGCACCAAATCCGGGTCACCTCGGAAATCCATACCAGCATATGGACACTTGGCATAAACCATCTCCTGACGGTTGAACCACTCGAATAAGGTATTAGAGAAAGAAATCTAGGACTGACCAGCATGTCGGGCCATGAAGTCAACCCATCTCTGCATCCATGGCTCAGTCGGTGGAGGTAAACTGAGTGAAATGTACTGCGGCTGCATCAGTGGGATCTTTTCCAAGGCAAAAGCGATCAAAATAGAACCATAACCAAAATTCTTGGATCTTCCGCTTTTCACCTTGGTCAGTTGTTCTTTCATCACAGGGAGTACTGCATCACACTAGTTGAACACCTTTGGTTCAAGGCATTCCAAGGCGTACTGCATATAAGACCTGTTGGCCATGTGAAGAGCCGCACTACCAGCCAGTCTAGCAAAAGTGAACATAATGGTCCTCAAGGCCTGGTCAGTGACATCTTGGATATTGATCTTGTCATCCCTACTCGGCTGAGATCCCTCTCTGCAGTACCGGCAAATGTAATCTCTCACAAATTCGCCCCCACGAGCGGAACCTGATAATGAGAGAGGGGCACCACGCCTCGATAAACCATTCAAAAAATAGATGTCCACAACAGTCAAGGGGATAGATTTTCCCCTGATCTAGAACACCTGGTCGGTAGGATCCCATGCATCGAGAAAATATTGCAACAAGTTGATTTGTTGCCCCATGCTATAGATGCAAAAAAACTTCAGTAGGCCACAGTTCCGTAATGCAGTTACCGTACCTGGATCATGTAAAGCAACCATGTCTTCTTCTTCATGTTCACGTTCTCGCCATGTAACAACCATTTTTCTCCAATGAATCTCTGAAAAACAAACAAGAGAAGAGTCAGGGTCCTGATTTGGCAAAAAACAAGCAAAAATTCCATGAGAAAACAATGCAAAAGTTTCCCACCTTGCGCCCATCGCACCCCAACACTGTACTGGGTTCGATGCATACTGACTGGCCAATGGCCAAGCCAGTATGCATCAAACCTTTCGATATAGGAAAAGTGCGATGGAGCCAGGGCGAATTTTTCAAACCCCAGGGGCTCAGAAAAATAGGGAAACATGCTCAGAATTCAAAAAGGAAGGAATGAAACTGAAGAGCTCAGGTTTAGCTCTTACCTGGTCCAGGCGGTGCTGAGAATCATCCACAGAATCTCCCGGAATTAGCTAGTAAAAATCAGGGGGGCAAGGCACCTCTAGAGCTCCAACAAACCAAATTCAAATGAAATGGTAAAATGAGAGGTAAAAGTCACTTTTAAATTACTATTCACGTAATTCGAGTAAGGTATTAGTGTTTTAACTCATTTTTCAAGCATATGTTTTCATTTCTAATCGGTTTGATGAAGCAATTGAGAAGGCAGTATGACCGTTGAAAGAACAAAGTGCTAACGGTGAATCAAATAATCAATGACCATTATCACGAGCAGTTTTTATGTGAATTTCAAGCTCGTTAAAAATTAAACCTAAGCAATGAGCAAATGTTTCCCCTAGATTTTAAGCTCATTAAAAAATGAACCAATCTCTAGTAAATAACCATTGTGAATGCATTATCATTATCTTTTGAGCCTTGGTCGTGTTCTCATCATCACCTCCACTCTGATTAGCCGATCATATGCCTCCATTTGATTGTTTACCCCTTTTGAGGAACATCTGCGATGAGTGATCTTGTTAGCCATCCTTGTGACACTGCCGTGATTGGAAAATTCCAAACCTTACCTAGAATTAGCTGCTACCTGAAATCATCACTCATTCCTCAAAAAACAAGCCTCCTTTAAGCTCTTTTCATCTGACTCGTAAAATATGAAAATATTGCCGAGCGATTGGCCTCTCCAGCTCGTTAAAGCTACCGGGAGTGCTATCCCTCCTCTAGATTTTAATCTTTTTGGACCCGAGGGATTATTACACAAAAAGGTCGAGCGCTCGTCTTGTTCGGCTCGTTAAAACTATCGAAAATTCATCCCTTTCGTATTATTTTATACTTTTTCGGACTTAAGGGGTTATATGATGAAAAAGGATTATTGGAGTTTCCTTTCCATCCATTTTCAGACTCTCTAAAATTGAAAAAGGACTGAGTTATCATTGTCTTTAAACTTGTTAAAATCAATAGCGACAAACTTGTCATGTAGACAAGAACGAGTTTCACTGTCGCTAGGCTCGTTAAAACATAGTGACGGGTTCGCCTGAAGGGCGAATCATAGAACAAGCATATGTTATCCTCCTCAAGATTGATAAAAATAAAGAGGTACTTGTCAGAAATGACTGGGGAAAATTTGGGAAGAAATCTTGAAGAAACTTTGTTGGTAACAAGTCGCTCTTGAACATGACACTTTCACTCCACGTCCGAGTTGGGTTGGGTTATTCCATTCACCGGTCATATCACCATTGGTCCATATTACCATCCATATTTGGGGTTAATGCTACCAATCCATTTGAGTGTTGCCGGTATGTTCAAGAGAAGACGCTCAGAGAATTCACCTGTGTCTCATCCGCTGCAATACATTCATGCTCCATTCTTTCATGACCGCCACCCTGAACCTTGTATCATCAGATCATTTTCACCTCCACAAAATCATTTGCTCTGTTCTATGTCATAGATGTGGGATTCATTAAGGTCCTCCTACGGCAGGTCGCTTCTTGTCAACATCAGCTCATTTTCCAAGAAGTCGACCTAGGAACAACCCTTTCAGTACTTTGAAGCTTACATGCCTCAATGGCAAGTTTCTCACTTCCGGCGACAGGTTTACATCAATGGCCTTCGACCGAAAGATTTTGCATGGTGTTTCACGCCAAGTCCCTTTTCACGCCACGTGAATTGTACTGGTGTACCTTGAGGGTCATCATCATTATCGGTGACTCCTCTCGCGCCTGTTGACAGCTTACATCATTGGATGGTAATCAAGTGATGTCTTTCCATGTTCGACTCCAGAACATTTTTAACATGGATCAACTTGTACTTTGGGCGAAGATTGAATGAGTTTGAAGACCCCAGATCTAGTTTCATCCATCCGAGCTGCGATATATTCAGGGAAATAAAGACATCAAATGTACATCATTGCCGAACAGATGATCATTCGAATCAAAGGATGATGGCTCTATCCGAATCATCAGTCTGCTGCACAGACGGTTGTCTGTCCTATGTACATAAAATGAATTTATAAAGCTGAGCATGGGAATGCCCGCCTCAGCTAGATCATGAAAATATTATGAAGATAATGTATTGTATTGTATCTTATTACAGGTCGCCTTCTATTGTGGCCACCAACAACCCCCCTCCTTATTTAGTATTAGCAATAAGACTATGTAAGTGGGGACCCTTAGTAAAAAATTCAAAAAATCAATTAAGGCTCATGTATTTTACTCCTTAAGAAACATCGCCTCGCGCAAAGAATAATAGGACATTTCCTTATGAGTAAAAATGATAAACTGCGAGATTGCAACGTGAACTCCATCGCATCGCATTCATTAAGAAAAACTCGCATTGGAAAACCTTAAAAATCATCGATATGCGATATCGCATATCACATCTCGCAAAATTACATGAAAAACACATAACGATTTAATGATTACTGTAATCCGCGATCTTGTGATAGCGCGATAAAGCAACCTTGCAATAGCATAACATGATGAAATTGCGATAATGCGACACTGCGAAATGTGATACTGCGATGCAGATCGCAGAAACATTCCATCGCAAATTTTCCTGGCTCAATATTCAAGAAAATTTTTCCATAAACCAAGAACTGGATACGTGCTTTAATGATAATTAATGAATTATATGCCAGTTGTTAATAAAATATGGTTTTGTGTTGTTCGAAGAGCCAGTTTACGTCAGGTGGCATGTTTTTGCATATCCATAGCATTTAAAGTTTTCCTGTCAATTTTTATTATCATTACTCTCTCCTCACTTGTGAACTGCAGGAACGAAAAACAAAAGATACACAAAGCAATGTGCAGGAAGCTATGAGGAAAAAGGGTAAAACTCCAATGTTCAAAGGCAGAGAAAAGATGCCTGCATGCAACAGAGCCACAGATTCATAGAACACTGCTGAGCCATCCATTACAGATATTTCATTTACAGCCATGGTTGAATGAGTATTGAACGATGCTGATATCAATAGGAAATTTAATGCTCAAGGTCAACAGCTCACGAAAGCATTATTTTTACAAATTTTGAAGCTTTATACCCAGTGAAGAAAAATGTGCCAAAGGTGAAAAACGCATCAGAGAAGCATGGATCAAAGAACGGAGGCAGTTTCCGATGCGTGATTAGCGCCTAGCAATAATCGCGCATCGCTGAGAAAATTGCTCAAAAAGCAAAGCCTCTAAATGCTCAGTTACCTGTAAGCCCGAAAAATGCAAGAAAGCAATGGTAAAGAACAAACTGGAAACAGAAAGCTAAAGAAAAGGCAGAAGCGATTCAAGGGTTAACCAAGTTGAACTTGGATGATTACTGGGCCTACGCAGTAAAGCCACATAGTCAGAAGATGACTCTCGAGTATATCATCGATTTTGCTGAAAAGATGGTGCCAGCTCTTACCATTTCTGTTTTTTTAGCTCAACCAAAAGCGGAAGACAGTCAGCCGACTCTACCCAGGAAAATACTGAATGCTTGCAACATTAAGGAGCAAATGCAGAAATAGTTAGATATTATATTTAATTTTTAGAAATAGTTTTGTTTTATTTTTGCTTAGAAAAAGGGCAGTCATTTAAACCGTATCCTGAATCTGTGTAATTAAGTTATTTAGTTAGTAGTATTTAAACCCTTCTCATGCATTTAGAGAAGGGTCCAGAAATTTATCAAAAACTTGTCCTCAGAACATGCACTTTTGCACCCTCAGAGGAGGTTTTGGTGAATGAATGGATCAAGATTTGTTGAAGTTTGCATTTGATATCTGCTACTGATGTTGCACTTCTGTACTCTTAGTGGATGTTAGAGCAAGGAGAGATAAATCATTGTCGCTTGAAGCTTATGAGTAGGACTAGTCATAAATGGTACTTTTATCTATTGACCATTTCTGCTTATATGTTAAAGTGATATACAGTTTTTAGTTGTTTATGTATTATTGCATAAACGCCTGAGTTATCATTTGGCACTTTTGTACGGCGATAGCTATTTATTTATGCTTAATATATGAATATCTCATTATGCGATATGTTTTTCACAACTGTTTCGTCTAACTTTTTATGCGAAGTGGTTCATCTTTATTGATTTCCTTTCTTATAATTGCTGAATGATATTTATTACTAGTTATTATTTGAAATCTCTTTAGATCGCATCATAGAAGAATTACATCCCGGGTTAGTATAGACTTAGATGTTACTATTTATTAGAATACAATAGCATATAATTAGATTAAAGTTTGAATTAGAATATCTTAAATAGGAACTGTTAGATCAGCAACATCAAATTCTACACACACACACTCATAGATTGGGAAACTGGTCCCATTATCCCTAGTCGGACCCGCTATACCAAATGGATAAGGAGCTACCAACCAAGGCCCGGACCGGGCGGGTATCCCCCTTGTTGTCGACCTGATTTTTGGGGCCTCAACACCTTCCAGTTCGAAAAAACTTCAGAACCTCATGATAAAGCATTTCACCTGACATCAAAAGATTAATGACCTCATGCTTTAGGGGGCAACTGTTATAGAAATTTTTGGGCACTGCAACCCCAATCATAAATATCCATAAACCAAGGGCTTCTAAGTCCCTAAAAGTGTTGCTTCATACCCTAAAGGAGCAAGGTCAGTTGATTACATCATCTCCCAAAATTTCTCCACAGAAAATTGCTCAGAACTGGTCAAAACTAGACCATACAGGCTACTCAGTGCTAAGGGTGTGATGGATCCCACCTGCTCAGTGTAAAAGGTGCGATGCATACTAAATAGCCCTTTTGTAGGGTGCGATGAGCGAGAGTGGACAAATGGTAGAGACAGTTTGCAAGGTGGAGGATCACGGAATCTTCCAGAAACTTCTCCAATGACACTTGCCTCTCTAAATTCACCCAAGGATGAGTAAGAGATCATGAATCTCCAAGTGGAACCAAGAACTATCAGAGAGAGGAAACTAATCAAAAACCCAGTAGCTGACTCACCCCCTGCAAATATCTATATATGGATCCCTCATCACAGAGATCCTGAGGCTGGAATCTTGTATTTTGTAAGGAAGTGTTGTTGGTTTCTTGGTGAAACATCATAGTGTTGGGTGATCTAAGCTTTTCATGAGGTGAAGAAGGGCTTTCATGCTGGGAGGGTGACGCTAGGTCAGAACAATTGTTGTAATCCTCTTTGTTATTCTTTCTATTAATGAAGCTATTCAAGTTTTCCTCCACATTCTTGTATGTTTGATGATATATGCATTTGTGTGGTCAATATATATCTGGTCCTATATTGTTTATGATTGTAGATATATGTTCTTCGATAGTGTTATGCTGCTTTGACTCTACAGGTGCTCTCTGAAGCAAGGAAGCAAGTGGCAAAATATCTGTCAGAAAGGAGAGGAACCAAACAAGGAACCAAGTGCAAGACTGAGGTTGGTACCTTCGTTCCCCTCTTATCTACCTTTCATAAAGGAAAACAAAAGTAGTTTTAGTGTGTTTGTTTCTAAGATAGCTACCCGTCTTAGTGGGACTAGCAGCTCCGAGTGGACACTAGATTTCCCAATAACACACATAACATAATATTTTTATGGGGAAAGCAACTGCTCAAAACCTCGATTATCTATATTTCATTAACCAAAATATCTAATAAGAAAATAAAATGCTTGTTCAACTCAAAAAATATCGGCACAAGTACAATCTATCTCCCTGCTTCACAACCCAGCTCAAGCCAACACTTAACCAAATATGTTGCCTTCCAAGCCCCTAATTCCTTTCCCTCACAAGCTCCACGCAGAAAATTATGCTTCCTATTTCTTAGTCTCACCAACTCGTGCTCACCAAAACAATGATTAAACTTGTGCCTTCATTCCTCCTTTTAAAGGACTTCTTTTGACTGCATGCACCACTTGTACAATTTGATGATTATACAACTAATATTACACTTCACTTTAACTCCAATCTCAACTAGGTCTTCCTCAAAACTAACACGCAACAACTATTTATAGTGAATTATCAATTATATGATTGATCACTACATGTGAATTAAATCCGGCAACAACTAAGCCGGATTGGTTCTTCAACTTGTCCTGACGATGAACCACACTGGTTGGTTCGAAACGCGTCGACAAAAGATTGGTTATGTGATTTTGCCGAAGATTTTCTAAACAATGTTATGGATCACAGAAGTCTAAATTCCTTAATAAATCTATTTTAATTCACTCGACCTCTTACTAGTTCCTCGATCAGATAGAACTAGTTAAATTGATTTTAACTCAAATAATTAAGTTAAATAATTACAACTCAAAATAAACTGCAACTGGACCCCCTAAAACTTAGGGAGAATTCTACATGCCTCTAGTTTGACCCTCAACTCGAATTGATTGAGCTAACTAAGTCTTCCTAACTTAGTTAACTCATACAAGTTGTCATGTGATGTGGAATTACAATTTACTTCTAATTTAATTAAGGGAAAATTAAATTAGAAGCATCTTCTTGTTGCCATTTTCAATATTTCTTCTTGCAAATTTCAACGCTCCCTCTCAACAAGAAAGGAATTCAACTCTATCCTAATCTGGTACCTTTGGAATGTTTTGCATGCAACACTTCTCTCTAGTGTTGTTGCTACTACAACTTCTGAAATTGAAAAGGCATCCAAACTAAATCAGTATGATGCATCTATCACTAATGTCTCTGACTTCTACTAGCTACTGCATTTTCTACTAAAAACTTTGTGTTGTTGTTGACTCTGCGTTGTGCCATTTGCACTACTACTAACTCTGCTCTGTGCTCCCCAGTATATGATTTTTTCTAATCTTTTCCTCTGTCACTCTAACATCTGACTACATCAAACACCACTGGTCCATCCTACTACTTTGTACTGTGGGCTCCCGTAGTAAGGTAATGATCCATGAGACAAGACATCTCAATGGACGTTGCCCAAATTTCTGAACTCTTGGGACTATTACTTCACAACACCCCACCTCTCACCTGGAGGTACAACTGCATGTGCTCCCTCTACCCACTTGGCTCAAAATTTCCCCCTGCTCGAGGTCTATGCTTGAGTGGATTCCTCCACTCAGTCTCCTCTTTACTTCTCTAATTATGGATTCTCCACAACTTTCTGAGCTGCATGTTAATAGGTAATTCATTCTCCCTCTCAACCACAGAGTCTCTAACCTTTGCCTTGCTCCTCAAAGCTTTGCATGCATCTTCGACCTCAAGAGAATACAAGTTTTTGACTCGCACACCGATTTGTTTCATCTATCTTGTGGCAATGTGTCTAAGGAAAACCTTCCCTTTGTTAAATATGACATCGCCTGCTCACTTTGGAAACTCAGATATGCGTGTAACTACCCTCATCCGAACTCCAATTCTGCCAATTTGTTTTTTGAATTTGGGTATTTTTTTGCAAGGAATCCATATCTGCTATTTGTTTTTGAAAATTTTGCACAAAATTTTTCAGATCTACTTTGCAAACTCGCCCCCCAAAACATTCCTGCTCTGATACCATATAGATTTTTACTTGTAGATTCAAACTTCTTATGTAATATGCTAGAACAAAAGACTTGAATCTACTCTACTCATCAATGAAAATAAAAATTGATTGATGAAAACACTAAGAAGAAAAGGAAGAATTTCAATCACACATAACACAAAAAATTTCAGGGGAAAGCAACTACTCAAAACCGTGACTATCTATATTGCATTAACCAGAAGATATGAGAAGAAAATACAATGCTTGTTCAACCCAAACAATCTATGCACAAGTACAATCTATCTCCATGCTTCATAACCAAGTTTAAGCCAACACTTATCCAAATATGTTGCCTTCAAAGCCCCTACTTCCTTGCCCTCACAATCTCCACACAAAAACTTGTGCTTCCTATTGCTTGGTCTCACCAACTCGTGTTGACTAAAACAATGATTAAACTTGTGCCTTCATTCCTCCTTTTAAAGGCCTTATTTTGACTGCATGCACCACCTGTACAATTTGATGATTATACAACTAATAGTACACTTCCCTTTAACTCCAATCTCAATTGGGGTTTCCTCATAACTGACATGCAACAACTATTTATAGAAAATTATCAGTTATCTAATTGATCACTGCATGTGAATTAAATCTAATTTAACTCACTGGACCTCTCATAGTTCCTCCATTAGTTAGAACTAGTTAAACTGATTTTAACTAAAATAATTAAGTTAAATAATTACAACTCAAAATAAACTGCAACTAGACCCCCTAAAACTTAGGGATAACTCTACATGCCTCTAGTTTGACCCTCAACTTGAATTGACTGACCTAACTAAGTCTTTCTGACTTAGTTAACTCGTACAAGTTGTCATGTGATGTGGAATTACAATTTACTTCTAATTTAATTAAGGGAAAATTAAATTAGAAGCCTCTTCTTGTTGCCATTTTCAATATTTCTTGTTACAAATTTCAACATAATTTATGATTTATGGAAAGCTAAGGACTAGACATAGCCCTAGTAAAGGGTCGATGCCCTACCTTACAAGTGCTTAGAGCATGGCATGTGACAAGACAAAACCAGAGGAGAAAAAAACCTTACCTTGGAGGAAGCCCACTCATGATAGGTGGTGAAGAAGAAAAATAAAGAGGCAATACCTTGCTTAAAATGATGATATGTAATGCTTGGATGGAAAATTAATGAACATTTGATGTGGAACATCCCATTCCATTGGTAAATTTTTTTTTTTGTTGCAACATGGATATACTCCATTTAAGAGGGGTTTTGTACAAGAAGGTATTTAAAGCATATTAAAATGACTTTATGGGGATTTACATATTATTCAATCCATATACATATTGGAGTCATGTATCCCATTTGAGTGGAACTTTTCACTTTTAGAAGTGTTTTTCACGTTTTTTTTTTCCCTTTTAAACATACTTTTTTGTTATTTTGTGGAATCAAAAAAAGTACAAAGCAACAGGTTGGAAGAAATTCTCAATAGAACACTAATGAGCTGCATAAAAGAAAATATGCAACCATGAGATTTGGAAACCAACTTGAAACATGTAGTTGTTAACTAAGGGATTTATTACAATAAGACTACAACTTAAACAACATTAAAACTAGATGAGTTTCCTTTTACATTCAAAAAATCTGCAACAAATATTGAAATACTTGAAAGCATATGAGAAAGAAAAAATGAATAGCAACAAAACTGAAATTAACATAGAGAGTCCATCAACTAGTTTGATCAAACTTGGAGAAGTCTCTTTAGGAGTTGTTGTTGAATTGTTATGTCTGCCCCTGAAATATGCAACTCAATTTAATTCATGTGAACAATAGGAGTTTCTTTGATGCTCTGGATTTTGTTTTCTATGTAATCTTCATATATAATGATGTTTGGGTCCATATATAAATATTTTTTGGAAAGTTTGTCCAATGTTCTATTGAACTCCCTATAGATATGATGAAATATGATAGAATGAAAAAAGGATTTTAATTCTTCAATTCTTAGTTTCTAGGACTAAATATTTAAGACTTATAGTTGAGAAGAACCTATCAGCCAATCTATGACACATTTTGAATCCCCAAGCATTTGAATCTTTTTTATATTGTAGATATTGGCAAGCGTCATGAGAGCCCAAAATGCAATCAGTTCAACTTTAATATTTGTCCCAAAACCAATGCCTATTCTGAAGTGGAAAAATCTATTAGCATTTATTTTTATCATACCCCCTCCTCCATAGACCCTCACTTGGGTAGCTCCGTCGAAAAAACCAATAGGGATCTCCTGAGAGATAAAGGGAAATTAGACTCTTCTCTGGGATTTTAAATTTTGTTGAGGAAGATATTCCGTAAAGAGGGAGATGATCCTTTTTTATTGGAGGAGAATACACATATTTTCATTGTTGAAAATTACCTTGTTTCTTAGGAGCCATATACCCCAGGTAACGAAAATAGGTAGGGCTCTGATATGTTTGAATTTCTTCGCCCAATAAAATAGAAACTCTTCAAAAGTATTCCTGCTCAAGTCTTCTTTTATATTAAGAATTTGAAATGTTGTCTTCCAAATATTCTAGGTAGCAGGAAAGTTAATTAGCAAATGGTCTACTGATTCTTCTTGCTTTCTACAAAAAACACATCCATTAGGACCCACAAAGCCCCTTTTTAAAAGGTTGTCCCAGGTCAAGATATTATTGTGGAGAACCATCCAGCTGAAGAATTTTAATTTAATAAGAATAGGCCACTTCCAAATAAGCATATTCCACCATCTATCATTGGTTGTTATCTCAGAATGAGTTATTTCTTTGTAGGTTGATCATGCTTCGATCTTCCCTCCTGTGAAATCCCAACTCTAGAATAGAGTATCCATGGAATTAGTGAGCCACAGTTCATTGAGGTTTAATTCTTTCATGAAAGAGTTCCATTCCATGCCTAGGATGCCTAACAATCCAAGCTCAATTGAGTTTAACCAGTATTTGTTTGAAGGTTGGGATGGAGCAGTTTTCCTAATGTTGTGAAAGTAGAAGAGACCTTTGGAATGAATGCATTGTCTTATATTAGCGGACAAATTGTAAACTCATTCCCCACCTATAAAAGGGTCCTTGCCAAGGATGAATTTATCCAGTTTAGAAGTGTTGTTCACCTTTAAAAAGGGCTTTGGGGTGAAAAAACTATTGAAAATAGCAACAAGAAATGTTAAAAATAACATCAAGAAAAATCCTAATTTAATTTGTCCCTGAATTAAATTAGGAATTAAATTGTAATTTCAATTCTCATAGCAACTTGTAATAGTTAACTAAGTTAATTTGACTTAGTTAGCTCAGTTAATTCAAGTTGGGAGTCTAACTAGAGTCATGTAGAGTGTCTCCTACTTTTTAGGAGCCCTAGTTGAGTTTACTTTGAGTTGTAATTATTTAATTCAGTTTAACTAAGTTAAATTCAGTTAAACTAGTTTCAACTGATGGAGTAATTAGTGGGAGATCTAATAGTGGGGTGTAACCTTCCGTAGTGGGTTGTAACCAACGCTTCTCAACCAGTAAACTAAATATTCTCTCATAATTAACTCATGCATGTCAAATCAAAGAAAGACCCAGTTGACATTGGAGTTCAGGGATAATGTACTATCAGTTGTATATTCATCCAAATTGTACAGGTGGTACATGCAATCATAGGAACGCCTATGAGGATTGCACAGTTCATATTTGTGTAATTTCCCAACTAAATATGGGCTAATTCCCTAGGAAACCGTGTAAGGAAATAAGGACTTGGGAAAGTAACAAATTGGCTAAGTATTAACTTGAGATTGTCTAGGAAGCAGTGAGATAGATAGAGATAGTGCAGAGGTTACTCGAGCTTGAGAAAAACATTTTAATCTTCTCATATTTTCTTATTAATGCAATATACATATAGCAGTTGTTTTTAGCTATGGCTTTCCCTAGAAAATTATTGTGTTATGTGTGTTTGAATTCCTTCTCTTTTATGCTTCGTGATTTCATCAATCGTTTCTTCTTTCCGATGATGAGTAGAGTAGATTCAAGTCAATTGTTTTAGCGTATTAAAATATGCAGCTTGAATCTAAAAGGAATTTCTACATGGTATTAGACTAAAATCACTAGAAAAGAGGAGAATATGAGTTTGTCTTTTGCAGGAGAAATCGACTTTGCAGTATCATACTTTAGAGCCAACATGATATCGTTCTATGGATTGAGACTCGAATATTCCCTTGAGGGTAGTTCAAAATATATTTCTTGGAAGTAAAGGATGCACGCATTGTTGGAAGACAATAGGCTTAAGGAATTCATAGAAAAATATATTTCTAAGCCATCTGATGCTCAGGATCTGGCATAGTGGAGAAAGTGTGTGGAAAAGGCGAGAAGGATTATCCTAGAAGGAGTTCAAGATCATATTGTCTCAAACCTCCACAATAAGGAAAATCCATTTGAAATTTAGAAGGCCTTGACAAACCTATTTCAAAACAACAGTGACCACAGGAAGCTGGAACTGAAGGAAAAGCTCAGAAAAATCAAGATGGAGAAGTGTGATACAATACTGAAGTACTTGACCAAGTTCACCCAATGTCGGGATGATCTTGCAGGAAGTCTCTGTGTTAAACTTTTTGAATATGATTTGGTGAGCCTAGCACTTCTAGCAATTCCCAAGAGCTGGCACAGCTACTGGGACTTAGTTAATGGGAGGGATAAGCTACCAGAGTGGAAGCGATTGTGTTCCGACCTGGTACAAGAAGATATTTGGTGGAACACCAAAGGTGGATCCTCATCCAAGCATGATGATGAGGAGAACTATGGCTTAGATGGAAAAATGAAGAAAGGGAAGGGGAAGTCATCCCATTCCAAATCATATTCCAGTTAGGTTGGTGTTATAGACATTTTTGTGCCTCGCAGCATGGAGCATGAAATGTCAATAATTACAGGGATCCTCAGTCCCTAAACATGTTGTTCTTACCCCTAGAAGAACAAGGTCAGCAAACCACAGCACTTCCCATCAGTTCTCCACCTGAAAACACTCAAAAACAGGCTATTTTTGGATCATGTCAGCTGCTCCACTGAGCATCTGCACTGGAATGCAACTGCTCCTCCTTGTACCTGCGCTGAAAGTCAACTCCAATGAAGGCTACCTGCGCTGGGCGAGATTGGCCAAGTGGCACAGTCATTCTGCAAGGTGTCAATTGCCCAGGAAGCTTCCAAACTGACACTTGGTTCGAGGGATTCGCCCTGTGATGAGTAAGAGGTACTTGATCTCCATGTGTAAGCAAGGATCTCCAAGTGGACTTAAGAACTGAAGTTTAACTAAAGTGGGAGAGGACACTAGTCAGCTTTATGCCATCCTCAAGCTGACTCATCCTTTCTCCAAATCTCCTATATATAGAGCTCTTCTATGAGGTCTAAGGGGGCTGGAATTTTGTGCAAAGCAAGGAAGTGCTGTTGGTTTACAGTTAGAGCTATTGGGTGATTGCTTTTATAGAGGTGAAGAGGAGATTTCTTGCTGCTGGGGAGGTGCTGCTGGATTGGAGCCATTGATGGTTGTAACCTTCTCAGAACCCTTTTACTTCTATCAATAAAGCTTTGAATGTTCTCCTATATACTTGTATTGCATTGATGTATTGTATTTACTTGTATATCTGATTCACTCTAATCCATGCATCAGTTATGAGTACGTGTTTCTTGTAGTTTTCCTTCTCTTGTTTGTGCAGGATCTTTGTGTAGCTGGACCGGCAAAGGGAGCAAGGAGCTGGGAACAAGAGACAAAGAGAGAGGATAGGATCGACAAAAGCGAAAGACACCGGTTGGTCAATCTTTTCTTCCTTCTCTGTACTTTCATAAAGGAAAATATCAAAGCTTTACTTTCAGTTGTTGCTAAGGACTGTCACCCTTAGAGTAGGGATAGGGTCATCCGAGTCGGATACTTTTCCCCACAACAAACTGGCGACTCCGCTGGGGAGCCTAGTATCTTGTTGGTGTTTGTAGTATCTTTGCTATTCATTTCTTGAACCAAAGAGTACCAAATCGAAAAGCTTTTGACTATATCAAAAGCGAAGTAGAGGGACTGCTACTCTTGCTCATTTACTGAGCAGATTCATGATTTGAAGAGCTGATCTACAAAAGACTCTTGTACTCTTTGTGATAGCTTTTCATCCTCTTGATCATCCCTTAGCTTGTACTTGACCTATAGCTTTTTATTTCAGCAAAAACAGTGCATTTTTGAGCTTTTTATGACCCGGAAATCCTTGTAAACGCAACTCTCGTGTCTCAGTGCAGGCTGTCCACAGGCAGTCTGCATTCCAGCGCAGGTACTCCCTTCAGGAACTGCGCTGAGAGTCAATTTGACAGACCAGAGCCTGCGCTGATCCAGTTAGGCTATGTCCTCCTGAGGTTTCCCACTGTGTCTTAGCCCTGTTTTCACTGTTGTTTTGCTGCTGTTTGCTGGTCATTGTACTTGCTGTAAACCAACTTTCCTTGACATTATTCCGCCTCAGTTGTGTGATGAAACTGTGATTGTTCTTTCAGTATTTCTTGTTTCAGTTACAGTTTCCCATTGTGAAAAGCGAACCAGTATAGCTGTGGCCTCTTAGATCCTGAACTGTAAAAGTGTTTTTGTGATCTTAAGAGCTAGTTTTATTACTGTTCATGGCTGTTTGAGTTTGTTTGTTTTTCATCTTATGGTTTGAATTCATATATTTTTAGTGTCAAAACAAGTGCTTGTAAGGCGTCTTTTCATTTTAGACAAAACTTGTTGGTTTGCGCTTCAAATTGAATTCGAAAATTATACAACAATTTCCTTTTGTCTACATCAACATTAAGGGAAAAGAAAAGAAATACATGCATCTTGCATTTGCATTTTGATAAGTTTGCATGATTGATCTAGGAGAAAGTGCATTAGTTTGTGCTTTGTGCTCTGTGTGGAAAGATAATGTTTTTCTCTCCCCTCAGTAGTTAGGATTTTCAAAGCTAAAAAGATTGTAAAGCTTGCTTATCATTTTAGCTGCATTTAGGAATTTGTACCATACATCTCGTGGTGATCCTGAAAGACAAACTGCTAAGCAAGATCAACTTAAAATATATTGAATGAATCTAAAAACGCATTGTAACATAACGCTCACAATAGAGGTCTAGGTAGAGACGTGTTCCGGCGTCGTTAAACGTAGTGACTGTCGATCTCTACGAAGGTGGGTGATTCCTCCTGAGGGATGATAGCACTAATACGGACTTGTGCTCCCGCGTACCGTCGCGTATATTGGGAGACCCCTATAGGCATTTATCCTTTATCCTTAGGAAGCCGTGTCGGCCGCCCTACTGATCGCGATGCAGTGAACACAGCATTCACGAAGATCAACCACCCGTACCGTAAAACGTATTCTGTGGTTTCGCGAGAGGTTTGGCACACCCTCTGCCTAGATCTCCAGAGCAGTTTCTTTTGGCCCTTTTCAAACTCTATAACTGAAAAGGTCCAACCGAGCATTTGTCACTTCGGGCTCGTTAATACATCGAAGGCGACTAGAGTCATCTTTAGCTTTTTCTCGACTCTTAAAACATGAAAAAGCAAAGTTATGTCTAAAAGCGTCTAATAAAATTCATTCAATACGGAAACATAATTCCCTTTTTGTATTTTAGTTGATCAAGTAATCCGCAACCGTGGAGGAAAGTCAATTAAAACTCTGTCGTTCGAGGAGACTCGCGAGTCAACCGTCTTTGTCTCCGGAATCGAGAGTAGTACGGACAAAGCGAACTCGCTTGACCGGGTCAAAATCTCCCATTAAAGTTGGAACAACAGTTCCGACAACATCTGAGATTCTGGTCACTCCTAATATTTCTGGAATCCCTGCCTCTATTGAAGAAGTTCAACAGCAACAGAGGGACAGTTGTACTGATCCTAGTCTGAAGACAAGTACTTGCATAACTGAACCAGTTCCATCTGAAACCGGTCCACAGAGTCTTGTTGTTCAAACAACTGTCGCTGTCGAAGCAACCCCTTCTTCGGCACCAGAAATCTTTTACGGACCTGACGGTCTTCCTCTTCCTCCTGGTCTGATCGCAATAGAGGAAATCGTAGAGGACCAACAAGCAAATACTCCAACTCATTTTGGAGTAGGCGCCACTCTTTTTCCTTCTGCATCAGAAGTTTGTCCATCGCCACTGGAAGTTCCTGTAGAATCATTAGGCAGTTTATTGGATAGACTTAAAATGTCTGAGCAACCGTCGACATCTAGGACTGTGCCAAACGACACAGCGACAGCAGAAGCTCCTGCTGTCAATCCAACGATGTTTGCCGGCATACCAGCTGTCCCGACTAGCTCTCATCAGCTAGATGGAGTCCACCCAGGGACTATTACGACAACTTGGTCTGTTCCAGTTTGTTCTTCCGGTATAATACCCGGTAATTCTTATGTTGAAACTAGACAAATTGATCCCTTTGGAAATCATTTTGGGCCATCCAGTCCTCAAAGGCAATCTATACCCTTGAGCTCCGGATTGTTACCGTATGGGGGGCAATATGCCCTTTCACTTCCCCTTCCGGGGGGATACCCATACGGCAGTTTTCAACAACATTCAGGTTTGACTGAAGTAACGACGAGTGGTTGGGTACCTATGTTACCCCAACAACCAAGGGTTGTATATTCCATGCAACAGTGTGTACCTATGTCTAGTATCCCGACAACGCCAGCAATTGTAACCGTGTCGCAAGTTCAATCGATGCCTGTTGTATGTCAACCCCATGTTGTAATGCAACAGCCCATTGACCCTGCAACACAACCACAATCGCCAACTGTCGGGACGACACAGATACAAACGGGAACCATAACCCCGCATCTTGGTCCGTCGGTTAGTGTCGCACAGCAAAACATGGCTTCACAACCATGGATGGTGCAATACCAACAACCTCAGTTTCAACAGGTGTACCAGGGATCTGAGCAATAGATCTTTGCGAATAGTGGGCAACCCTATATTCAGAACGGGTTAAATCAACCACTTTACAGTGGCCAAGCCCACCAGCCATATCAGTCATATCAACATCAGTTGCATTATGCTGGTATGCAAAGGCCTACAGCTCAGGCAATTCCATCGTATCCTGGGTACGCCTCGCCAAACCTGAATCAGCAATTGCCATTCGTGGCGACCCTAGAATTACCAGATTTACATCGATTAACGAACGATCCAATCGCCTATGCCCATTGGTGGCCAGCGATTCATCACAAACTTCCTTCGGACATTCCTAAATTCAATGGAAATCCTGGCGAAGACCCGTCGAATCATGTGATGACATTCCATCTGTGGTGTTCGTCGAATACCTTGAATGATGATTCGATAAGGCTTCGCCTTTTCCAGAGGACATTGACTGGTCCGGCGGCTAAATGGTATATTGAATTACCTAGAGCCTCTTTCGACAATTTTAGTTCCCTAGCCACGACTTTCTTAACACACTTTCAGTTACCTATAAGGTACGAAACTGGAACAGAGATCTTGACCAATTTCAAGCAGACAACAGCCACACATATATCAGATCATATACATGAGTGGCGTCGTCGTCGCAGAATGGTAAAGACCTACGTTCCAGATCAGCTATTAGCTGAGTGGTTTATAAAGTCGCTTCTTCCTGCTATAACAGAAGATGTGGCCAAGGGAGGCGTCGTAACAGAGGAGCAGGTTATTGCTCGTGCTCAATATTTGGACTTAGTATATACTCAGTCGGGCACGCTCTATGATAAGATACCCGACACCCCCAGACCGGAATTTTCAATCCCTCCTCCTCCCGGATCGAATAGTGACTCTCATGCCGGTGATGGCGTGATTGGAACTGCAAACGCTAAGTCGACAAGGGATTCAAATAAGAAAGCCCGTAAGACTTCGAATCAAAAAGCAAATCAAGAGGTTCTTGCTTCGGAGGTAAATGCTGTATCTACGGATAAAGGCAAAAACTCCAATCAACCAGGAAGCAAGAAGAAACAAAACAAAGGGAAGAAGAAGAAACAGGGTGAGTCATCCCCTCAAAAAACTTCTTCAAACCCTCCTGGGCAAAGGAAACAAATTTATCCATGTCATATATGCGATGAGGATCATTCGACAAAGGACTGTCCGTTCAAAGTTGAGTTAAAGAGGTTCTTTAAAAGTTCACAAACTTCAGCTGTGTTGACTGATCCATTTCCTACCCCAGGTAAAAATATGGTTGATAGTGGAAATGCTTCCCCGTCTCAAGTGCTTATGTTGTCGGTTTCTAAGCAAAATGATGCTTTGATCTCGACCAGGAATAAAGATTATGGGAATCCGCCGGTGTCGAACGACAAAGGGAAAGATCAACCCAGTAGTTCGACAACAACTTCGGCAGAAGTTGTACCCCCCCTCACGCATGAATTAACAATAAAGCCACCTAAGGGAGTAGTACACAAGTCGACATTTAATCCTCGTGCCAGAGCGGCGCAGCATTATAACATAGTGGAAGATTTGGCCCAATCGCCATCTGCTATGTCGACTCTTGAGGTACTACAAAATTGTCCATCCCAAAGGCAGGCATTGTTATCAGCAATTGGTGGAGTGGATCCTAAAGATTCCAATCTTGTATCCTTTGATCACAAAGGATATGATCCTCAGTTACCAGCGCAACTAGCTTTCCTTATTCAAGTGAAAGCACTCAACAAAACTGTTCATAGAACGATTATTGATGAGGGAGCATCGACATGTATCATGTCGATGAGTTGCTGGAAAACTCTTGGATCTCCAACCTTGTCGCGATCTTCGACGACATTGAAAGCATTTGACGGAAGGACGTACACTCCGTACGGTATCCTAAATAACTTTAAGATTGAACTAGGAGGAAAAACAGTGGAAATTGATGTTGAAGTCATTGATGGCAATCTTGACTATAACATCCTACTGGGAAGACCATGGATTTATGCCATGGCAGCTATGGTGTCGACATATTTTAGGAAGATCGCATTCCCGTTTGAAGGAGGGATTGCGGTCGTCGACCAGCAGAATTTCCTCCCTAATGGTTCACAAGTTACTGGAAGCATTCCCCTGATCCATGGGAGCGACCATTCAGTGCAAGATATCGGAGTAGGTTTGCTAAAAGATCCCACAATGATGGGAACTTTCGCGTTGCCACCTCCTTTCCATGTAGGGGATATCCCGTTTGTAGAAACATGCAACATGGTATCTTCTTCGAAGGTCGCGGGAGACAAAGTCGTCATGGATTATCAAGTGGTTTTGCCACCTAGCCCTATAGAAATATTGTAGCAATCAATGTTTCAGGCATGGGAGGCGAGCCCAAATCAACGCTCGTCAAGCGTTTGGGTAGATAGGTCTGGAGAATATGGTACCCCATTAGATCCATGGTCAAAAGTTCATGGGACTGACGAAGGAATCTTACAATCAATGATGATTGAGGGGGCACCATGGAATGATCACCACCATCGTTCCCTTCTTCCAGAGTGTGAAGAAGAAACTCATCACGACTTATATCACCCTTCAGTGTTTGAATTCCTAACAAATACTGTAAATACGGTGGATTCAGAGCAAAACCTATCCAATATTGAAGAGACCGTGGCCATAAACATCTCGACAAAATCTGATGTTGTAGAGAATATTCATGTCGGCAAAAGTTGTTCCCCTTCAGAACTAGAAATATATGGTGCTCTCTTTCGCGAATTTAGAGATGTCTTTGCATGGTCATATGATGAAATGCCAGGCATTGACTCGAGCATAGTTGAACATGAGATTAAAATGTATCCTGATGTCAAACCAGTAAGACAACGGCTTCGGCAGGTGCACCCCAAGAAAGCCGCTGCCATTAAGGCAGAAGTTGAAAAACTTCTCCATGCTGGATTCATCTACCCGGTTCCTCTAACCGATTGGGTATCGAATATTGTCCCTGTTATGAAAAAACAAGGGACGATAAGAGTGTGCGTCGACTATAGGGATGTAAACAAAGCTTGTCCAAAGGACAACTACCCTACACCCTTCATCGACCAGATAATTGATGAATGCGCCGGATGTGAAATCTTTTCCTTTATGGATGGATTTTCCGGGTATAATCAAATAAATATCCGCCCACAGGACCAGTCTAAGACTGCATTTATTTGTCCGTGGGGCACATTCGCTTATCGAAAATTACCCTTTGGTTTAAAGAACGCAGGGGCGACGTTTCAGAGGGCAATGAATTATGCCTTCCATGACATCAAGAACATCGTTCAACCTTACCTCGACGATCTTCCGGCTCATTCGCGGAAGCGGACTGATCATCCGCGGCATTTGAGAGCAATATTTCTACGTTGCCGACACTACAAGATAAGACTCAATCCGCACAAGTGTGTGTTTTGCGTCGGTTCTGGTCGTTTACTTGGCTTTGTAGTCTCTAAGGATGGGATTCGTCTCGACCCCAGTAAGGTTCAGGCAATCATTAATTTGCCTCCACCTTCAAATTTGCTTCAGATTCAGAAACTCCAAGGGAAAGCAAACTTTCTGAGGAGGTTCATTCCAAATTACGCAGAACTTGCCAAAGGTTATACTCGTCTTTTGAAAAAGGATGTACCTTTTGTCTGGGACCAGGTTGCGCAAGCTTCCTTTGACGCTCTGAAAGATTCTCTAGTAAGAGCATCATTAATGTACGCCCCGGACTATCAAAGAGATTTTAACCTGTATCTAGCTGCAGCAGATACGACCATTGCGATGGTATTAGTGCAAGAAGCCGATGGAATTGAACATCCTATTTATTATTTAAGTAAAAACTTAAATGACACAGAAAGTAAATATTCCTATGTTGAAAAACTAGCGCTTGCTGCTGTTCAAGCGATTCAAAGGTTTCGACATTATGTCCTCTTTAGGAAAACTACCATTCTGTCAGATTGCAACCCCATGACGTATATACTGTCGTGACAGTTGCTTGGGGGCAAATATTCGAAATGGATAGCGATCCTTCAAGAGTTTGATCTGGATTTTGTAAAATCCAAATCAAAGAAAGCTCTAGTTTTCGCGGAATTATTGTGCGATCTCCCATCGTCGTCCAACGATAAAACATCAGAAGAGTCAATCGTGGATGAAAATTTGTTTCTGATATCAGTAAGCGATGAGCGGTATGGAGACATCATTGTTTATCTCCAAACCCAAAAATTTAGGCCTAATACCTCACACTCGGAACAGAAGCGTATACGATACCAATCTAAAGACTACATGATCGTCGGTGATACACTTTACCGTCGTGGTGTCGATACGGTTCTGAGGAGGTGCCTTACCCATGAGGAGGCCGAGAAAGCCCTGAATGATTGTCATTCAGGCGCGTGCGGGGGGCATCAATCTGGATATGCAACAGCACAAAGAATCTTACGAGCAGGATATTTCTGGCCAACTATGTTTAAAGATTGCATAATAGCTGTCAGAAGTTGCCATGCGTGTCAGATCTTTGATAGCAAAACCAGAAGACCGCCCGCACCTTTGCAGCCTATAGTTGCTGTTGGGCCTTTCGCCAAGTGGGGCATCGATTTCATGCAATGTAACCCCACCTCGACTGGGGGGCATGGGTATATTATAATCGCTGTTGACTATTTTACCAAATGGGCCGAGGCGATGCCTACATTGGATAACACTGGTGAAACAGCTGCCCTTTTCTTTTTTAATCATGTAGTCGCCAGGTTCGGCGTTCCGCAGGCTATAGTGACAGATCATGGATCGCATTTTCGCAATCACATGATGGTTGAATTAGCTGCCAAACTAGGGCTATCTCACGACAACTCTACCCCATATTATCCACAAGCCAACGGACAAGTTGAGGCAATCAACAAGGTCCTGAAGCGTATGTTGCAAAGGATGATCGGGGTTCACAAAAGAAGATGGCACCTACTCCTGTACTCAGCATTGTGGGCTTACCGAACCTCGGTAAAAAACGCCACTGGGTTCACACCATTCCAATTGGTGTATGGCTTGGAGGCAGTCTTACCGATCCAGTGCGAAATTTCGTCTCTTAAACTCGCGATTGACCTCCTCCCCGGAACCTCAGAAGAAGAGGCTCGTTTCTTGGAATTGATCCAGTTGGATGAAAACCGTCGTGACGCCGCTTTGGCGAACGAAGCCCATAGGAAACGAGTCAAAGCACAGTTCGACAAGAATGTCAAACCTCGTATCTTCTCTGAGGGTGACTTGGTTTTGCTTTACGACCAAGAATCCGACAAATTAGGAGCAGGAAAATTTAAGTCCTTATGGATGGGTCCTTATATTGTTAAAAGGGTGTTAGCAAAAGGAGCCTACGAGTTAATGGATTATGACGGGATACCACTGGCGCAACCCCGCAACGGGTTGTACCTCAAGCGTTACTATGCCTGAATAGTAACCTGAGTGCTTTTGTTGTATTTTGTTTTCGCTAAAGTGTTTGTTTCGGTTTAGTAATCCACTCTTCTCGTTTGTTGCAGATGTCGAATTTCTCTGAGACATATGTAGGATATGCCGACGGGGCGAGTCGTAGTACGCGGAATTTGTCCTCCGCAGCCTGGGCCATTTTTGATCCAAGCGGCGAGTTAGTGAGTTTCAGAGGTGTGTGTATTGGGCAGTCAACGAACAACATCGCTGAGTATAGCGCGTTGATTGAACTCCTCTCTGATACCATCGCTCATGGTATACGCCGACTAATTGTTAGGCTAGACTCACAGCTTGTGATACTACAACTCACTGGTATATATTCAGTCCGCAATCCAGCTATTTATCGAATGTTTCTAAGGGTTAAGATTTTGGAAAGAGAGTTTGATTCAATTCAATACCAACATATTTCCAGAAACTTGAACACATTAACAGATTCATTAGCAAACTATGTAGACATTTACGACATATATAAAAAGAGATGCATCGGTGCTAATGCAAGTGGATCACAAATAAACCATAATAAACCCCGAAAATCAAAATATATAAAGCTGTTTATAGTTTGTACATGATGTGATGTAATCAAAACAAAATTGGTCGTATGACCTAGAACTCAAAAGATGCTAGGGGGCACCCTAGCCTAGTGGTGCTCATGAAAGTACGTCACGGTCTGTGCAATCATGCGCAAGAGACGAGTCCATCGTCTAGGCACGCCAATAGTGTGCCGCTGCAACTGTAAAGGTAACTCGTCAATCTGTACATCCGGAAGACCACGAGTAAGGCTCTCGACCTGCTCCTGCACAGCTGCAAGTATCTCAGTATCACCAAGGTCGCGAATGACAACTCGCCTAGCAGGCTCTGCTGCTGGGGCAGCAACTGGCGATCGTGGACGAGCTGCTGAACGAACAGGACCAACATCTGCATGCACCCAAGAGTTTGATCAGTTTTGCACAATAACATCATGAGTAAAAACAATAAACAGTAACATGGTCAGAGATTTTACCAATAGCGCCCCATTGCTCGCCATCCGATAGCACCAAGTCCGGATCACCTCGGTAGTCCATACCCACATATGGATACTCAGAAAACACCATCTCCTGACGCTCAAACCACCTAAAGAAGGCCTCAGTAAAAGTAATCTGAGGTTGACCAGCATGTCGGGACATGTGGTCAACCCACCTCTGCATGCGTGGCTCGGTCGGAGAAGGCAAGTCAAGTATGATGTACTGAGGCTGCATCAGTGGGATTTTCTCCAAGGCAAAGGCAGTCAGAATAGAACCAAATCCAAAGTTCTTCAGCTTCCCGTCCTTTACCTTGGTCAATTGACTTTTCATCTGAACAAGTACTGCATCACACCAGTTAAACACTTTCGGTTGGAGACACTCCAAGGCGTGCTGCATATAAGATCTGTTGGCAACATGTAAAGCTGCGCTACCGGCCATCCTACCAATGGTAAACAGAATGGATCTAAGAGACCTGTCAGTGATGTCACGGATATTGATCTTGCCGTCTTTGCTCGGCTGTGAACCTTCCCGGCAATACTGACGGATATAGTCTCTGGTGGAATTAGTCCCTCGAGCCGTACCTGACAAAGAAAGGGGGGCACCCCGCCTTGACAACCCAGTCAAGAAGTACATGTCCTCTATGGTCAAAGGGATGGTTTTCCCCCTAATCTGGAATACTTGGTTAACAGGATCCCAAGCATCAAGCATATACTGCAGTAAAGAAATCTGTGCTCTCATGCTAGAGATACGGAAGAACTTCAGTAGGCCACAGTTCCGAAGCGCGTTCACCGTGACTGGGTCATGGAGTGCAACCATGTCCTCTGCTTCATGTTCTCGTTTTCGCCATGTAAGGGACATTTTGTTCAAAGTTCCCTGCAAGCAAACAAGAGAAGGAGTAAGTTCCTAATTTTGATGAAAAACTGGCGAAAAATCATCAAAAATCACATGCAGGATCAGTTTTTCTAGGCCCAGCGCAGGCAGAGAGTCTCTCCCTTGCGCTGAGGCGCAGTCTGCCTTAAGACCACCTGAAATACAGCGCAAGTTTCGAAAGGAGAACCTGCGCTGATGCCAGGGCGCCTTGATGAAACCCCTGAGGCTCAGAAACCCTGAAAATGTGCATGAAACTGAAAAAGGAAACCATGAAAGTGAAGGGCTAAGGTTTAGCTCCTACCTGGTCCAAACGGCGCCGAAAATCGTCCACAGAATCTCCCGAAATCAACTGGTGAAAATCAAGGAAGAAGAGGCACCTCCAGAGCTCCAACAAGCAAAATGCAAATGAAATGGTAAATGAGAGGTAAAAACACCTTTTTATGACTTTTTACACAGTTTAAAGTTAAATATTAGGGTTATAATCTCATTTTCATGCAAATATTGTCCATTTCTAACAAAATTTGTTGCAGCAATTGATGGTGAAGTACTACATTTGAAAAGAGAAAAGCTAGTAAAAGTAAAAAATCAAATTTGACCATGAATCGAGCAGTTTTACCACGGAATTTATGCTCGTTAAAAAATAGAAAAGTGTGAGCAAAAGTTTCCACCAGAGTTCAAGCTCATTAAAAAATGAACCTATCTCGGTAAATAACCATTGCGATCATAAATTTATCAGCCTTAAAAGCCTTGGTCGTGTTTTCATCCATCACCTCCACTGTCATTTGGCCGGTCGTTCACCCCCATATGTGTGTTTACCCATTTTGAGGAGCATCTGCGAAGAGTGATTTCCTCTAGCCATCCTTGTGACACTGTCGTGATTGGAGAATTCCAACCTGTACCTGGAATCTGCTGCTATCCCTGTTCATCACTCGTTCCTCAAAAGACGAGTCCTCTTTGAGCTCTTTTCAGACTCGTAAAATATGAAAAGTTTGCCGAGTTTTGGCCTTCCAGCTCGTTAAAAGGGACCGGAAGAGCTATCCCTCATTTAGACTTTAATCTTTTTGGACCTGAGGGATTATTACACAAAAAGATCGAGCGCTTGTCTTGTTCGGCTCGTTAAAAGTACCGAACACCCATCCCTTCTGTATTGTTTTATACTTTTTCGGACTTAAGGGATTAGATGACGAAAAAGGAATTATGGAGTTAACTTTATGTACCTTTTCAGACTCTCTAAAAATGAAAAGGACTGAGTTTTCCTTGTCGTTAGACTCGTTAAAATGATTAAATAGCGACAAACTTGTCTTTAGACGAGAACGAGTTTCCCTATCGCTAAGCTCGTTAAATCATAGCGATGGGCTTGCCCGAAGGGCAGGTTATAGAACAAGCATATGTTATCCTCCTCAAGCTTGAAAAAAATAAAGAGGTACTGGTCAGAAATGACTGGGGAAAAATTGGGAGAACATCAAAGCTTAATGGTAGCAAGTCGCTCTTGAACATGACACTTTTCCTCCGTTCCACATCGGGTTGTGTTGTTTCATTCACCGGTCTCATCACCATGGTCTTCGCCAAACCATCCACATTTTGGGGTAATGCTACCGATCCATCGCATCAGTGTCGTTATATGTTCAAGAGAGGTCATTCTGAAAGTGTCAACCGTGTCCCATCCACTACCATACATTATCCTTCATCCATTCGTGATCGCCACCCTGAATCATGTGTCACAGTTTGTTTTCACCTCCACTAAAATCATTAGCTCCGTTCCGTGTCATTGATGTGGGATTCATTAAGGCCCTCCTTTGACGGATCGCTTCTTGTCGACTTCAGCTCATTATCCAAGAAGTTGATCTAGGAACAACCCCCTCAGTACTTTGAAGCTTGCATGCCTCAATGGCAAGTTTCTCACTTCCGGCAACAGGTATACATCAATGACCTTCGACCAGAAGATTTTGCGTGGCGTTCGACGCCAAGTCCTTTATTCACGCCACGTGAATTGTACTGCAGTACCTTGAGGGTCATTATCATTATCGGTGATTCCTCTCGCGCTTGTTAACGGTTTTCGTCATTGACCGGTAATCAAGCGATGTCTTTCCATGTTCGACTTCAGCGAAATTCTCACATGGATCGACTTGTACTTAGAGTGAAGATTGAACGAGTTTGAAGACCCCGGATCTAGTTTCATCCATCCGGGCTGCGATACATATTCAGGAAATATAAAAGCATTTGTCATGTACATCATTGCAGCAGATGATCATCCTACTCAAAGGATGATAATTTCAGCAGAGAATTATCAGTCTACCATCAGACGATCGTCTGTTCTATGTACCAAAATGTATTTATAAAGCTGAGCATGGGAATGCCCGCCTCAGCTAGATCATGAAAATAAAATGAAAAATAATGTATTGTATTGTATTGTATTACAGGGCGCCTCCTCAGCACTGGAATGAACTTCGGACCCTCTAGATAAAGCATTTCACCCGATAAATGGCCTCATACTTTAGGGGGCAACTGTTATAGACATTTTTGTGCCTCGCAGCATGGAGCATGAAATGTCAATAATTACAGGGATCCTCAGTCCCTAAACATATTGTTCTTACCCCTAGAAGAACAAGGTCAGCAAACCACAGCACTTCCCATCAGTTCTCCACCTGAAAACACTCAAAAACAGGCTATTTTTGGATCATGTCAGCTGCTCCACTGAGCATCTGCGCTGGAATGCAACTGCTCCTCCTTGTACCTGCGCTGAAAGTCAACTCCATTGAAGGCTACCTGCGCTGGGCGAGATTGGCCAAGTGGCACAGTCATTCTGCAAGGTGTCAATTGCCCAGGAAGCTTCCAAACTGACACTTGGTTCGAGGGATTCGCCCTGTGATGAGTAAGAGGTACTTGATCTCCATGTGTAAGCAAGGATCTCCAAGTGGACTTAAGAACTGAAGTTTAACTAAAGTGGGAGAGGACACTAGTCAGCTTTATGCCAGCCTCAAGCTGACTCATCCTTTCTCCAAATCTCCTATATATAGAGCTCTTCTATGAGGTCTAAGGGGGCTGGAATTTTGTGCAAAGCAAGGAAGTGCTGTTGGTTTACAGTTAGAGCTATTGGGTGATTGCTTTTATAGAGGTGAAGAGGAGATTTCTTACTGCTGGGGAGGTGCTGCTGGATTGGAGCCATTGATGGTTGTAACCTTCTCAGAACCCTTTTACTTCTATCAATAAAGCTTTGAATGTTCTCCTATATACTTGTATTGCATTGATGTATTGTATTTACTTGTATATCTGATTCACTCTAATCCATGCATCAGTTATGAGTACGTGTTTCTTGTAGTTTTCCTTCTCTTGTTTGTGCAGGATCTTTGTGTAGCTGGACCGGCAAAGGGAGCAAGGAGCTGGGAACAAGAGACAAAGAGAGAGGATAGGATCGACAAAAGCGAAAGACACCGGTTGGTCAATCTTTTCTTCCTTCTCTGTACTTTCATAAAGGAAAATATCAAAGCTTTACTTTCAGTTGTTGCTAAGGACTGTCACCCTTAGAGTAGGGATAGGGTCATCCGAGTCGGATACTTTTCCCCACAACAGTTGGCAAGAAGAAAGACATGTCAAATATTAAATGTTTTCACTATCATGAGTTTGGGCACTATGCCATGAAATTCCCACTGAAGAAAGTAAGCAAGAAGGAGAATGCAGTATCAGGAGCAAGTGAAGCAAAATCTTCACAATTTGAACTTGATTTCACTCTCATTGCATGCATGGAAAGCACTGTAATGGGAATCATGTGGTATATTGATAGCGGTGCCTCATTCCATATGACGAGGAATATAGATCTTTTTAGTGACTTGGAGGATAAATACCTGAAGTAGAACATAGAGTTTGGAGATGACGGGAGGTATAGTGTGACCAACATCGATACTATTAATTTTCATAGGTAGTATAGCTCCCCTCTCAAACTCACAGATTCGATGTATGTTACTGGACTAAAGAAGAATCTTGTTTCCATCATAGTATTGCAAGATGGTTGCTACAATGTGATTTTGAGCAAAGGAAAGGCTTTCCTTAGACACATCACCATAGTACAAGTGAATAATATCGATGTGCGAGTCAAGAACCTGTATGCACTTTAGGTACAAGATGCATGCAAATCCTTGAGTTGCAAGGAAAAGGTTAGCAACTTGGTGGTTGAGAGGGAGCATGAATTACCTCTTAACATGCAGCCTCAGAAGCAACCTCAGCAAGTTGTGGAGCAAAAACAATTGGAGAAGCCAAGAGGAGACTGAGTGGAGACATACACTCTATCAAAGACCTCTAGTAGGGGGGAATTTCATGCCAAGTGGGCAGAGGGAGCACATGAAACCATACCTCCAAGCGAGAGGTGGGGGGATGAGAAGAAATATTCCCAGGAGTGCAAAAATTTGGGCAGGGTCCATTGAGGTTTTTTTTTGTCTCATGGATCATTAGATTGCTGCGGGGGGGGCAAAATATTTAGTAGTGTGAGGAACAATTTTAGTCAAATACTAAGGAGTGAAAAACATTGTTGACAACAGAGTAGGAGGCTCAGTAGTAGAGTCAATAGAAACACAATTTTCCTAGTAGACAATTATAGACACAGTTGATTTAGTTTAGTTTATTTGGATGTTTTTTGGTTTTAGATGTTGCAATAGCAACAACAACAATGACAAGAGTTGCATACAGAACATTCCAAAGGTACCGGATCTGGATAGAGTTGAATTCCTTTCTTTTTGAGAGGGAGTGTTGAAAATAGAAATAAGAAATGTTAAAAATAACATCAAGAAAAATCATAATTTAAATTATCCTTGAATTAAATTAGGAATTAAATTTTGATTCCAATTGTCATAGAAACCCGTAATAGTTAACTAAGTTAATTTGACTTAGTTTTGTTATCCCCTACAATTTCCTAGGTTGAGGAGGATATCGAAAGAGGTAACCTCGAACTGCTTTCAATTCAATAGCTAGCCCTACTGAACCAAAAGATGGATCTCTCTAAGGATTTGTCAATGAATAACTGAAAATAAATAGGTTTTAGGCTAGATATACAAGTTTGGTTTGAGTATTTGTGAATTTAGGGTTTTCAGTTTGATGCACTAGGGATTACAGCAGGTAATTAGGTTAAGGTTTCAAGTGTACAGTAACAGGTATAAAGAGGAGCTAGATATCATTTTGTTATGGTGAACTTAAGATTTAGTCAATGTATTATAGGTCTAAGAGTTTAAGAGAACATAATGAGCATGTATAAGTATGAATTCATTAGTCATAAAAGAAAAGAAACACAATCTTGATTTTCCACATAAACAAAGCTTAAATCTAAGAATTATGCCTATATGACTGCAAGGAAAACCATAAGAAGAAGGTAAGGCATGAAAAGAGAGATGATTTCATAAATTAGAAACTGATATGAAAGGAAACTAACACCATAGACTCACTCAACAAGTATTCCTGAAATATAGTTGCAACTACTCCTTGATTAGCTGTAAGAAAACATAAGGTACAAGCCTCTCCACAAAAGTCCAACATTTTTCTCTGAATGAGAAATGATACATATAGACTCAATCAAACAGCTTCCCCACCTTCAGGAGTCGAATTCCTAAGTGGTGGAACTGTTTCCAAGATTCTCTCAACCAATAAGCGAGAGTGAGAAGGTCAAAAACAAACTCTTCTCTTAGACTTTGATTTGAGTTTTGCTTTCTTTATGAGGCCTAATTAACCATAAAAACTACTTATCATGCTTATTTATTCATTATTACATAATCTAAACCTGGAACTACTGAATTTACATCATGCGTTTGACTTTGACTAAGTCAAACTAAAAACCTAGGAAATTACATAATGAAATTTTTAAATAAAAACTCAGAAATTTTCCAAAGCGCAGTGCCAACTTTGATCCCACTTTAAGGTGTCTTCCTGAAGTCAAAATTTCAATCTGAGAGAACGTGCAACTAGCCTTTCCTATTTTCATAACACCTTGAATTTTTTAAAATTCCCCATGGGAAGGCCTTCAAAAACGCATTCTCCCAAGGTGTCTCCAGAAGCGCAGCGCCTATCAAAATGAGTGGCAGAATGATGAATTTTGACCGCTTTTTCTCCTTTTTCTCAAAATTTGAGCCCTCTCTGAGAAATATGATGAAATGGGTTTTGAGAAGAGGTCATAAGATTTTCAAAAATGTAAGCCACTAGTCATTTGGAGTCCTGAGGAAAAAGCGCAGTGCCTTGCTAGCCCAATTTCTAAATTTGGCACCAAAATTCTCAAAAAACCAAAAATGCTTAGAAAACCTTCCAAATTGGCCATGAAGTGAAAAATTAGGTATTTCATGCTCTCATGGATTCTTTTTCAAGCATATCCAAGTTATCCCTCTCATTTTTGTCCTTTAGGGTTTCCTTTAGCTTGTTTTTCAACTGCTTGAGCTTGATGTTGCAAATCATGTTTCTGGTCTGATAATGATGGGTCATGTGCCTCACTAGCTTATTATCCCTGTTGGATTTTTCAAGAAGTTGTTCTAAGTGGTCATTGACCTTACTTATCCAATACTCTCTATCTTCATTGATCTCCAAGGAAATTTTGTCTTCCATGTCTAAGTCTTCATCTAGCAAATTTTGTTCTTTCTCTTCCTTCAATGCCCTTTTGAGTCCCTTGGTCCTTGGCTTCTTTTTTCGAACTTGTCTTTCATGTTCATAATGTTCACTAGGCTCCAACACTGCTTTACCATTGCCTCCTTGCTACAACACCATGGATTTCTCTTTCTCCATGATGAGTTGTTTGGCCTTAAGCTGACTGTTTTCTTGTTCAAGGAAGGAAATGATGAAATGAGGGAGTTAGGGAAGGGAGATGATGATAGGGGAATTTTTAGAGATGGATAAGGGTTGTAGAAATCTTAGGAAGTTTTAATGGATTTAAATGAGAGAGAGATATGAGTAGGATAATTTAAAAACAATCCTGCTAGGAAATTGTCCAAAATAATAGGTATGAGCTATGGTTTGTGTAAAGACGAGGTGAACTGAAGGTAAATGAGTTGATTAGTGAATGATAGGGTGAATTATATGTATACAGAGGTATGAGATGACAAATTTTAAAGTTTTCAATGGCATAACTAACAAAACCCAACATTTTCACTAGATTTGCAGCATGAAATTTCACATAAACCCTAGATGAAGAAAACTCACATTTGCACTTATTTTGCGAAAGGAAAAAAGTGAGTTAGATGATGATACTTACTTGTAGAACAACTTAGAAGAGAAAAAGAATAGGAAAACAAGATTTAATTTTAATTTTGGGTGAGTTTTGGCAAATTTCGGGCTACTCTATCCGAACCGCAACACCATTGGTAGAAGCCTAGTGTAGTTCACAGAAGCGCAACGACGACTTGTAAACCTCTTTTGGAGGCCTTAAAATGCTCCAAATTGCAAAATTGATAGCTCATTGGAAATCTCTTGAAGTCTGATATAATATGGACACCTAAAGTATGTAATTTGGACACTTCAGCATGGATAACATTTGGTTTTCCCATGGTCACTCCAAAAACCCAGGGTGTCTGACAAAAGCGCAGTGCCAACTTGTAGAGCACTTTTGACTACCTTACTGGAGTATTTTAAGGTTGAACGTGGTATGGTTGGAAATATTATGATGTCTGCTACACAATATATTCCTTAAGAACTTCCAACACCTACTCCAAATCCATGAAAAACTATCTTGAAGTCAAGTTATCAAAAAGTGTAACAACTCTCCTGTAGCGAGTGTAGTTTAGGAATTTCACTCAAATCATAATACCTATGCATAAAATGAAGGAGGTTTTTGTTCCTTGGATTATAATTGACAAAAACCTCTTTCACTTTTGTAAAATTCTTCTCTGTTTTATCAAAAACATATTTTGAAGCAAAAATGGCCCTATGAGAAATGATGAGACGAGGCAGTGCACCGCAACAATGTCTTATTTGAAATAAAACATTATCTTTACCTTTATTTTCCTTTCCCTGAGCTTCTAAATCCCTAGTCGAGTTTATTTTGAGTTGTAATTATTTAATTAAGTTAAACTAGTTCCAACTGGTGGCGGAATTAGTGGGAGATCCAGTAGTGGGGTGTAACCCGCACTGCTCAACTAGTAAATTGAATATTCACTCGTAATTAACTCATGCATGTCAGATCAGAGAAAGACCTAGTTAATATTAGAGTCTAGGGAAATTGTACTATCAATTGTATAATCATCTGAATTGTACAAGTGGTATAAGTGCAATTAGAGGAAGGCCTATGAGGATTGTGCAATTCATATTTGTGGAATTTCCCAATTAAATATAGGTTAATTCCCTAGGAAACTGCGCAAGGAAATAGGAACTTAGGTAAGAAAGAAATTGGATATGTGTTGGCTTGAGCTTGTCTGGGAAGCAGTGAGATAGATAGATATAGTGCAGAGGTTGCTTGAGCTTAATAAAAGTATTGTAATCTTCCAATATTTTTTTATTAATGCAATATACATATAGCAGGGGTTTTTAGTTGTGGCTTTCCCTAGAAAATTGTTATGTTATGTGTGATTGGATTCTTTTTCTTTTATGCTTCGTGATTTCATTGATTGTTTATTGTTTTTGCTAATGAGTAGAGTAGATTCAAGTCAATTGTTTTAGCATATTACAATCTGTAGTTTGAATCTACAAGGAATTTCTACAAAAACTTTGTGCAAGGATTTGGGGAAAGAAATTTAAAGCATACTAAAGTGACTTATGAGGAATTGTATATTATTCATGTTGTCACACACACACTAGGGAGACCTAGTCTTAGGATCATCAAATCTTGTCTTTTAGATTGTATTCATTATGAAAGGAGGTTTCTACCTTGAACACAACTATAGTTATTGGTTACTTATCATTTTAATGGTGCAAGGTTCATAACATTTGGTATCAAATAATACAAACCTTAGGTTTTGTGGCTTCAAATAGGTCATCTTGTAATTTTCACTATAACTCTTTTCTATGACGTTTTAGATGGTGAAAATTGGAGAGTATTAAGGAGATATCTCAGGCAACATCTAGTTCAAATTTCATATCTTGGTTCTATATACTTTCATAGGTATGCTATAAGGAATTTAGGGTCACTGAATGCTTCTAAAATCAATTTCAAACACGTGATCTTGGAATTTTTTCTATAAGTATTTTTACGAGAGGTTTCATATGGTGAAACTTAGAGAAAATTTTGTATAAATCTTGCAGGAAGTTTGGTTCACATTTTAGATATTGGTTAGCTATACTTTCAAATATATGCTTTAAGGAAGTTAGGGTTCCCAAATATTCTTGAAACCAATTTTAAACATGTTAGTGTGGCATTTGAATATATCTTTTTTTCCTTCTTGGGATGTTTTGCATGGTGAAACTTGAATAATATTATGGAGAGTGATTTGAGAATACACTTTCAAATTTTATAATTTTTTTTGTACTTTCAGAGATATACTCTATGGAAGTTAGGATTTGTCAAGGAACCTAAAGTTAGTTTAAAATAGGTTATCTTGATATTTTTTCTATAACTTATTTTCTAGGACTCTTCAAAATATGAAATATGAAGATATCTTACGAGACATATAGAACTACCTAATGTAATAATTTTATAATTGTATTTGAATAATTAGACATGTGGCACGCTATACAATTTTGTTCAAAGAAAGAGGACAAAAATCAGAATTTTTCCTGGAAAGTTATCATAACTTTCATTTGGCACATCAAATTTTGGTCAAAGCTATGGAATTTAGGAGAAAACATATCAAAGTATTACAAACCAAAGTTTCAAATATATAAGAGCTCAAATCTCAAATATATAACAAGAAAATTGCCAACCATCAAATATTTTCCAAATTAAGGTCTTAATAATACATAACTTACAACCAAACTTTTGATTAGAGGATCCATTTCCTTGAGTAACTAGAAATTGTGATAAATAGGAGTAATATTATTGTTATCTCACATGGTGCAAAAGAAAGATACAAAAGATACTACAACTCATCCAGGCGTTATGAAGGAAATAAACAATTATAATTTAGGTTCTCCCAATTAGAAAGAAATTTAATGAAATGGATGATTGTATGTTGAAAAGAATGGATTTATATAAGGTTTTCAAGAAAATATTGATAAAATGGAAAATAAGATGAATGAAAATGTAAAATAATCCACTAGGGAATAAATAAAACAATTACAAACCATTCTATTAAAATATCTCTCTAAAAGGGATGTGAAGATCCAAAGGAATAAAGGAAACCAAGGAGAAGAGTGGTAACAAGACTCAATCACATATGGGGAGTATTCTATCACAATTGGAAAGAAAAAATATTGAATCATTGAACTACAGTTAAGTATTTTAAATCCAATATCAACATCATCAAGGATTCAATTCAGCACCAAGGAACTACTACATTTCGAAGTTTGATGGTAACTATCCTATAATATAGATATTCTAGATTGAGCAATATTTTTTATCTATACCAAGTGGTGTCATTACAATATGTAAATATTGCATCCATGTTTTTAGAAAAAGAACAATCTATATGGTATCAGTGGATTCGTGAAGGGAAAAAGGATTATATTATATCTTGGTCCATTTTATAGTGGAATTAATCACAATTTATGGGGATACTAAGAGAAATAGATTATTTAGATAAGTGATAATTATTTCATAGAAATATCTGTTGAAGGAAATTGTAACTAAGTTCGGTCTTTTTAAATGTACTTTTGATATTTGTACTTATTCAGGAAAAGAAATATTATTTTTATAATATATTTCAATAAGTTTCTTGCTCATTGAAGTAGGTCTAGCACATGTCAAAGTGTCATAGGTGAGTCAAATAGTCAGAAGGAAATGTTGAAGGCCTTAAGGGAATGCTACACCATGTATAAAAATGTATTAAATTCAAAGGGAAAACCTCCAAGCAAAGTCAAGTCCACTCCTATATTATCGCACCATCAAGAAGCTCATTCAAGAATGCTACACCACCATGGAAACTATCTGAAGTCTGCTCAACAAAATATCCTCCAAGCAGCCCTCAAAGTTGGCCTACAAGCAACCCTCAAAGTCGGCCTACAAGTTAGCCTAAATGGAGGGACAGTCCTATATTTATAGAGGTTTTCCACTCCAAATAAAATGAATTCACTTACCTATGAAATCAGCAGAGAAGGATAGCCGAGAAAATGTGAAGAGAAGACAAGTTTGGGGAACCTTTAGTGTAGCGAAGGAGAAGAAGTTAAGACCGAAGTCAAAGGGACTGTTCTTAGGGTGAAAAATAGTCACACCTACGAGAAACATAATCATATTTGTGGTCATAAAAATAGTAATATAACAGTCTCACATCCATCATTGTTTGGGCTTCAAACTAGGCTTACTAGGCCTCCTATCCAAGTGAAGAGAGAAGGACCTCAAGTGAAGTTAGAGGGAGCCCTATAACTACAACAAGAACTCTCACACGTGCAAAGATTAGGGCTGCAGTGTTGTCACACTCAGCCTACCACCATACATCAAGTGTTAGGTCCCTATAATACTAGGGATTCCCCCATTACTATTGTCATTGTAGCCCTTATTGTTACTATTGTGCCCCTATTGTCCCCATATTGTTATTATTGTGCCCCATAGAAGCCCACTATTGTTATTGTTGTGCCTTATATTATTATTATTATGTTGGCTTTGATTATATTGTGAACCCTTAGACTCCTATATATAGAAAGGAGGTTTTGTCGCTTGTATCATCCAATAATTGTTCATTTGTGTAATGTAAAGGAGGTTCCCCCCTCTAAGAGGCTGATTTTTAAGGCGTTGATCTATCTTTTGTTCTATTTTGTGAGTTAGTTGCATAACATTTGGTATCAGAGCTTTGGATTATAGGTTTTTGCTGCTCCTAACAGGTCATCATGGAATTTGCCGTATAACCTTTTTTTCTACGATGTTTTAGAAGCTAAAACAAAAACCCATTTGATCTGACATCTGTCGGAACCTTGGGTCCAAATTTCAGATCTTGTCTCGCTATATTTTGGCAGATATGATCCAAGGAAGTTAGGGTTTTTGTAAGATCCCGAATTATACCTAAAACAGGTGACTTGGGGAAAATATTCATAATTTTATTTCTGAGCATCAGATTGAAATTTCCTAAGAAGTTACAGAAAGAGGATGGCCTGTAGTTTCCTATGTATCAGTTTCAGGCCCTAAGGTTGACACTGTGACACGTGGAATTTCGTACAAGTTCACTCTACTGAATCAATCTATAATCAGGCCATTGTGCGATATTTGGCATAACTCTTCCTTGGAGACTCCAATATTGATCAAACTTGTGGGGTTGGAAAGAGGGTTCTGAGGGCTACCACAGGATGTAATTTAAGACCTTGGAGATCCGAAATTACAGAGATATAATAGATTCAATATTGAGCTCCTACAAAGTGAAAAAAAGTGTGTAGTTTTTTTTTCAATTTTGATTAAGTTAGTTTGAAAAATTAGTTTCAAGAAATTCAAAGGGCATAGTGAAGAATTATTATCATTAATTGATTCCCCAAACAAAGAAAATGGAAACACCTAGTAAGCAACCTGAAATCTCTAGCATGACTCATGAAGAAGACGAATAAATGCAACATGATATATAAAAATTACGAGACCAAGTGCAACAAAATTCACTCTCACAAAAAGTAACAGAAGTTAAGATGGGTAGTTTAAAGAAATATGTGGAAGCTAAGATGGATGGTTTAAAGAAAGGTGTCGAAGCTAAGATGGATGGTATAGAATAAAACTTAAAGGCAACATGGAAGGTAAGATGAATGGTATAGAAGAAAAAATTAAAGGCAAAATGTAAGATTTGAAGAAACTTCAAGGTAAAAACAGATCATGATAGTCTTAAATACTTTTTAGAGCAAATATTATCTTCCGAAGAGCAAAAAAACTAGGTCACAAAGATGTTGGGTTATGACTTTGAAATCATCTACAAAAAAGGGAAGCAAAATGTTGCGATAGATGAACTCCCAAGAAAGGATGAGGATGTGGAAGAATTGGTTTACACCATTTCTATTATCCAAACAAATTGGATAAAAGAAGAAAGGGATGAATGGAAGAATGACAAAGAAGTGTGGGAACTCATTCAAAAGATACAACAAGATCACAATACATCTGATACATTTAGCCAGAAAAATGATTTATTATGGTATAAAGATCGCTTATACCTATGTAAGAATTCCCAACTCAAACAAAAGATTCTTATGGAATTGCACATCTCTCCCTTAGGATGGAACTCAATATTTTTAAAAACTTACCACAGGGTTAAGAAGAAATTTTTTTTGGATGGCCTTAATTCGGATATTCAAAAGTTTGTGGCGGAATTTTTGGTTTTCCAACAAAATAAAGTTGAAACAATTAAGACCTGAGGTCTACTACAACCTTTATCCATTCAAAGCCAAAGTTGGGAGGAGGCTTCAATGGATTTTATCATAGACTTACCCAAGTCCATAGGAAAGAGTGTCATCATGGTGGTAGTTGAAAAACTTACCAAGTATGCACACTTTTTTACACTATCACATCCATTTAAAGCCAGTACAGTTTCTACTGCATTTATGAAAACAATTCAAAAGCTACATGGAAACCCAAAGATTATTGTAAGCGACAGAGATCCCATTTTCACGGGAAATTTTTGGACGGAATTATTTTCTTGTCTTGGTACTCAGTTAGCTCCTAGCTCATCTTATCATCCTCAATATGATGGGAAAAATGAGATAGTAAAAAGATGTTTGGAAGGATATCTTCATTTCTTTGTATCTAATAAACAGACACAATGGGTCAAGTGGTTGCCTCTAGCTAAATTGTGGTATAACACTTTCTTCCATACTGCAGCAAAAATGACCCCATTTATGGCACTTTATGGATATCATCCACTGTCCATCACATAATATCTAAGAGAAAATTCTAAGGTTCAAGGAGTGGAAGATCACATCGAGCATCAACAACAAGTTCTCCAACTCTTAAAGGATAACCTCACTTTGGCGTAGAATACAATGAAACAACAGGTAGATCAAAATCGCAACAAAAAAAGTTTTGATGTAGGTGACTAGGTATTCCTATGGCTATAACCATACAAACAAATGTCCCTCAAGAAAGCTAAGAAGGATAATAAATTAACACCAAAGTATTATGTTCTGTACAAGGTGTTGCAAAAGATTGGTACTATGGCATACAAATTGGAGGTTCATGCGGCTTCCCGAGTGCACCCAGTTTTCCATGTTTCATGCTTAAAGAAGGTTATAGGTGACAAACTCCCAATTCAAACAATATTTCCAGAACTTGACAAGGAAGGAAAAATCATATTGGAACCTGAATCAGTCACATAAACAAGAACTCGACAGCTACAAAATCAATCAATTTCAGAGTATCTCATCAAGTGAAAGAACTTACCTGCTAAAGATTCCACATGGGAGGGTGAGAATTTTATACAGAAGCATACATAACTACTCAAGTGTTGAGGAAAACACATTTTTTAAGGAGAGGGGCATGTTAGGTCCCTATAATACTAGTGATTCCCTCATTACTATTGTCATTGTAGCCCTTATTGTTATTGTTGTGCCCCTATTGTCACCATATTATTATTATTGTGCCCCATAGAAGCCCACTATTTTTATTGTTGTGCCCTTATATTATTTTTGTTATGTCATCTTTCATTATATTGTGACCCCTTAGACTCCTATATATAGAAAGGATGTTTTGTCATTTGTGTAATGTGTTATCACTGTAAAAATTTCTTAAAAGAAATTGGACAACCTTCATGGTTTCTAATTTTTATGTCAATCATGGTCAAGTCATTTTTATGTTTTTTAGAGTCTAAGTCATAGGGTTAGAGTCTCATTTCCATCATCAAATAAAGTTCAACAACCTTGTTTTTCCCCTCATCGATCCCATATCATGTTTTAAGTTGCATGTGTCGGGTCATTTCAAACATTTGAACGCGCCACAAAATTGTCTAGGCGTTTTTGTAGCGCAAAGTCCTGAAATTACACTACCTGCACTACGAAATCGAGGATTCGTAGTTAGGTGTTTTCGTAGCGCAAAACCCCGAATTTACATTGGATGCACTACGAAATCGGGGATTCGTGTCTGATCTTGTCTAGCTGTCAAATCCACCAGAATCCGTTAGATTTTCATCATCAGGTGTCAGTCCATGAACCTTACCATTCACATGTAACCATTGATATCCATCATTGGATTCGTTAGGGGTCATTTGTCTGCACTCATTTCAAATTTCAAAAAGGGGAAAGGTGAATTGATCCTGGTCATATTCATGTTGATCTTGGTTGTATTCATGCAATAGACATTTGAGACTATTCTTAGTTTGAGAAAACAAACCCAGAGTGAGCAGAGATCAGAATTATTCCGCGGGCTTCAAGCGAGGCAACTCTTCATCAAATTCAAGCGAGGTAGTTCCTCAACTAAACAAGATAGTTTCTTCCAGGTCTTGTTCTTACAAGGATTTCAAGGAGAAATTTCGGAAGAGAAGAAGAATCACAGGTCAGCTTGATGTTTGAGAACTGAGTCTAAAGGCTTAGATGCTCTTACAAAGGATAAAGTAGTTGAAGAAGCCTTCAAAAAAGTAGGTTGCTAGAGGTTTTGTGAGAAACTATAGGGAGGACATAGCCAAGTGAGTAAGGAATTTGCTCTCAATTTCACAGGTTTACATACAAAGATTGGAGTGTTAGAATTGCTAGTTTCTCCTGAAGTGATATCTTTAGTCACATAAATTCCTAGAGGTCAGGAAAAATGGTTTAAGAATTTCAAGTTTGAAATGGCACCCTGCAAGATTTTCCTGAAGCCAGAGTTTGTAGACATAGATTTTACTAAAGCAGTGCCAAGGGGTTATGTCAAAGATACATTTTCCAACTTACTCTCATGCATACAAAGGTATTTCACCTATGAAGGAAGATACCATAAGGTGTATTCTTACCATTTCAAACTCCTTTTGCATTTCACAGGCATAATATCTCTAGATCTACCTTTCTTTCTGTTTCGGAGCTTAGGAAAGATGTCTGATAAAATACAGTCGAAGAAAGAGGCATGTGAAACATCATTGTTCCATCATGGCTGAGTTAAATTAATGGTCTTGCATGAAATTCAAAAGGTAGATAGAGAGTGGTCTTCATTTCTCTTTATGTCTGGTTTTAGAGCTGAAACATGACTTAGCCCTAGGGCTAAGGAAATATCATCACCAGTGATTAGTCACCATGCAGAAGAAAGGTCAAGCAGGTTTGTTAAACTGAAGGCCAGAAAACAAGTTAAAGAACCAGTAACTAGAACACCATTGGTTGTTCAAGATAGTCCTCAGCAGTCACAAAAAAGGAAGGTTTAGATGAAGGAAGCATCACAAGAGCAGTCCATTGGTGAAATAGTCCAGAGAAGGGTAACTAGAAGCCAAATAGCCAAAGAAAAGGGCAAAACAGTGGTCATTGATGAAAGCCCAACCTCAAAGGGAAATTTGAATGATCTTCTCCAGGCAATTGACATTGAGGAGTTCCCTCTGGTCTAAGAAGACTTCGTTGAATTAAGTGAGAGCAAGTCAAAAAAGATGAAATCTTCCAAAAAGTTACAGTTTGATGATCAGGTTTCAGAATTTGTTTTTAAGCCCAGAAGGCCTATGACTAGGTGGTCCAAAAGGTTACAAGAGGTAGAACTGGAGGTGAGTCAGACAGGGGAGATATCAAGATTATGTGAAGATCCTGTAGTTCCAGTGGTGCAACCATCACTCATGCACAAAGATGATAGAAACAAAGCAGTTGATACTCAAGAAGAAGAAAATAATTTTAAGGAAGTCAAGAAGAAATTGAAGCTTGCCAATCTTGAGATTGCTCAACTTAAGAAAAGGGCAAGGAAACATGCAGTTGAAAAAGCCAATTTCAAAAGAGTAAAAGCCATGTGGGAAGAAGGAAAAGTTCCAAAACCTGAAGTAGTTGGCAGAGATGCTCAATATTTCACCTGGATTGTCCCTGCAATAAAGGAGGCAAGATATATTAGAATGATCAAATGACAGATTAAGAACTAATATCAGGGTGATGAAAAGACAAATTGAAGACTTGGAGATTCAGCTGAACAAGTTTGGAGGTCAGCCTCAGCACAAATGAATAGGGCAGTAAGTGATGAAACCTTAACACAATTTTGATTGAAGCTAGGACATTACTTTTTGAAGTTGTTTTATGGATGGGTAATCTCAAGTATATGTGGCATATTGGCATAAGGGAACAACTGAGAAGAATCCTAAGGAGGAATTTTTTTGGAAAAAACTGTGTAATTTGACTCACACAGCAATTTCGTAGCACGCTACGAAACTGTTGTAGGTGACATGCTAATGCACAACAGTTTTGTAGCGCGCTACGAAACTGCTGTAGGTGCAATTTTGTTCTTTTTGGTTAATCTTCAAAGGGATGAAGGGGTTATTTCTGGAGAAGAATGCTGCTGCAGAGGTGTAAGGAGATCATTTGAAAAGGTTTCAATCCTAAGTAAAGAAAAACTCAAGGAATGAAGAATATATGCAAGAATTAAGCCTTGCGCTACAAAAATAATAGTTCATTTCGTAGCGCACCCAGTTTGACTTTCTTCAGGCAACTTTAAGGAGTTTTGATTTTGCACAAGTGTAAGGGCAGGTTTCCATGGCTAGTTCAACATATGTTATATGATGAAAAGGGATATTTTGACCAGCAGAAGTTTCGAGGAACACCATTGAAGACCAAGGCTGCATAGCAGGAGACATTTTCCTAATTTTCAGGACAGTTAAAGGAGGAGTGATTGAAGGCCAACATGAGGGTTATGGTCATCACCAAGGTCGAAGTTAAGGAGGAGTAGCTGTCAAAGATTGAATTTAATTCATAGTCTAGGTTGTTACTATCATGATAAGGAGTTGTACTCCTAATAGTATTAGGACTCTAAAACTGTTAGTTAACTACCACTTGTAATTAATAGTCTGTTTAGGTTTGAATAGGTGTCAGGTCAAGCAAATTCAAATTCCCCTCATGTTGGAGGAAGGAATCCAAGATTGTAATGATGAATATGTATAAGACAAGAGGTGGAATGCCTCAAGGGTTGGCAATTTTCAAAGGAACATGCATATTATGCTATTGTAGAAGATTGTATGTTTGATGTTAATACAGAAGTTTGGCTTTACTACTCATGATTCAGAGAGGGTTTTAATGTTTGATATTCTCATGGCTTTCTTCATTTTCTCACTTGTAGTGGTATGAACACATGTTACTTAGAATTCATTGATAATGCTCTAACTTCCTTCATGTGTTTATAAACTATGTTTCCTATATTATGTCTCTGTTTTGCTGATGGATTAAAACTATTTATGCCCTAACTTCCACGTAAGCTGATCTGTTGTTGTACTAAAACATACTTTGACTCCATAACCCAATAGATGTTTGTTGATTGGTATTTCAACCATTTATAAATTTTCATTTGATTTCTTTCCATAGAGTTAGCCATCTGATCCTTGAAGTAAAATCTTTAACCTAGTGAGAGAGCCCTCTTAGGTTGAGGAGGCTAAGCCTCAGCCAAAAGTTGGTTTGAAATAGTTACTCAAAGTCTTCCTGATTAGCAGCCTATCAAGGTTTGGTTTTGTGATAACATAATGTAAAGGAGGTTTCCCCCTCGAAGAGGCTGATTTTGAAGGCACTGATCTATCTTTTCTTCTATTTTTTGAGTTGGTTGCATAAGATCAAGAAAGAACTCAGATGATCTAGATAAGGAATTTGTATCCTTAGGTGAAGGATATCACTAAGTAAAAGCATCTCTCTTAGAATATCTACTTACTATAGAAGGAAGAACGAAGTTCTGGAAGAAGGGCGAAGTTTCAGGGAACAAAGTGCTAGAAGGAGGTAGACAAAGTGTCGAGGAAAATAGTGCAGAGAAAAGGAAGGAATTGACTTGTGCTTGGAGGAAATTCTAGTCAAGGGTATAGGGTTTTGAATTGATCAAATAAATAAGTTTTAATAAGAGAAAACTTACAAATGGGTTTTCCTCTCAAGAGAAGACAGGTTTTGGCCCTGGCAAAGAGCCAACATCTTGTGTTCTTATTCTTATGTTTTAGTAGTAGTTTGATGAAGTACACTCACATTTGTTAAGAAGAAGAAGAAGAATATTAAGCTGTTAAGGAAAATTAAAAAGACTCCACAAATTGTTATCAAGTAATGAAGAATCACACTACACTACTTTGCCCTAGATTCTTCAACATGGTATCAGAGCATAGGTGAAACATCAAGGAAAGGGAAACTCAAGAACACTCATCAAGGGGAAGAATATACAAAGTTGAAGCATCAAGCCTAGAAGTCTCAATAACTTCAAGAACAAGAAGGGTCTATAATCCATCATTCATCAAAGAGGTCTACAAAGCTAGAAGAAGAGCCTCACATAAATGCATCTACAAAGAAGAGAAGATTGACAAGTCTTCAAGCAAATCTCATCACCAAGCAAGTCCACTTGGAGAAGGCAACTTGAAGAACATCAAGATCCAGGGAAGACAAGTCATCAAGCCTTCAAGGAGGAATCAAATCCATTACATCTCAAAATATATCAAGTAAGTACATGTCCCCTTCTAAATATACATCGATTTCTTTTTGCAAGGAAAAGAATAAATTGGTAGGTACCAATAAATTTCTTGCATGGAAGAAGAGGACTGATCTACTTATTAAGGAGAATTAACTCCTAGAACATGTCAAAGGGAATATCACTATCCCTGCTAAGGAACAGACTCAAGCCTTAGCCAAGTACAATAAGGATGAGACAAGAGCTCAAAGGATTCTGATAGAATCAATCAAAGACTCTCTCATTCCTTATGTCTCCAAGTTTGATACATCAAAATAAATTTATGAGAAGCTAGTAGAGCTATTCTCGGTATCCACAACCAAAGAAGTAATATCTCTGAGGAATGAATTGTACAAGATGAAGATAACAAAGGAATCAATAATTCCCTACTTCATGAAAATATTTGTAATGAGAGATCAACTTCAAGAACTTGGGTAAGTCATGTATGACAGAGAGATGAAAACTGTAGTACTCAATGCTCTACCTAAGGATTGGGGCAACTTCACATCAAGCATATATGCCAAGAAGGAAGCAACCACTCTCAATGATATTTGGTCTCTATGTAGGACAGAGGAATCCAGTCTTTAGGCAAAAAAGATGTGGGATCAAAGGAGCAAGCATTTTCTACCATGGCCAAAAGAAAGGGTAAATTTGGCAAGTTTGGTCCACGAAGAACAAACAACAAAGACATGTCCAAAATCCAATGTTTTGGATGCTAAGAATATGGACACTACAAAAGGAATTGTCCTAAGCTTAAGAAGGACAAAAACAACAAAAGGAAGAGGGAAGAAGCTCACATAATTGAAGAGATGAAAGAAGAAGGAAAGAATCAAAAGAAGGAAGATCCTTTGGATCTCTACTATGATTAGGTCAAACTATTTAATCTAGACTTCTTTCAAAATTTTGAGTAGGATAGGAGCATGCAGGAATAAATTAAAATTGCATGGCTAGAAACATCCTCTAGAATCTAGCAGCATGATGTACATAGAAGTTCTAGATACTCGTGAAGATGTAGCATTTATGATAAGAAAAAACATCCTTGAGTAGAAATATCTTCTAGAATATATGACCATTGTAGATATAGCTCAAGATATTCACAAAGAAGAAGCATACCTAGTATAGGACCTCATCCACAATGAAAGAAAAATTGATCATGATTAAGAATCTTAGAAGACCTCCATCATCAAAAGAAATGAAACATTTGCAAGGCAAGGGTCTTTAAGATCCTATGATGGAATATTCAAAAGAAGGTTCATGGACCAAAACATATATCTCATGGGAATCCCATTCATGGGATTCAAGAAAATGGATGATATGCAGACAAGATAAGATGAAGCAAGAAGGGCCACACCAAAGGATGATCAAAGGAGAATCAAGATGAGGTATGTATGCTTCAAAGTTTAGTCATGTTATCATTTGTATATTATTGAGTCATGGTAATATTTCTATAACATGATCAAGTATGAAAGAATCTCTTTCACCAATAACATGCTCGAAGGTATCTACTACAATGCAATGAAGGTCTACAAAAGAATATGCTTAAATAAGGAGTATAAGATTGTTGAATAAGAAGCAAGAAGAAATACTGACAAGTCTAGGAAGAAAGAAATGAAGGAATGCTCTCACAAGGTTCATAAGATGGTTGACCTATCTATCTAAGAATAAGAAAATGAAGAAAGAGATCAAGAATGTGGAAGAACACCATGATCACTGAGAATCACTATCTGACAAAAATGCTTTGAAGATATCTCCCGAAAGAAGGCAGGACAACTCTGACAAATAAATAAAGGACCCTAATTGACACCTATGAAGGCCTTGGAGATATGAAAGATGAACATAATTGATTCTACTCTACAAATATGTCGTGATGAATAAGCCATCTAGCAAAAGAAAAAGAAATGATGAAGCAATATCAAGATGAAGTCATAATGGGCTACTAGGTCAAAGCATGTAAGCAAGCAAGTACAATGAAGCATCCATGAGAAGAATATTCTAAAGCATGGACAAGATGAAAAGAAAACCTGATATATGAAATCAAAGCCACTTTCCACGAAGGAATCAAGACATGTAAAACCAAGAAGGAAAGTGATTGATGGATGGTGGCTTACCTAGAAGAAGTCTGAACAAAGACTTCATGACATCAAAGAAAGGAAGGAGATCAAGCAGCTAAAGGACCCCCGAAGAAGAAGTTGTTGATGAATGAAAGAGTCCCTATTTAAGAGGGATCTCTAACAGGTCCCTAATCAATAGGGAGTTTTGGAACACCCTTGATTAGAAAGGAGTGATAATTGTGGTTTCCATTTCATGGGTCATGCACTAGACCAGGACTAACATTCGTAAGTCTATATGAAGGCCGTGAATGGAAATTTAGACAAAATATAGACACAACATTATTGTCTTCACTTGGGAAGAAAAAATGGGAGGATTAGGTAATCATCTCACATCCGATACTCTTTGAGGATGTGTAGGACATCCAAGGCAAGAGTAGGCAAGAGGACTGATATTCTTTGAGTGATGGGAACCCAAGATAAGAATAGTTCTAGAAGGTCATACTCGGAGAACACCTGGGTGGGTATGTACCTTGAGAGACAATGATGAAGGTGTCTATAAATCATTGGTCTCACCAACATTGTAGCTCATGGCCTCATAAAGAGATGGAGTTGTTAGTCAAGGCCTTGCACTATGACAATGTTGATGGATATCATGCTATAATAGATGGATTGCTAATCCAATTTCTCTTATGTGAATTCTTCAAGATTGGTAATAGTCAAACACCTTGTAATAGTGTACGAATACCTCCCTAGTTAAGAGGGAGTGTTGAAGGAAAGTGTAACTAGGTTCAGTCTTCATAAATGTACTTTTTATATTTGTATTTATTCAAGAAAATAAATATTATTTTATAATATATGTCAATGAGTTTCTTGCTCATTGAAGTAGGTTTAGCACATGTCAAAGTGCTCTAGGTGAGTCAAATAGTCAAAAGGAAATGTTGAAGGCCTTAAGGGCATGTTACACCATGTATAAAAATATATTGAAGTCAAAGGGAAAACCTCCAAGCAAAGTCAAGTCCACTCCTATATTATGGCACCATCAAGAATCTCATTCAATCATGCTACACCACCATGGAAACTATCTGAAGTCTTCTCAACAAAATAACCTCCAATCAGCCCTCAAAGTCGGCCTACAAGCAACCCTCAATGTCAGCATACAAGCAGTCAATCAAGTCTACCTACAAGTTGGCCTAAATGGAAGGACAATCCTCTATTTTTAGAGGTTGTCCACTCCAAATAAAACACACTCACTTACCTCTAAAATCAGCAAAGAAGCATAGCCGAGAAAAGGTGAAGAGAAGACAAGTTTTAGGAGAATCTAGTGCAATGAAGGAGAAGAATTTAAGACCAAAGTCAAAGGGACATTTTTTAGGGTGAAAATTAGTCACACGTGTGAGAAACAGAGTCATATCTGTGGTCACAACAACAGTATTATAATAGTCTCACATCCATCATTTTTGGGCTTCAAACTAGGCTTACTAGGCCTCCTATCCAAGCGAAGAGAGAAGGACCTCAAGTGAATTTAAAGGGAGGCCTATAACTACAACATGAACTCTCACATGTGTGAAGATTAGGGCTGCAGTGTTGTGACACTCATCCTAACACCATACATCAAGAAATAACTCAGATGATCTAGAGAAGGAATGTGTATCCTTCGGTGAATGATATCACTAAGTAAAAGCATCTCTCCTAGAATATCTACTTACTATAGAAGGAAGAAAAAAGTGTCAGAAGAAAGACGAAGTGTCAAGGAAAAAAGTGCTGAAAGGAGGTAGACAAAGTGCCGAGGAAAATAGTGCAGAGAAAATGAAGGACTTGACATATGCTTGGAGGACCTTCTAGTCAAGGGTCTAGGGTTTGGAATTGATCAAAGAAAGAAGCTTCAATAAGAGAAAACTTACTGAAGGGTTTTCCTCTCATGAGAGGAGAGGTTTTGGCCTTGGAAGAGAACCAACATCTTGTGTTCTTGTTCTTATGTTTTGGTAGAAGTTTTATGAAGTACACTCACATGCATTAATAAGAAGAAGAATAATATTAATATAATAAGGAAAAGTAAAAAGACTCCACAAATTGTTATCAAGTAACGAAGAATCACACTACACTGCTTTGCCCTAGATTCTTCAACAAGATCCAGTTATGGCACATTCATAAATTCCAAAATTTGAGTCTTAATGTAATTTAAAAACATTTCAAAGGATAATTTGTTAGACCTGTTTTTTGGAACTTTAAAGGAAATCATCATACATCAAGTGTGTATATTTAAACATAGATCTATAGAGCATTCTTTTGATCTAGTAAATAAATTTTAATGGCCACTAGATAATTGATCACTAATAACTATAACAAAAATCACACTCCCTCTCCTAAACTGACAGGGTTGACTCCTCAACAAATGGATTAAATAAGAGCAAATGAACTATGCTTCAATTTTGATAACAAGTATAGTAAGGAGAACAAATGTAGTGAGAAGAAATTATTCTACATAGATTGTGAAGATGAAGATGATCAAGAAGTGGAACAATCCTAAAATATAGATGTAGAAGAGACTACTCCAACAATATCTTGCCATGATTGGTTAGCATCAATACCCCACAAACCCTCAAGTCAGAAGGACATATCAATAATGAAAAAGTAATAGTATTGATTGACTTAGATAATATTCATAATTTCATAATTTACAAATTGGTAAAACTTCTTCGTTTCTTTGTATATCAAGCATTGAAATTTCAAATAATACTTGCAGATGGAGGTACTATAAATTGTTCAGGGAAGTGCCATAGTATTAAGTTGAATATGGGGGAGTATTTGTTGGATATTCATATGATTGCAATCCAAATTGGTGGTGTTGATGTTGTGTTAGGGGTCAAATGATTACAATCGTTGAGAACAATGACCTTTAATTTTCAAGATCTCTTCATACGATTTACCTCATAAGGAAAGGAAATTTAGCTTAGACGTATATAAGGGAAACCCTAATAATTGATAAGCTCTAATGGAATGACAAAACTACTCAAAAATGGCCAGCAAGGTGTAATTCCACAATCATGTTCACTAAATGTTCAAATGTTAATATCATCTATGTCAAGGGATCTCCATAAGTTATCAACAATTGTTTTGAAGTGTTTGGAGTAATTTCTAAGGGTCTTCCAATTGCTCAAGATCATGACCATGTTATTCATTTGAAATATGGAAGTGTACCAAGGATAAATGAAGGACGAAAAATCATACTAAAATTAGAAACAATCCTTGAAACAAGGATTAAGAAGTTGAGTAATGCATCAATAATGGAGTACCTCATCAAACAAAACTTACCCTCATGTGGAAGAGATGACATGAGAAGATGACTTATTCTTGCATAATCACTAGCAGTTAGTTAAATGTTGAGGACAACATTTATTTGAAGTGGAGGGGCATGCTAAGCTCTATATAAGCGCCATGTTAACACTAAAAACTTTTATTAAGCCCTAGATATTGAGTGATTACATCCACTATTATTTTGGTATGTAGGCTACAATCCTTGATGGTCTAATTTTAATATAACTTTACACTTTATTTCCTATGCACACACACACACATACTAAAGAGACCTAGTCTTAGGATCATCAAATATTGTCTTGTACATTGTATTCATTATAAAAGAGGTTTCCCCCTCAAATAGGATTTTAATTATTGGTTTCTTGTCATTTTAATTTGCAAGGTTAATAATAGTTTGACCCTTCGTCCTTCATCCATATCTATAGGGAACACACTTTAGTGGTATAAAGGATTATGGTTTGGTATAAGGTAAGTTTGAACTTATTAACCTTGATGAACATGGGAGCAACTATACACGAAAATTTCCCTTTTCATAATTATTTTAGATCATTGTACATGGGATAAGCACCTACACTTGATCCCAAATGGCAATGTTTTCTTTATTTTTTCTTGATATCTCTTAGAAACAATATCGATCCTTATAGATTGATTTTAGTTACACATTGAGGAATTCTTCCTTCCATTTTCATCTATCATATTATGTAGGTGTATATGATTATGTATATCTTTTTCCAATCCAAGCCATAATATTGATAAAAAATAAAACGAATATAAATTTCATAATTTTTTTGGATCATTGTAGATTGGGTAAGAACCTATACTTCATCCCAAATGGAAATTTTTTCTTTCATTTTCATCGGTATCTCTTAGAAACAATATTGATCCCTACAAATTGATTTAATTAGACTTTGAGGAAGTATTTCTTCCCTTGTAATCTATTATATTATGTAGATATATATGATTATGTATATCTTTTTCCAATCCAAGCCATAAGATTGATGAAATATAAAAGGAATATCTCTCTCTCTCTCTCTCTCTCTCTCTCTCTCTCTCTCTATATATATATATATATATATATATATATAGAGAGAGAGAGAGAGAGAGAGAGAGAGAAAGAAAACTATGAGATTCATCCATCCTTAAAATATATAAATAGATGACTCGTAGTTCTTCCTCGAGAACTTGACTAGATTGGAACTAGTGATCTCTCTATTGGGTACATGCCTATGAGATATGACCCAATCGATTACGCTGACCATTAGAATATATTTCAATTTAAATGATACAAGAGTGAACTTTGATTGAATTATGAATTTATATGTCATGAGATAATCTAATATAATCTCTTTGAATGCAACAACATGTTCTACCACCACCTCAAGGTGACCCTATGGTTCAAGTAAAATCCCTCACAATTTCATTGTTCATTAATATATCCAATCCCATTAGAGTATATATATATAGAGTTGGGCAAAAAGAAAGCAATAATAAATATGTTGAAAAAATAAGATTAAAATAAGACAGAGAAATGTAGAATTTTAGACACACACGGGAAAAAAGAAATCGATAATAAGAACTTTGAAAAAAATAAAATTTAAATAAGACATACAAATGTAAAATGTTAAGCATCTCATTTCTTATGTTAAACATCCCACACATATTGAATTTTTAAAAGACTTGTGCATGTGGTTGTTAATTTTTGTTTGTCTATTTAATATTTAGCTTCTAAAGTTGGAGAGTCCATTGAAGGCCTTTTTTAAAGAAAGATTATTGGGATTCAAAAGTTAACATCCAAAACTCCCTAATGGCTTTCCATACATAAATGAAAGTTTACTGTTTATAAATTCCTTGATGATTTTGATCAGGCTTGAAAGTTTGAATTTTGTGAAATTGTTAATATTTATTTTATTATTAATTTTTTTTAAGATAGAAGTTTAAAAAATATACATATCATAAAATTATGAAATATTATCTTTTAGTAGGGAGATTTCCAAGAGATTAAATGGTTTCATGGAATAACCTTTGAAGAGCCATGAAAGAGATCTTATGAAGAAACATGATGGAAAGGGAGAACTTTTGAAAATCCTAATGTTAGAATTTTTGAAATTTTCTAATGGAGGTAAATTCACAAAAGGTCCCAATGACCTTTAATTTTAGAGCTTGAAACGGTTGCAACGAATTTTGATGCTTGACGCAAGTTCAACTTGGAAGCATATGATAGCTTATGAGATATATTATTTTTTCATGGAATAACTTAAAAATACTTTCAAAAGTTTCAGGGACATGAGAAAGTTAAAACTTATGAATATTTTGATTGATGTGTACAAATTGTTTCACAAGTAAATTTTCAAAGATCCCTATAAGCTTTAAGGTGGAGTGAATGTCGAAATATTTGAAATACCTTGAAATAGAGTATACTCTTTTCATAGAGAGATCTTGTGAAATATTTTGATGTTTTGTAGAGGTAAATTTGCAAAGGTACTTATAAGATTTAAGTCTTATAAGGTGGAGTGAATGTCGAAATATTTGAAATACATTTAAATAGAGCATACTCTTTTAAAAGTTTAAAAACTAAATTATGAAAGGAAGATATAAAAAAAAAGTCTAAGTTAAATTTTAATTTGGCTAGAGAAGGAGCATATGAACTCTTTTGGAGTTGAAACCATTTGTGATATTTATAGTGAAAATATTGGAACAATGTTGGTTGGGTTCTTAATTTCACTCATTTTTTATAGTTCTCTTCTTCAAATTTTCTCCCTAAGTTCATACCTTACTATATTTTATACCTCATCTTTGCTCATTTTCCCCTAATATCTATTATTCACAGAATAATACTTCGAGGAGGAATTTTAAAGGTGAATTGTTTAGTTCTATGCATTTTTCATCTATTGAATTAGTAATTTTGATTATAAATTATTTCCTACCAGGTTGCTAAAATAATATTTGATTCTATAATGACTATATACTTGTAGCTGCCCATGGGGCTTTGGATTGATGGTGAATGGGTGCACTATTAATGCACTCGTTGCAACAAGTCACTGGTTCAAATCCCTCGTGGGTGCTTACCTACCAAAAAACAAATACTATATACTTGTAGCTAAAGCTATGGCAGAGCCATGGTTCCACATGGTCGTGGCTTGAAGGGTTTGAGGCTTGTTTGGGTTCTTTAGAGAAATTATAAATACAAATATTTTGAAAGGTAAAAAATAAATTTATGAAAGGAAGATATAAAAGTAAAGTCCAAGTTAAAATTTTAATTTTCGCAAAGAAGAAACATGTAAACTCCTTTATATTTGAAACTTTTAGTGATGTCTATAGTGAAAACACTACAACAATGTTTATTGGGTTCTTAATTTCACTCATTTTTTATACTTCTCTTCTTCAACTTTGTTCCCTAAGCTCATATATTACGATATTTTATACCTCATCTTTGCTCATTTTCCCCTAAAACCTATCATTCATAGGATAATATATTGAGGGGGGGATTTAAGGTAAATTGTTTAGTTCTATGTATTTTTCATTTATTAAATTAGTAATTTTGATCATAAATTATTTCCTAACAAGTTGCTACAAGAATATTTGATTCTATAGTGACTATAAAATTGTAGCCAAAGTTGTGGCAAAGCCATCATTTCATATGGTCGTGGTGATCTAGAGAACAAACCATGAGTTGGAGAAGGTCACAAAAGGGCCAAGCATAGACATGTCTTCATTATCTAGATCATACATGCAAGGAGAAACATGGTAGAATATGGTAAAAAACCAAGTCAATAGAGATCCATAACAACAATATGATTTCATAGTAACACATAAAAAAAATAAAAATCATTGGACTAAATATAGGATCACACTGAGGGATCAATCCAAAAACTTTTTGGATGAGCTATCAAGTTAATCAGTGGAGAAACAATTACCATAAATCATTTTCCCTAGAATACTTTGTCTAGTAGACTCATTTGATCTATAATCCATAGATATATGAATATGATGTATTTCTTAGGATCTATATAAAGATGCTTGCAAATATTGTAAAGTAATTGATGTATGGATTGGATCTCTCTAATTCGATATTCTATATTATGTAATATGTCTCCCTTGATTGATAAAAAACAATAGTTCATGTCTCCTACATGATTTCAATATGAAATTGATGTATGTTCAGTTAGCTTAATTCTACATCATTTTTGCAACAAGGACTTGAAGTAGGAGGTCTAACTACATAAGGTTGTTCATAGCGTATTGACTATTAATTTAGTTTTGGTTACAATTGCTATTTACTCTTATGATTTTCATTCTTATTTAGGTTTAATTTTGTTTCTTTAATATAGTTAGTTTTAATTGCATTTATGTTATATGCACTTCCAAGTTAGTAAAAGGATCATTTTACCTTTTTATTTATCGAATAATCTTAAGAAAATGGCCAAAGGAATCTAAAGGAAACCTAGAAATCCAAAAATAATTCTATATCATATTGGTTCAGTTAATATTTTAGTTTTGGATGATCTGCAAAAAAAAAAATCAAACATGAGAAACCTTTTTTAATTCAAAACTAGTTCATGGAATCTCTAATTGAGATAGAGGAGAAAAATGAAACCCCTAGTTCTGATAGAGCTAAGGGTTTGAGAAATAAAAATAAATTGACCAAAGGTCAAAAAATAAATAGATCAACACCTAATCCTAAAGCTCTGAAAGAGGAATTTAGTCCATCGATATAAAAGGGGCTTCTAAAAGCCTCGATATCTAAGTATTCACAAAGAACATCAAAGGAGGATGGTTTGAAGCCATGTGTTATAGAAGCAGAAATAATTGAAACAAGGAGAGATTATTCTAAATCAAGTGATGATCGCCAGTATTACAATAGGAATGCTACAACTCCCAAGGCTACCAAATTTAATTATCAATCTAGAGTCCATACAAAATTAAGAGATATCAGCACTATGTATAACACCCCACCCCACATTTTCCCACTTTAACCTTCTCACCACGGTAAACATGAGATGAGAGTTAATATGCATGACCTAATTTCCAAGATGCACTTACCAAAATGGGGTCCGCATGACCAAATCTGACTGCAAATACTGAGTGACACACAATCACACTATTGTCAATGTAACTTGACCCAACACTATTACCTTTTAGTTTAGCTTCCTTATATTTAACACAACTTTTTATTTTTGGAATTTTTTGGGACCTAAACTCCCGAGGCCATTTTTAGGGCCTAAGTGACATTTTAAGGGAAAATGGAGAGACTGAAAAAGTGCCATAATTTGTCTCACAAATTTCCCGTTTGACCTCTTCACTGAGATCTTCAAAAAGAGGTATTGTGATAGTCAAACGGAGATCGTATGGAAAAATTACGGCCCCAAGAAGTTGGAGGTCCAAATAAATCATTTATACAAACACTTTGTGTATATAGTATCTATAAGTCATAAATACATATATGTTGATTCGATAAGCTCACTAGATAATCATCAAGAAGGTTATATTCTCTATCAAGATAGTTGCAGCCACACTTCTTAACCCATGCATTCATCAACCATTCAATAACTTATCAAATCATGAACAAGAGCCATAGCTAGAGCACATCATAGAACAATGCATCTAATTAGAATAATATGACAATTTAACCATAAAATCACAGATTAACTAGTACATGTGCTCATTAATCATAATATACAAAATAGATCACATCAACATATGCAATGCTAACTAAGTCAGGGACTTCCACATACCACCTGACCATAGATTGGGCTAAATCAAATCTCTCTTTCGACCAATCACCCCTGTGCCATATTCCAAGCATGAATGTGGGATCAAATGGGTTAAACCAAAATAGAACCAATCAATGCTTCCAAAGGCCAAACCACAACCCTCCACCACGGTGATTTCACCTAACTAGTCCATAAATCATTCATACCAACTAGATTGGTCTCTATCCAAACTATCTAGGGATCCAAGGATTCTATTACAAACCATAGTCTCTAGGGACCCAAGTTGTTACAGGGCTCTAGAGAACTACCATCTCAACCCATAGCCTCTAGGGACCTAAGCTATTCCAGGGTGCTAGAGATTTTATCCCAACCAATAGCCATAGGGAACCTGAGAACCAATAGGAAAATCTAACTAGGAAATCCACTCCATCATGGATGTCTAGGAAATGGAAAGGCAAGGTTAAAACCACTATCATTCTAGGAAATTATCCATGTCAATGAAAAAACATAACCAATGAATAACATGCATATACCATGCATCCAAAAACTAGAAAGGAAATCAAAATTGCAACCTATTAACTACAAATTAATCATGTTCTAGTTGTTGATCCAACTATATCCTTGCACTTCGTTGGCTTCCTTTGCTTTCCCTTTGATTTCTTGCTTGTCTTCTTCTGAATCCAAGTGAATGATAGAGTGCTTCAAGAGTACTCTAAGTGTGTAAGAGTATAAGAGAGCCAAATGTTATACTGAAAAAATCCATCAACTATTTCTCTGATGCCTTTTTATCATTGATGTCTCCTGTTTTCTTCATTTTTCTTCTACTCTCCCTTACATGAATATTTGTGTATCTTCATCTTCCTTTTCCCCTATTTTCCTTAATTAAATGCCAATTTTTTCCTCTTTTCCTTTTCCAATGAATTTTCCAATTTCCATAGCCATCATTAAACCACAAGTGTTGCCTACTATAACGTTTACCCACCATTTATCTTGGAATACGTTTCCCATGACCTTGGTCTTATTTTATTTACATCGAAAATCAACCAGGGGTTGTTACAAACACCTCCCCCTTGGGGAAACACCATCCTCAAAGTTTTATGACACTCATGACCAACAAAAGATACCACTTATGGAGCTTTACAACACAACTCGATGCAATAGTTACAGTGACCAACATACTAAAAAAATGACCACCATACTTCTTATGGAGCTTTATAACACAAAACATTGTATTATTTACAACATGCTACTTGTTGGAGCTTTATACCATATCTCATTGTATTTTTACAAAACACACACACACATATAACTAAACCAAACACATATGCTCAACCAAAATATAAGGAAGGATACAATTCCCACATCTGACCAACCATCTCCCATGTAGCTTTATTGGGCCCAAAATGCTTCTACTAAACTTTAACTTGCTCCATTTCTCGATTCTGGAGCATGAGTTATGTCTACTGCATAATGCATTGTGTCTCTAGATAGAACTCTCCATCTGGTTCCACTAGTAATACAGACCAATCAACCACATGATCAACATCCTGAACATATCTCTTAAGTAATGAAATATGGAAAAAATCATGGAATTTCACTATTAGTGGCAATGAGATTCTATATGTCACTGGTCCAATCCTCTCAAGGATCTCAAAAGGCCCATAATACCAAGGTTATAACTTTGCACACCATCCAATCCTTAAGGAGATCCTCTAGTGCTTGACGCACAAGTACACATGCTCCCTAATCTAAAACTCCTTGAATGCTCTATGTTGATTCATGTAACTCTACTGCCTGTCATGTGCTGCATTTAAATTCCTTTGAATGACTTGCATCTCCTGTTCCATCTCAGCCAACATATTTGGTCCAATCAACACCTTATTCACTAGGTCACTCACACTGATATGAGTATTACAACTCCACCCATAGAGAGCCCCAAATGGAATCATCTTTAGGATTATTGATACCCAATATTATATGAAAAATACACTAGTGGAAGGTACTCCTCCCATTTCCTCTACTAATGCATAACATACATCATCAACATATCCTCAAGGATCCCATTAACCCTCTATGTCTATCTATCTGTCTACGGATGATAAGTTACTCAATACTAACTCTTTCCCCAATCCTGTAAATAGATCCTTCCAAAACCTAGAAGTGAATTTAGAATCTTTATTTTATATTACCTTCTTTGGAACTCCATGCAACCTCACTATATCCCTGATGAAGATTTGAGCTATCTCACTAGCAGAATTAGTAGACTTCATTGCAATGAAGTGAGCTACCTTTCTCAACCTATCAACAAAAACCATGATGGAATCATGTTTCTTCGATGTCCTCCGAAATATTGTAATGAAGTCCATGGAAATGACCTCTGATTTCCATTGTGGGATCGGAATAAGCTATAATAAACGAATTGGGTGCTTATTCTCATCTTTCACCTATTGAAAGTCTAGACATTGCATATCCCGGGTGGCTTGAATATGGCTTGACATGACAATATTTTAAGATAAGATTCTTCAACTCACTACTATCTAGCATATAAATCTTGTTCCTGAATCTGACCAAGACATCTATCGTGAGGTGATACTCCTCATCCCTATCACCTTCACCCTATTATTGTAACCTCTGCTTTAGTTGTTGGAAACATTTCATCATGCTACCTTTCATGCAAGACATGCTACTACAAATTTGTCTCATATGAGCTCACAGCTGAAATGTGATTCACCTATGTTAGAGTCGGTATTTTCATCCCTCCATCAGAGATCAAATCCTCTTGTTGCATTTCATATTAGGTGTCCCGCCCAGTCATTTGCATTCCATTAGGAGCATGGATCACCTGATGGTAGTGGCATTCCTACATTTTCCCTCATGTCATTTACCTGCTGGTTCATGATTGTTCGTTTCAAGCATATACAATCTTCTTTTTGTCATAAATATTGCAAAGGTCTTTTAGGGTTTTATTGTCAATTAGGTCTAGGGTTTCGTTAGGGTTTTGTCAAAAAATGTTTCAAAGTGTCTAATAACAACCAGCAGTCCATGAGGAAGTTTTCAACATCAATAAATGTCATCATCAAGTGTTCGAGATGTGTCTTTCCTCAAAACTCTGTTTTGAGGAAAAACAGAGTATTTTTGCTTTTATTGTACAAAAGATCATGAAATTTTGTTCTCTTCATTGTACCACTCCATCTGCAACCCTGGTTTCCTTCCTTAGCCCTAGAAGTTCCATTACCTACAAAACAAGTAAAGCTCGGGTCATTTAGTTCATCACAAAACTCAAATGAAGTGAAAAAGTGCAAAAAAACAGAGTTTGAAGATAAAGTTATTTGAAAACATTATGAAAGTGGGTTTTGGAAAAATAAATTTAAAAGCTCCATGTATAAATCATTCCTCCAAGTGTTTGAAGTTCATTTGTACTCCAAGAGCAAAGAGAAGCAAGAAAAAACGATTTTGCTGAGTGAGTGACAAGTTTGGGTGAGTTTGGGTGAAAATCGACTGGCACGACGCACTGGGTAGGAGGCGCGGCGCACTGGGCCTCAAACTGCAGTTCAAATTTGCACAGGCACGACACATATACTGGGTGTGGCGCATTGGGTATGTTGCGCGGTGCACACAGCCAGGAAGCCCGAAAATTGCCAAATTCACTCCAAAATCGCCCAAAACGCATGCATTGCCATCAATAAAAGTAGGTTGAACTTCTCTCATGGTTTTTCATCCAAGATTGATGGTTGTTGATGGTGTTTGATGAATGGTGAAGTGTGTAAAGGAAAGCAAACCTTATCCCTTCAAAGTTGTCAAAGGAGATTGCTGCTAGGGTTTTGTGTTGGTCATTTTACTACCAAGTATCCCCCCACCTCATCACTCCCTAGTTCCATACTTCCCTTGCTTCCCTTATTCCCCAAGTTTACATACCCCTTAATTCACTAATCATATACCCCTATTCCTATTTCCTAAAACCCAAATACAAACTCCCAAACCCTAAACCCATACCAACAAATTTCTAAATCACTCCCTAATTCCCCAATACTCTTAACTAAACTTTACCTCAAACAGTCCCTAAAATCCTTCATTCTTCCCTCCCAACAGTCCCCTACATCACTGTTTCCCTTGGTGGCGAAAGTCAAGGCACACTATAAAATCACCTATTTTTCATCATGACAGTTCAACACATCAGTACCTACAACTCCAAAACAGTTTATTCACTAGCAGAGATGGCATCTGCTTCTTCATATGAGTATGGGGAGGAAACCCATAGTGACTCACCAACAGAGGCAAATGCACCCAGGAGGCCTCATAGAGGTGGCAAGCATATTCGTGAATAACCAACTTCTCTTGCTAAATTACAGGCCTACCCACTTGCCATGTTTTCTTTTCATCATCAGTCATGTTATGAATTTTGTGAGAAGGTTGCTAGCATTCAGTTTCATCATGAGTTGGCCCGCTTATTTGTGTTGCATTTACATGGTGATCAAGCCACTCTTGCTGGTGTCACTTTCACATTAACACCAGAATCCATTTCATTAGCAATCAGCATTCCCAACATTGGAGAGCCATGGAACAAGAGGCAGAAAATTGACCGGTAGCATTATGATCCGTACATCAAGCCTGGCTTTTTGAGACAGCTCAAGAGAGTGTTTCCTTTTCGGTACCTCAAGGATGAATATGCTCCTTTAAAGAAATTTATCATGAAGTATTTCAGTTGTGAGGGCTAGTTCTCCCGTTTGTATGCTTATCACATCAGGCTATTGACAAATTTTACCCAGGTATGGATGATGAACATCCCTTACTTCATGTGCCAAAACATAGAGAAGATGACCACCCTTGTGCAGCACGAGACCCCACAACAACAATTCAATAGTATTTACCATTTTGCTCTCATCAAAATTGTGGTTGTTCATCAGCTTGGATTACAGGGCATCACTTGGGATGACTTCATCTCTCGTGAGTTTTCAGAGCTTCACAGGCACCTTCAGAGGCTTTATATGAGACAGGTGGACCTTCTTATCAGCATGAGGGTCACGAGACACAGACCGCTAGCATGCCGGTGTTTACACCTATCAGAAGGGCACTAGACGGTTGTTTGCAGCAGCTAAGCGAGTGTTATCTCCACCTAGGGTGGAAGGGGCCTCACTTCCGTCATCAACACAGCAGGTTCAGGACTGAGTCAAGAGGCCACTACAGGAGGAAGGACCATCAGGTGAGCGGGAGACTGATTTCATCCTCATTGAGGGTGATGATACCGATAGGGGCCTGCAAAGCACAAATCTTAGAGAAATCATTCAGGAGCAACAGGCGAACATTGATGCCTTTTCTATCAACTTGGATAGAGTTCAGTGGAATATACAATACCTGGAGCAGAGAAATGAGCAGCTTGAGAACCAGCAGGTGACTATGGAGTTGCAAAACATTTGGGAGAATCGCCAAGCTGCCCAAAGGAGGAGGGTGGAGTTCACTTCACTTGAGCAGGAGATTAATGCCAATAGAGAGTCATGGCTTGAAAGAGCCAATGTCCACTTGGAGAGGAAGCTGGAGAAGGCCATCAATGAAAATAATATGCTTAGAAACTTGTCATATCATTACTTGTCCCAGAACTTGGTGTGCCAAGCGAGAATCAAGAATTTAAAAGCAAAGTTGAAGAGAGCATCAAGGAGGAAAAAAGAGGATGAAGGACTTCAGATATTGGCTGAGGCTTCCTTGGCCCATCATAGAACTTGATAGAGAAGACTCAGCCCAAATTTCAAGAAATTTGGAGCAATTTTTGCATTTTGGAAATTTTTGGCACAAAAAATAGGTTTCCCTACCCTATGCATCACGCCATGTGGCACTCGCTTTTGCTAGAGGCCTCCAAATCATAAAAACTAAACATTTTTGGATTTGGCATGCAAAATTACACTTTCCTACCTATGGCCAAGAAATTTGGGTAGGTTTTGAGCCCTCAAAAAGGTCAAAAACACTCAAAAAATGACCTCACTGCCCCTATTTTGACACACAGGAGGCAGTGTTGGGAGAATGGACGTTTGGAGGTGCCAATGGAGGCCAAATTGAAAAATTCCACCTGGGTTAGAAAGATGACAGGTAGACCTTTCCAACAAGCAAACTTAGAGCTCATTTGGACATAGGAAAGGCCTCCAAAAGTGGGCCCAAACATGCGCGGCGCATAGAGAATCAGGCGCAGGGCATAGAGGAAAAATTGCCAGTTTGACCAAGTTTTGCTTTGTTTTTCGCCCAATTTTTCATAGTTTGACTTTTTTACTTTCCTAATGGAAAACTTGTGATGTAATTTGATATACATTTTCTTAGGTTCCTATACCAATAGGTTTCATTTTTCATGATTGAAAGTGGAAGTGTCAAATATGTTCATCTTTGATGCTGCAAAGGTTCCATATTTTCTATACAGATAGACAGAATTAAAATATGTGAAGAGGGTATGCCCTAAAAGAATTATCAAAGGGAAAAAGGAGTAAACTGGTCAGAAATAAAAATAAAAATGAACCCCAAAGAAAGACCAGGAAAGTGGCCAGTCAAAATGCCACTACTATCTTATTTTCAAGTCCACAATGTGCAAGTATTGTTGTTATCACACTTGATGGGTGGCCCAACAGTTCAATCTGGACCATGCCATGTTTAAATTGTTGTTGTAGAATAGTGAAAGAATGTCTTTCCAAACAGCTTAAGCTTGGCAGATGAGTAGCTAGGTAGAGAAGTTAAGGAGCCCAACTGCTTAATATGGGCCCTTGGAAGAGATAAGGGTACATTTAGATAGGAGGGCAGTCAAAAGAAAAGAGAACAATCAGGGTTTGCAAGTCTAAGTGCACCCAGTCAAAAGGAAGAAAAATGTTAAGTGTATTAGCCTGGGTAGGTAGTTTGAGGTTGCAGAAGCAAGGTTTTGATCTCTTTTTGTATGGTCAAACAAAACTTGTCTCATCAATGACAGAAGTGTCAAAGCAGTTGTTTGGTGGCAGAACTTTGGAAGCATGTCTAATTCCCCTTCACTCCCCTTAAAAGTATCTTACTAACACTCCTTGAGGACATTGGGATCTACCCAACCAGTCCTATTTTCACCTCATTCTTGTAAAATATCAAGTCAAGTTTTGGCTTTTCTAAATCTAAAGAAGCCACATTTCTTGTGTAAAAATCATTTCTCCACATTCCATTCAATTTCTCTGCCTAAGTTTCATTTCATAAACTTAGCCTCTTCCCTACACTTTCACTTCACAAAGTCATATTAACTTCTAATCTTATTGTATAGCTCCCTAAACTACTTTCCCATCCCTATTTCTACAAAAAATCATATAAAACCCCAAAAAAATATTAGATATCCTACCCCTTGGCACTATAGCCATAAAAACAAAGTCAAGGAAATGCTAGGTCCATTTGGGGCCTTAGCATTAGCCTTCCGCATCCTAACCCTGGTATTAATCTGACCTTTGGTTAGGTTAATAACCTCTACCTATCCCTTTACCCATAAAATCTTACCATTCTACCCCTCCGGGTTCATTTTTCAAAGGTTTGGTGTTTAAATGTTTTAATTAAACATTCAACTATGTCCCCCCCGCATAAACCTATAAACCCGCTTTAACCAAATTTTTCAACCCACCATGAGGTATTTTCATTTTAATACTCAGGCGGGTCCCACACCTAACCTTCTGTCGCTTCGCCTGCCCCTCCCTCCGTCCGATCTTCGAAGTCATAGATCAACGGTGGGCGGTCATTTTGATGCCCCGATCTACCGGAGGTTAGCGTCCGGGGGATGGGCAGTTTCCCTGTCGTACCCCTGCCACGCGTCATCCTCCCGGTGTGTTCGGAGGCCCCCTCCCCGATACCGCTTATGCCCAAAGGTGGTGCGGGATGAAACCGGAAATCGCCATCCGCTAGTGACGTTAGTACCACGTCACCATGACGTCACCTTCGCGTCGATCCGCCACTGGCCCGTGTCACCGCCACCTTACCTGCTTACATCCTTACCCCGCCAGCGTGTCCTCTGCCACGACATCGCCCGAGTCAGCTGCCACGTCACCTTGCCATACCTGGTACCCACCGATGACGTCATGTTGAAGTCATCGCAGAAAAGCGCCAAAAGCGCCAAAGTCCCAAATTTTCATAAAGACATGCGAATTCGACCGTTTTAGTTCATTTTTATTGGTTGAGCTGGTGTGTTGTGCATGCTGTTTCACGTCGCCTTGCCTCCAAAGTCCAAATTCAACCAATCGAGCCGCTGCTGCCTACAATTTCGCCTCCATTGCTCGACATTCTACCAGCTCAATTACCCTCGGCGACTAAAAACCAGGTATTTGCCTAATTTTTACTTGTTTACCCCTCTTCTTGCCATTTTCTCCTTTTCACTTGCTTAAATACCCACAAATTCCCAAATTAAAGTCACTCATGTACCCAAATGCTACCTAAATTCACTGATAAATCTCCAGCTCAAAAGAAACTGTGTAAACCTGCGCCCACTTACAATTTCACCATTGAAAGCCGTTTTTAAGCTCGTATTGCCGGCAAGAACTCTATAACAGCTCAGCATTATCCCCTTTTGCCACATTCCACTGCAAAGGACTTCAGTAATTGAGCTATAATAATCTCCATTCCTTCTGTAATTTGCCCTTACAGTCTTTCATCGAGAGAATTCATCAAAGAGAGAAGCCTTTCAAAACTCTGCAAATTTTCCTCTTTTATGATAACTATAGACATTCAAAGCTATTGCCTCATTTGAACTTAGTTTGCAACTCCTTTGCAAATTTTCCCAAGTAGCTTTCCTCAATCTGTTGTTATTCTAAACATTATTCCAAGCTCAAGCACAAAAAGGCTTCAAGATGGCCACTCCAACAGCTTTAAACATTACTCCTATGAACCCACCCAACAAAGAGCTTGAAGCAATGCCCCTAGCTGATAAATATTACCTCATTCAAGATTTGGTTGGGGACAGGAATCACTTGCAGACCTTCTGTCAGTTGAGAAATACTTTTTTAAACAACTGTGACATGTATGGCATATGGGAGTCTAATTTGCCTCTTTACTTCCTCCCCTCTGTCAATATTTTTCCTGAGATTATTCATCTATGTGCTGAGAACTATGAGCCAACTCAGAGAGCTGTCAAATCTCCATCTGGGAGCATACTTTTTCACATTACTCCTGACTCTATCAACCAGATGCTAAACTTCAAACAGACTTAGCTATTGTTTCCTTTCTCTATGAACTACTTGCTGGATGAAGGCTCCAATCTCTCCAGCTCTGAGATTGCAAGAATTGCCAAGACATTCATGAGGGCAGACCGCCAACTTACTGAGCCACCTCCATTCTTATATGTTAACTTCAATGAGGTGGGCAAGCTGCTTGTAGATATGATTTCCTCTGTGGTAGGTTTTAAGACAAGTGAGCACATTGATGAAACAGTGCTGGTTCTGCTGTCTGCCTACAGCCCAGGACAACCCCCTGTTGTCAAGTATAACTATGCCAAGTTCATAGCCAACAAAATACATGACCAGCTAGTAAAACTGGATAGGGAGGGAGTCTTTAAATATTCATCATATATCTATCATTTATTTATGTACTACCAGTCTGAATGTTTCCAATGTCCCATCAAGAAGCTAGATTCAAAGGGTGAAAGAAGGTCTGTTATCTTTTGGTCATCAGTTTTTCATGAGGTACAAAACTCTCCATATTCCTACTATGAGTTCATTGATCAATTCGTCTACCCAGTCTCTTGCCTCCTAATGAGGACTCCCCCTCCTAGATTATCATATGACATGCAAAAGATCTTGCAGCTCTCCAAGAATTACAAAATAGGTGATTGGTATCTCTACCAAAATCACATTGTCATTAGAATCTATGGTTGTGAGCTCTATCCTTACAGGCTCCCAAGATATATACCAATGAGACTTTTTGCCTTAGAATATTATAGGCAACTCATCAATTCAGATCTCACTCATTTTCATAGTGCCAAGAAGAAAGCTCGCCTGAAATTCAAAGACCATCTAGGCCCCTTCATTATGAACAAGAGAGAAGGTTGGCAAGATGCTGACCAAATATTGAAGGAGAAATTCAAGTTAAAAAGAACTTTCTGGTGGGTCCCTTATGACCCGGATGGCTTTATCAGTGTCACAAGAGTTAAATATAGGATGACAGCATATGAACACTACAAAACCCCACACATTGAAGAATATTCCAACCAAGATGGGTGGGTGGAAGGGACACTAGCTGAGGAATTTACCCAAGAAGAAATTATGGAGCAAAATGTCAAAGATTTAGAAAAAACTCTTGACTTGGATTGTTTTGACCAGGTAACATTCAAATTGCCACACCAAGTCGGAAAGGGCTCATCCACTACTGCAGCTTCACAAGCTGCCCAAGAACCATCTACATCAGCAACAGGTACAACAAAAGGAAAAGAAGTGATGCATGCAGAGCAAGAGATGGTTACAAAAAAACCTACCACCTCAAAGGAGCAAACTCAAGAACAGGCTCCTCCATAGCAAATAGAGGCACTGCAAGTGCCAGCTTTACAAACTCCTGTTAATGAAGAAAGAGGTAAGAAGCGAGACCGAGGAGACTCCACACCTGCTAGTGGGTCCACACAGCAGCGTGAAGCCAAGAGGCAAAGAGTTGATCCTCCAATTGAAGAGGAAATTAGTGAAGAGGTCCTAGAAAGTCCAAGGAGAGAAAAGGAAGCAAGCCAACAGACACCTACTAGCTCTTTCCAACAAGAGCAAGAGAGGCAGCGTGGCATGGAGGTTTCCTCCTCAACACAACAAAGCAAGCGGCCACCTGGTATCAAAACTGCTTTCATGGAAATCAAGGCTCAAAATGAACTGTTAAGAGTACAATTATATGATCAGTTCCTCAAGGAAACACCTACCAAACAACGAAGATTGATGGCAGCTTATGATTTCAAAGAAGAAAAAATGATTCTTAGCCATTTCAAGCCGAAGATACAGCAGCCACAGTCAGTTGCAGATTATGTGAAGACAAATTTAGAGGTCCTTGCCAAGGACATTCACCACATGGACCAAATAGAATCGCACAAGCAAACAGGTGAGATGGTCTATGCCACTCTAGTAGATAAGGCCATGCTAGCCCATGAACTGAAGGAATCTTTGAAGAATACAAATGCTCAACTAGATTTGGAAAGAATGTCCTCCTCAGCCAAAGACAACAGAATAAAAACATTGGAGGACATTATTGTGGACCTAGGACATGATCCTAAGGATCCTAAGGGTGTCAGAGCCCTTAAGAAGAAAAAGGAAGATGATATTGCTGCCCTCAGAAAAAAATTGGGGTTGCCTTCTACTACGCATCCTCAAACTGCAGAGCTGGTACAAGAAAAAGATGCTGAGGATACAATGGATCTACTGATGAGAATGAACCAAAGAATAATTCAGATGGAGAAAGAATTGGAAAGAACAGTCCAAGGCAAGCAGGGAGAGTCGACCTCCCAGCCACCTCAAATAGTTCCAACTGATGTCCCTGTTCCTCCTACACAAGCAGCAGCAATCCCTCCAGTCATCCCAACAACTACAACAACAACAACTACAAAAACACCTGAATCTAGCATGAGCATGGAAGAAATGATGAAGGTTGTCAAAGAGCTAGAAGTTCAGGCAACAGAAGTAAAAGAGGCCAAAGAAAAGTTGGCCAAACTGGAAGTAAGTTACGATAAGTCCAAGGTGACAGTAGCTGAAAAAACAAGGGAAATTAAGGCCTTGAATGAAAAAATAAAATCCTTGGAGAAGGAGCTGAAATTGGAAAAGACTCTAGCTGAAATAAAAAATATTTTGTGGGCCAAAATTGGCTAATCAATCACTGGACAATGGAAATCAATCCAAACCATGCATGAACAGATAGAATTGATAGGCCTAGCTCAATTTGAGAATCAAAGGGCTAGAGCAGCATTAGGGAATATGCCTGAGCAGGCCAGTAAAATGATTCATTTCCTGAATACTCATACTAAAGAGGAGTTGGCAGCATTAGACATCAGTAACAGGACAGATACTGTTCTGACAGCAAAAAAGGTGCTGACTCTAAGAAATTTTGTGCAAAGTCTAGAAAGAAAGTGTCAGGAAATGCAGGCGGAAGTAGATGATTTCAAGCTAAAGCTTGCAGCATCGCAGAGCAGAGGATTGCCCAGCCTATTGACCAGCGCTGGAAGACTGCTAACCCATGAACAATATGCTACCAGGATGAATAATTTTATTTCAAATCAGATTACAGCATCTACAAGTACCTCAGAGGAAACAGGGCCTCCATCTGGGCAGAGCCTTTATGACAAGCTGGAAAACTTATTTTACATTGAGCATGAGATCAATCACTTGTTTGAGGTCCCGCCCAATTTTTACAGATATACCGAGGCAGATGAGACATTAATAAAGATACAAAGACATCAACTACCTAAAGAGGATTGGTGGCAGGCAATGCTGGAAATTTTGCCCATGTGATTTAGGTCTTTTTCTTCTTCTTTCAGCTTAAAATTTTGGTCAGCTACAGGTCATCTATAGGTCAGCAGAGTTGAGTATGCAGGCACCGAACAGAGCATGAAGACAATAGGCAGAGCAGGTCAAAACAGTGACTCAGCAAATCACTGGGACAACAGGCCCAAAAACACAAATTAAAAGCGCAGCCTCAACCGACTCAGTTGATCCCAAAAGTCTCAATTTTCTGACAAAATGGACAGCTAGAAAGCTAATACTTATTGCACCATTTAATGCTTCATTTACTTCCTTCGAAGAGTTGGTGATGTAATTTATTGCATGAAGAATCATCATCTAGATATTTTATATCTCATTTTTGTATATATACCTCCCCACAGAACGTATTTGGGGTTGGTGATTTTCTCTCTAAGACACTGCGCTGTAAATTTTCAGACTTTCTGATACAAATGGCTGGTGAAGTTCATGGTCTTTGCACTGTCTGGATGTGAAAGTAATGAACTGTGTTTCTGCTATAGAATTCCTGTGTCGTTTAATGGAACAATAAGTTTTCCTAAACCATGTTTTGTCTTTTTGTGTTTGCAAAATTCACATATATGTTTCATGATCTTAGCAATACAGAAGAAGAATAGCTCAGGACTTGTTTGAATGCACCCTCTGCTCAATCTCTGTTTCTAAATATGTTTTCTTCAGAATTAGTCATAAATATGAATTCTTAATTGCTCATGTTTGCACTGATTCTTTCATTCTGAATGATGTTTAGGAATTCTTAATTGCTCCTAGACAATGTTCTCACACTTTCCCTCTATCAGCATAGTGAAAGATTCTTGACTACCTTTCATTCCCTGATTCCATGCCATTGATTCCCAAATTTGAAGAATTGTTCCATAGATGCCTGTCTGGCTCTGTAGCATTACATTTTTCCCAAGAAATACTTTCAGCAGTACACCATCATTGACTCCATTGCCCAATAGTCTAGACTGTTCTGAGACTGCATACCAGTTCTACCTGAAATCATCATCCAACCAAATTTAAAACAAAACCCTATACATCATAACTAGCCTAAAATTACTCCAAAACAAATCCAAAACATAAAGAGAGAGCCCTCTCTAGTTGCAGGTAGGCTAGGACCTGCAGCTAAAAGATTGGTTAGTGGTTACCTCGGCCGTATTCCCTTCAGGAAGCAGGGAACAACCTGAGTGACAACATCATTGGCGACTCTGATAGGGAATAGAACGAATTTTTGCAATTGCTGTCTATTCTTTAAAACTACAGATGAAGCCTGAATGACAGCCAGGGAGCCTTTGAAACTGTTCTTGCTCTGCATTTACAGGATTAAATAAAATCTGCTTCAGTCAATCTTCATTCTAGTTTTAAGCTGTAAACAACTGTTCCAAAATTTGACCAATTTCTTTCTAATCTAAAACATTCCCAGAAAATATCAAAAACAGGTTTAGAAGCTAGCTCCAAAGAAAGAAACTCGGTATACCAGGTCAAACCTTGACCCAGATCCTCCAGCTGTTTTTGACAATCCCAACTTAATCCCAAAGATCCTTAGGAAACAAGAGGAACAAGAAGATTTTGCTGATTCAAGCCCTGAAATAGTTCAACAAAACTATATTCCAACCCCTGCTAAAGCTTCATTCCGTCCTCACATTGCTCCTACTTCTCCTTCTTCCTCATCCACCTCTCAAAGCACTTTCTCTGCACCTCCATCCACAACACATATTTCTGCTACTATCCTTGCTGTCCCAGCTGTTCCATTCCTTCCTATTGTCCCATTTATCCCTGTCAATATGGAAAATCGTTATGCCCCTTTACAGCTACCTACAAATCCAGGGGCTATTCCTCAGGATTATCAAAGTAAGATCACATATTTCAATGGAACTGGCTCTTATACAGCCCAACAACACACTAAGAAAATGCAGGACTATTTTGAGAATTATGAAATAGATGATGATGATGTGAGAATGAAAATTTTTGTCCAAAGTTTAACAAGTGATGTAAGGATTTGGTTTAGAGCTCTTCCTACAAATTCCATATCTAATCTGGATGCTCTTTACCAAACATTTCTCAATAGATGGGAAAAGAAGAAATATCCCTTGCATATTTTATCAGAATATGACACTATAAAAAGAGGCCCACAAGAAACTGTCCTAGACTATTGTACTAGATTCAAAAATGCTTATAATGCCATTCCTCAAAACCTTAGACCTCCACCTGATTTAGCTTTGATCAAATTCCTTGATGGATTTGATTTTGACATGGCATACCAATTGAGGGAAAGAGCCCCTCCAAGCTTAGCAGACATGCAGAATATAGTTGTTAGTGTGGAGACAAACCTAATTGCTAAAAGAAATAGGGCAAGAGCTGAAGAAGAACTACTTTTAAAGAAGAACCTTCATCTTTTGAGAAAAAATTGATGCAATCATCAAAGGTATGGACAGACTTGGGGATAGGGTGGAAACCATCGAAAGAAAGTCATCATGGGAAGGTCAACCAAGTACTGCAAGAAGCCCAAACTTTAGAAAGAATCAAAATCCAAATGTTGGGAGGCCTGGCCCTGATCAGAACATCAGACCTCCGTTTCAAGAAAACTATGCCGAAGCCTCAACATCTAGTGAACCAACAGAGGACCCTCACATCAACTTGATGGGTTTGAACAGTGAGCAACAAATCTTTTTAACTCAAGAAGACCAAGAGGCTCATAACATCAATCAATTTCAAACCAAATCCGGAGAGTCATTTGATTTTAGAGAAGGCTATGATGCAGCAGTCTATGAGGTTCACAAACAGTATAAATTAAGAAGTAGAACCATAGATGTACCTGAACCTGCCAAGGTCAAGGATACCAAACAGCCAAAGAAAACAAAAGACAAAGCTGCTCTCACAGAATCCTCTGATAAAACAGACCCAAACCTAAGAGAGGTTACTGTGGAAGATATATCAGATGTACAGCCCACAAAAAATCAGACATTTACATGTCCTCCCACAAAAGCAAATTCAAACAGTATTCCTGAAAATATTTCTAAAACAGAGGTACTTCAAAACAACATTCAAAATCAAGAGAAGATCACTGAAGACTCAGCCGAAAAAGAAAAGTCTGCTGGTCACAACACAAGAACTCAAATGGAAAAACCCTTCAATCTAGAAGTAGAAATTGGTAAGCTGAAAATAGCCATTCCTCTCTCTTAGTTGGCCAAACATGAAGTATATAGACAGCAAATCAATAGGTCACTGCAAATACCAGACAATAGGGATGTTGTAAATGTTTTAGATGATCAACCTGAATTACTTTTTGGTCCTGAGGTTAATGGAAAAATAGTGAATGGAGGATTTCCACCTTTTTATGTCAGTTTAAACATTCATGACAAGGTGTTACACAATGCAATGTTTGATTCAGGAGCTTCCCATAACCTAATGCCTAAATCTGTGATGGAAAAACTAGACCTAGATATCACAAGACCATACAAAGATTTGTTTTCATTTGATTCCAGCCAAGTCAGGTGTCTAGGCCTAATTAAAGATTTGTGTGTCTCCTTGGTCCAATACCCAACCAAAACAATTCTGATGGATGTGGTGGTAGTTGATATTCCACCCAAGTACGGTATGCTTTTATCAAGATCATGGGGGGCCAAACTCCAAGGATCTTTGCAATTAGACATGTCCTATGCCACTATTTCGGTCTTTGGACAGCCAAAGAGATTGTACCGTGAAACACTAATGAAATATGTGGTTAGAAATCAAGAAAAACCCCAAAACTTCCCCATCTATTCAATACATTCGGATATGGATTCATTCATTTTATATAATACCGGCATGTGTCCCAAAACTGATGTCAAACTCCTGATAACAGCACAACCAGAGGGCATGGATGAAAAGTTTAATACTCAAGATCAAAAAACTGTTGTTAGCATTGATGTAACAAAGGGAAATGATATATCATGTGACATACAAGATCCAAATCTGCCCATTGAACAAACTTCTAAAACTTTTAAGATAAGTCATAACCAAGAAACCTTATGGTACTTAGAGTTTGATGGCTCAGTAAACAAATTAGGAGCAGGGGCAGGGGTTTGGATACACAACATGCAGAATGACCATGCTGAAGGTCATGCATATAGGTTAAATTTCAGATGTACAAACAACATGGCTGAGTATGAAGCCCTACTGTTGGGACTCAAACTCATCAAAAATCTAGGTGCAACCAAAGTCTCAATTTTAGGGGATTCAGATCTGATCATATAGCAGATGAAGGGAAATTTTGTCACAAATGATCCTAGGTTGAGGGCTTACAGAGGGGCAGCCATTGAAATACTTAACACCTTCTTAGAATCTCAGTTAACCAAAATTCCTAGAAAGCATAATTTACATGCACATAGCTTGGCAACCTTTGCTAGCACTTGCAAGCTACCATTTCAGCCCAACCACCATTTCACTGCTGAAATTAAACATAGGCCTGCTGTCCCAGATAATATCAAAAATTGGCAAGTCTTTGAAAGTGACACACAGATAAATAACTTCCTGACTTTGAAGGAGGAATTCTCCAGCATGAACATTGATACTAGCACTGTGGATGATCAACAACAGACAGACAGAATTGAGCAAAATATATCAGCTGAAACAACAAATCTGATCTTGCATCCAACTACTTTTGATGAAAAAAACTTACAAGAACTGAAGCAAACAGACCTTGATGAATTAGCTGAGGCAGAAGCTGAAGTAATTGAACTAAAAGACAATTTTCTGCCCACAGGCTTGACTCCTTTGGAGGATTTATTCGATTCAAATGACATCTCAAGGAAGCCAAAAATGCAACCACTGAATGCTGAAATTGAGGACTGCAACATTGGAACCTTAGAAAATCCCAAAATGGTAAAACTCTCCAAAGCCTTGCCTGCTGATTAGAAATTGAAATACATTGACTTGTTTAAGGAATTCCAAGATGTGTTGCCTAAAGTTATGACGACCTCAAATCTTATGATACTTCATTCATCCAACATACTATACCTCTGAAAGAGAATAAAAAACCTTTTAAACAAAAGCTTAGAAGAGTGAATCCCGTCCTCCTTCCCCTGATTGAAAAAGAAGTTAAACGAATGTATGAGGCAGGAATCACTGCTCCGATCAGGTTCTCAGAGTGGATCTCAAATCTAGTGCCTACCAGGAAGAAAACGGGAGAGATAAGATTGTGTGTTGATCTAAGAAATTTGAACAAAGTCTCTCTCAAAGACCATTACCCCTTGCCCAAGATGGATCATATTTTACAAAGGGTAGTGGGGTCTTCCAGAATTTCATTGTTAGATGGATTTTCAGGTTTCAATCAGATCCTAGTGCACCCGGATGATCAAGACAAAACTGCCTTTACAACGCCTTGGGGAACCTTTAAATATGTCAAAATGCCTTTTGGACTCAAAAATGCAGGGGCCACTTTTCAAAGAGCAATGGATATAGCCTTTGCCAAAGAGATCCATGATTTCCTAGTAATCTACCTTGATGATCTCACTGCCTTTTCAAAATCAGACCAAGAACACTTAGAACATTTAAGGCAAGTGTTCCTAATTTGCAGAAAATATGGCATATCATTGAATCCAAAGAAATCACTATTTGGCCTAGAGGAAGGCAAGCTCCTAGGTCACATCATTTCAAAATATGGCATTAGGATCGACCCGGACAGAATTCAAGCTATCCTTCAAGTTCCTCATCCAAGAAACATCAAAGAACTACAAGCTTTTCTACGGAAGATTAACTTCTTGAGAAGATTCATTCCTAATTTGGCCGAGCTCATAAAACAATTAAACAATATGCTGAAGAAAGATTCTAAAGTAAAATGGACCACGGAAGCCAAACAAGCCTTTGAGGACATCAAAACAGCCCTAACAAAAACACCAGCCCTCACCAGCCCCAAGTTTGATAGAGATTTCATCATTTTTTCCTTTGCCTCCGAGCATACAATTTTTGTTGTCCTATTACAAAAGGATGACCAAGGGTGTGAGAAGCCCATTGCCTTTTTCAACAAAGCTCTTAGAGATGCTCCCTTAAACTATCAAATCATGGAAAAACAAGCATATGCCCTTGTAAAATCCATCAAGGATTTCAGAGTTTACATTTTATACTCACATGTGATAGCCTATGTTCCAAATGCAGTGGTCAAGGACATTTTAACTCAAGAAGGAATTGAAGGTAAGAGGGGCAAATGGATAGCCAACATTTTAGAATATGACATTGAAATCAAGCCCACCAAACTGATAAAAGGACAGGGACTAGCCAAATTAATGACTGAAACCAATTTCCAAGCCCTTGACATCAATGAACTGGACAACGAAGAGGAGATGGCGACTCCACAGATCAATCAAGCCTTTTTACAATCTCCCTGGTATGCTGACATATGTTTTGTATTGTTAAACCTGCAAGCTCCTCCAAGGTTGTATAGGACAAAAAGGAGATTCTTAAAAATGAAAGCATCAAAGTTTTGTATGATAGACAGTGCCTTGTTTTGGAAAAATCATGAAGGTATTTTGCTTAGTTGTTTAACATTGAATGAAACTGACAAAGTTCTCAAGGAATTTCATGCAGGGGACTGTGGTGGACACTTGTACTGGAAGTCTACAGCTGATAAAATCCTAAGGGCTAGGTTCTATTGGCCCTCCCTGTTTGCTGATGTGAAAAAATTTGTTGTCTCATGCCACAAGTGCCAAATCTTTGAAGGCAAAAGAAAGCTGCTACCTTTACCCCTCAAACCTATTTCAACTGAAAGACCATTCCAACAATGGGGTTTAGACTTCATTGGTGAAATCCACCCTTCATCTTCTGGCCAACATAGGTGGATTTTGACTGCCACAGACTACTTTACCAAATGGATAGAAGCCATCCCTTGTAGGCAAGCCAATGACTCTGTTATCATGCAATTCTTAGAAACCAACATCTTGTCAAGGTTTGGCTGTCCAGAAAAAATTATTACAGATAACGTTGCTGCTTTCAAATCCAAAAGAATGATCAACTTCTGTCACAAATACCACATTACTTTAGGCCATTCCACAGTTTATTACCCTCAAGGTAATGGCCTAGCTGATTCATCCAACAAAAGCCTCATCAACATCATCAAAAAGGTCTTGGAGGAGAATAAAAATAATTGGCATAAAAAACTGGTGAATGCACTATGGGTAGACAGATTGACCACTAAAAGATCTATTGGTACAAGTCCATATGAATTGGTTTATGGAATGGAGGCAAGGTTCCCTTCATCTTTGGGAATCCCTGTGATCAAGTTGCTACAAGAAATACAGGCAAAGCCTAATGATATTCAAAGAAGGATCAATCAAACTATTCACTTCCAGCAGACAAGAGAAGAAGTATATTAGAGAACCCAAGTTCTACAAGATAAACTGAAGAAGATCTTTGACAAAAGAACAAAGACTGAAGATTTCTTCATAGGAAACAAAGTGCTGAGATGGGATTCTAGAAGAGAGGATAAAGGGAAACATGGAAAGTTTGATTTCCTATGGAAGGGACCATATGTTATTCAAGTTGTACAAGGTAATAATACTTATTTTTTGAGGAGTTTGGATGGCACAGATATTGAAGAAGGCCCAGTCAATGGGAGAATGCTCAAACATTATCTTGATCCCCTTTAATTGACACAACATAACTGTATATTTTACATAAATATTTGTATTTCTAGCAGTTTTATTTACAGTAGTTTGATAAGGAATCAAGTGCAACAAATTTTGAAGAGAAATCAAGAGATTACACCACTTTTGGTGTATATTTAGAATTTACCAGAAGAAGATCAAAAGAAGACTTGGGAACTACATAAATGATTATAAGCACTCAGAGGAGCCAGTAAGAAGCAGAGCTGTAATTTCAGACAGAAAAGCTCAAAAAGCTACTGCATATAGGTTACAAAGATCCAGATCAATGGTCCCCAAGACAAAGATTTTTCAGACTACAGCAAGAATTGAAAAATAAGGCATTTTGATCTGCTGTTCTTGGCTTTTCACCAGGAAAAGCCATCCCCAAGTGGAGCCACTGTTAGGTTCCTATACCAATAGGTTTCATTTTTCATGATTGACAGTGGAAGTGCCAAATATGTTCATCTTTGATGCTGCAAAGGTTCCATATTTTCTATACAGATAGACAGAATTAAAATATGTGAAGAGGGTATGCCCTAAAAGAATTATCAAAGGGCAAAAATAGTAAATTGGTCAGAAAGAAAAATAAAAATGAACCCCAAAGAAAGACCAGGAAAGTGGCCAGTCAAAATGCCACTACTATCTTATTTGCAAGTCCAAAATGTGCAAGTATTGTTGTTATCACACTTGATGGGTGGCCCAACAATTCAATTTGGACCATGCCATGTTTAAATTGCTGTTGTAGAATAGTGAAAGAATTTTTGTCCAAACAGCTTAAGCTTGGCAGATGAGTAGCTAGGTAGAGAAGTTAAGGAGCCCAACTGCTTAATCTGGGCCCTTGGAAGAGATAAGGGTACATTTAGATAGGAGGGCAGTCAAAAGAAAAGAGAACAATCAGGGTTTGCAAGTCTAAGTGCACCCAGTCAAAAGGAAGAAAAAATGTTAGGTGTATTAGGCTGGGTAGGTAGATTGAGGTTGCAGAAGCAAGGTTTTGATCTCTTTTTGTATGGTCAAACAAAACTTGTCTCATCAATGACAGAAGTGTCAAAGCAGTTGTTTGGTGGCAGAACTTTGGAAGCATGTCTACTTCCCCTTCACTCCCCTTAAAGTCTCTTACTAACACCCCTTGACGACCTTGGGATCTGCCCAACCAGTCATGTTTTCACCTAATTCTTGTAAAATATCAAGTAAAGTTTTGGCTTTTCTAAATCAAAAGAAGCCACATTTCTTGTGTAAAAAGCATTTCTCCACATTCCATTCAATTTCTCTGCCGAAGTTTCATTTCATAAACTTAGCCTCTTCCCTACAATTTCACTTCACAAAGTCATATTAACTTCTAATCTTATTGTATAGCTCCCTAAACTACTTTCCCATCCCTATTTCTAAAAAAAATCATATAAAACCCCAAAAAAATATTAAATATCCTACCCCTTGGCACTATAGCCATAAAAACAAAGTCAAGGAAATGCTAGGTCCATTTGGGGCCTTAGCATTAGCCTTCCGCATCCTAACCCTGAGATTAATCTAACCTTTGGTTAGGTTAATAACCTCTACCTATCCCTTTACCCATAAAATCTTACCATTCTACCCCTCTGGGTTCATTTTTCAAAGGTTTGGTGTTTAAATGTTTTAATTAAACATTAAACTATGTTCCCCCCACATAAACCCATAAACCCGCTTTAACCAAAGTTTTCACCCCACCATGGCGTATTTTCATTTTAATACTCGGGCGGGTCCCGCACCTAACCTTCTGTCGCTTCGCCTGCCCCGTCCTCCGTCCGATCTTCCAAGCCACAGATCAACGGTGGGCGGTCATTTTCATACCCCGATCCGCCGGAGGTTAGCGTCCGGGGGATGGGTAGTTTCCCTACCATACCCTCGCCACGCGTCATCCTCCCGGCGTGTTCGGAGGCCCCCTCCCCGATACCGCTTATGCCCAAAGGTGGTGCGGGATGAAACCGGAAACCGCCATCCGCTAGTGACGTCAGTACCACGTCACCATGACGTCACCTCCACGTCGACCCGCTGCTGCCCCGTGTCACCGCCACCTCACCTGCTTACGTCCTTACCCCGCCAGCGTGTCCTCTGCCACGACGTCGCCCGAGTCAGCTGCCACGTCACCTTGCCGTACCCGGTACCCGTCGATGACATCATGCTGACGTCATCACAGAAAAGCGCCAAAAGCGCCAAAGTCCCAAATTTTCATAAAAACACGCGAATTCGACCATTTTAGTTCATTTTTATTGGTCGAGTCGGGTGTGTTGCGCATGTTGTTTCACGTCGCCTTGCCTCCAAAGTCCAAATTCAACCAATCGAGCCGCTGCCACCTGCAATTTCGCCTCCATTGCTCGACATTCTACCAGCTCAATTGCCCTCGGCGACTAAAAACCAGGTATTTGCCTAATTTTCACCTGTTTACCCCTGTTCTTGCCATTTTCTCCTTTTCACTTGCTTAAATACCCGAAAATTCCCAAATTAAAGTCACTCATGTACCCAAATGCTACCTAAATTCACTGATAATTCTCCAACTCAAAAGAAACTGTGTAAACTTGTGCCCACTTACAATTTCACCATTGAAAGCCGTTTTTAAGCTCGTATTGCCGGCAAGAACTCTATAACAGCTTAGCATTATCCCCTTTTGCCACATTCCACTGCAAAGGACTTCAGTAATTGAGCTGTAATAATCCCCATTCCTTCTGCAATTTGCCCTTACAGTCTTTCATCCAGAGAATTCATCAAAGAGAGAAGCCTTTCAAAACTCTGCAAATTTGCCTCTTTTATGATAACTATAGACATTCAAAGCTATTTCCTCATTTGAACTTAGTTTGCAACTCCTTTGCAAATTTTCCCAAGCAGCTTTCCTCAATCTGTTGTTGTTCTAAACATTATTCCAAGCTCAAGCACAAAAAGACTTCAAGATGGCCACTCCAACAGCTTTAAACATTACTCCTATGAACCCACCCAACAAAGAGCTTGAAGCAATGCCCCTAGCTGATAAAGATTACCTCATTCAAGATTTGGTTGGGGACAGGAATCACTTGCAGACCTTCTACCAGTTGAGAAACAATTTTTTAAACAACTGTGACATGTATGGCATATGGGAGTCTAATTTGCCTCTTTACTTCCTCCCCTCTGTCAATATTTTTCCTGAGATTATCCATCTATGTGCTGAGAACTATGAGCCAAATCAGAGAGCTGTCAAATCTCCATCTGGGAGCATACTTTTTCACATTACTCCTGACTCTATCAACCAGATGCTAAACTTCAAACAGACTCAGCTATTGTTTCCTTTCTCTATGAACTACTTGCTGGATGAAGGCTCCAAGCTCTCCAGCTCTGAGATTGCAAGAATTGCCAAGACATTCATGAGGGCAGACCGCCAACCTACTGAGCCACCTCCATTCCTATATGTTAACTTCAATGAGGTGGGCAAGCTGCTTGTAGATATGATTTCCTCTGTGCTAGGTTTTAAGACAAGTGAGCACATTGATGAAACAATGTTGGTTCTGCTGTCTGCCTACAGCCCAGGACAACCCCCTGTTGTCAAGTATAACTATGCCAAGTTCATAGCCAACAAAATACATGACCAGCTAGTAAAACTGGATAGGGAGGGAGTCTTTAAATATTCATCATATATCTATCATTTATTTATGTACTACTAGTCTGAATGTTTCCAATGTCCCATCAAGAAGTTGGATTCAAAGGGTGAAAGAAGGTCTGTTATCTTTTGGTCATCAGTTTTTCATGAGGTACAAAACTCTCCATATTCCTACTGTGAGTTCATTGACCAATTCGTCTACCCAGTCTCTTGCCTCCTAATGAGGACTCCCCCTCCTAGATTATCATATGACATGCAGAAGATCTTGCAGTTGTCCAAGAATTACAAAATAGGTGATTGGTATCTCTACCAAAATCACACTGTCATTAGAATCTATGGCTGTGAGCTTTGTCCTTACAGGCTCCCAAGATATGTACCAATGAGACTTTTTGCCTTAGAATATTACAGGCAACTCATCAATTCAGATCTCACTCATTTTCATAGTGCCAAGAAGAAAGCTCGCCTGAAATTCAAAGACCATCTAGGCCCCTTCATTATGAACAAGAAAGAAGGTTGGCAAGATGCTGACCAAATATTGAAGGAGAAATTCAAGTTAAAAAGAAGTTTCTGGTGGGTCCCTTATGACCCGGATGGCTTTATCAGTGCCAGAAGAGTTAAATATAGGCTGACAGCATATGAACACTGCAAAACCCCACACATTGAACAATATGCCAACCAAGATGAGTGGGTGGCAGGGACACTAGTTGAGGAATTTACCCAAGAAGAAATTATGGAGCAAAATGTCAAAGATTTAGAAAAAACTCTTGACTTGGATTCTTTTGACCAGGTAACATTCAAATTGCCACACCAAGTCGGAGAGGGCTCATCCACTACTACAGCTTCACAAGCTGCCCAAGAACCATCTACATCAACAACAAGTACAACAAAAGGAAAAGAAGTGATTCATGCAGAGCAAGAGATGGTTACAGAACAACCTACCACCTCAAAGGAGCAAACTCAAGAATAGGCTCCTCCACAGCAAACAGAGGCACTGCAAGTGCCAACTTTACAAACTCCTGCTAATGAAGAAAGAGGTAAGAAGCGAGACCGAGAAGACTCCACACCTGCTAGTGGGTCTACACAGCAGCATGAAGCCAAGAGGCAAAGAGTTGATCCTCCAATTGAAGAGGAAATTAGTGAAGAGGTCCTAGAAAGTCCAAGGAGAGAAAGGGAAGCAAGCCAGCAGACACCTACTAGCTCTTTCCAGCAAGAGAAAGAGAGGCAGCATGGCATGGAGGTTTCCTCCTCAACACAACAAAGCAAGCGGCCACCTGGTATCAAAACTGCTTTCATGGAAATCAAGGCTCAAAATGAACTGTTAAGAGTACAGTTATATGATCAGTTCCTCAAGGCAACAACTACCAAACAACAAAGATTGATGGCAACTTATGATTTCAAAGAAGAAAAAATGATTCTTTGCCATTTCAAGCCGAAGATACAGCAGCCACAATCAGCTGCAGATTATGTGAAGACAAATTTAGAGGTCCTTGCCAAGGACATTCACCCCATGGACCAAATAGAATTGCACAAGCAAACAGGTGAGATGGTCTATGCCACTCTAGCAGATAAGGCCATGCTAGCCCATGAATTGAAGGAATCTTTGAAGAATACAAATGCTCAACTAGATTTGGAAAGAATGTCCTCCTTAGCCAAAGACAACAGAATAAAAACATTGGAGGACATTATTGTGGACCTAGGACATGATCCTAAGGATCCTAAGGGTGTCAGAGCCCTTATGAAGAAAAAGGAAGATGATATTTCTGCCCTCAGAAAACAATTGGGGTTGCCTTATACTATGCATCCTCAAACTGCAGAGCTGGTACAAGAAAAAGATGTTGAGGATACAATGGATCTACTTATGAGAATGAACCAAAGAATAATTCAGATGGAGAAAGAATTGGAAAGAACAATCCAAGGCAAGCGAGGAGAGTCGACCTCCCAGCCACCTCAAATAGTTCCAACTGATGTCCCTGTTCCTCCTACACAAGCAGCAGCAATCCCTCCCGTCATCCCAACAACTACAACAGTAGCAACTACAACAACACCTAAATCTAGCATGAGCATGGAAGAAATGATGAAGGCTGTCAAAGAGCTAGAAGTTCAGGCAACAGAAGTCAAAGAGGCCAAAGAAAAGTTGGCCAAACTGGAAGTAAGTTATGATAAGTTCAAGGTGACAGTAGCTGAAAAAGCAAGGGAAATTAAGGCCCTGAATGACAAAATAAAAGCCTTGGAAAAGGAGCTGAAATTGGAAAAGACTCTAGCTGAAATAAAAAAGATTTTGTGGGCCAAAATTGGCCAATCAATCACTGAACAATGGAAATCAATCCAAACCATACATGAACAGATAGAATTGATAGGCCTAGCTCAATTTGAGAATCAAAGGGCTAGAGCAGAATTAGGGAATATGCCTAAGCAGGTCAGTAAAATGATTCATTTCCTGAATACTCATACTAAAGAGGATTTGGCAGCATTAGACATCCGTAACAGGACAGATATTGTTCTGACAGCAAAAAAGGTGCTGACTCTAAGAAATTTTGTGCAAAGTCTAGAAAGAAAGTGTCAGGAAATGCAGGCAGAAGTAGATGATTTCAAGCTGAAGCTCAAAACATTGCAAAGTAGAGGATTTCCCAGCCTATTGACCAGTGCTGGAAGACTGCTGAACTGTGAACAATATGCTACCAAGATGAATAATTTTATTTCAAATCATATTACAACATCTACAAGTACCTCAGAGGAAACAGAGCCTCCATCTAGGCAGAGCCTTTATGACAAGCTGGAAAACGTATTTTACATTGAGCATGAGATCAATCACTTGTTTGAGGTCCCGCCCAATTTTTATAGATATACCAAGGCATATGAGACATTAATAAAGATACAAATACATCAACTGCCTAAAGAGGATTGGTGGCAGGCAATGCTGGAAATTTTGCCCAGGTGATTTCGATCTTTTTCCTCTTCTTTCAGCTTAAAATTTTGGTCAGTTACAAGTCATCTATAGGTCAACAGAGTTGAATACGCAATCACTGGACAGAGCATGAAGACAATAGGCAGAGCAGGTCAAAACAGTGACTCAGCAAATCACTGGGACAGCAGGCCCAAAAACACAAATTAAAAGCGCAGCCTCAGTCGACTCAGTTGATCCCAAAAGTCTCAATTTTCTGACAAAATGGACAGCTAGCAAGCTAATACTTACTGCACCATTTAATGCTTCATTTACTTCCTTGGAAGAGTTGGTGATGTAATTTATTGCATGAAGACTCATCATCTAGATATTTTATATCTCATTTGTGTATATATACCTCCCCACAGAACGTATTTGGGGTTGGTGATTTTCTCTCTAAGACACTGCGCTGTAAATTTTTAGACTTTCTAATACAAATGGTTGGTCAAGTTCATGGTCTCTGCATTGTCTGGATGTGAAAGTAATTAACTGCGTTTCTGCTACAGAATTCCTGTGTCGTTTAATGGAACAATAAGTTTTCCTAAACCATGTTTTGTCTTTCTGTGTTTGCAAAATTCACATATATGTTTCATGATCTTAGCAATAGAGAAGAAGAATAGCTCAGGACTTGTTTGAATGCACCCTCTCCTCAATCTCTGTTTCTAAATATGTTTTCTTCAGAATTAGTCATAAATATGAATTCTTAATTGCTCATGTTTGCACTGATTCTTTCATTCTGAATGATGTTTAGGAATTCTTAATTGCTCCTAGACAATGTTCTCACACTTTCCCTCTATCAGCATAGTGAAAGATTCTTGACTGCCTTTCATTCCCTGATTCCATGCCATTGATTCCCAAACTTGAAGAATTTTTCCATAGATGCCTGTCTGGCTCTGTAGCATTACATTTTTCCCAAGAAATACTTTCAGCGGTACACCATCATTGACTCCATTGCCCAATAGTCTAGACTGTTCTGAGACTACATACCAGTTCTGCCTGAAATCATCATCCAACCAAATTTAAAACAAAACCCTGTACATCATAACTAGCCTAAAATTACTCCAAAACAAAGCCAAAACATAAAGAGAGAGCCCTCTCTGGTTGCAGGTAGGCTAGGACCTGCAGCTAAAAGATTGGTTAGTGGTTACCTTGGTTATATTCCCTTCATGAAGCAGGGAACAACCTGAGTGATAACACATTGATGGATTATGATGTAAATATGGTAAATTTCCACTTGTAGAGGTTGATTCATCAGTTTTAAGGTTGTTTGAAACTAAATGAATCAGTTCCCTTGTTTTTAGAGGCATGCTGTTATGTTGCCTAATTTCTAGTTCTCAGCTTAGAATTAGTTGAAAACAGCTTCTAAACATGTGAGCTCGACCCCTAGAGGCAAGGATGGGCTATGGTTGCCCATATTATGTTGTTTTTCAGCATTAGCATGGTTGGACTCTTGAGAAAGCCTTGACCTTCATTGTACATATTCCTCAACAGTTGGCCTAAGGAATTTGAGATCAAGCTTTGTAGCACTCTTTGGGATCCCTGTGGCAATTTTTTTTGGTACAATGCTTTTCTCTATAATTGTTAATTTTCTTGTGTGTTTATGTATGCCATTCTCTATCTTGTTTCTTCTTAACTAAACAAACAAGAGTATAAGTAGAATCCATTGAAATCAGTGCTCTACTTGAAGTTTGTTTTAGTTGTTTGATGTTTTCAGCTATTTGGGGAGGATCCATGATTTCTCTTGCCCTCTTCAACACCTCACCTATCTATTCCTTCCATCTCCTTCAATTTAAAGTGCAAAAAACAATTTCCTACCTCGCCCCATTGAGATCTCTGCAGGACTGAGCCTCAATCCCCGCACCCAAAAATATACCTTTCCATCTAAGCCAATAAAAACATCATTTTATTCAATAAAACTCTCTTACACATATACCTAGCCTAATATTAGTATTTCAATCAGTCATCTCAAGCCCTCATCGATCATAATTTTATGATATTGACCCGGAGAGAGCCCTCTCCTGACCTAGTAGGGCTAGCCACCAGGCTGAGCGTGGTTTGATGTTGGCCCTGGATCCTAGCTTTTCAACCTGAGGTAAATATAGGCACTAACAACCTACACTCTCTAACTGAGATCATCTGAAACCTTTTTCTCCTTTCCTTTAATGTACCGTATCTCAAAAACAAACTCACTGAGGGTAGCCAACCATCTAGCTTGCATGACATTCAGATAGGGTTAGTCAAACAAGTACCTCAATCCACTATGATCGCTCATTAAGGAAAACTTCCTACCAAGAAGATAATGTCTCCACATCTTCAATGCATGAATGATAACTTCGAAATAAAGATCATGAGTCACATAGTTTTTCTCGAGCTCAATCAACTTCTTTGACTCATAGAAAACCACCTGTCCTTCTCACATTAGGACTCCACCAACTCCTTCCTTGCAAGAATTTGTACAAACCACAAACTCCTTGTTAGGATCCTTAATCTTCAATACTAGATTATTTATAAGATAATTCTTTAACTACTCAAAGATAGTTCCACACTTATCAGTCCATTCAAACTTATTTCCTTTCCTCTGCAAAGATGTAATATGATAGAAAATACTTGATAAGTTCCTGATGAACCTCCTGTAATAACCTGCTATCCCCATGAATTATTTGACCTCATCCACATTCCTAGGAGTCGACGACTCCATGATGGATTTAATCTTTTCCAGGTCCATTGTTCTACCTTACTTGGAAACAACGTGTCCCAAGTAGTGAATATGAGTCTGAAATAAAATGCACCTAGTGAGCTTGGCATACAACTGATGCTCTCTCAACAATGTCAATGATGTTTCCAGGTGCTCTACATGCTCTTCCTCATTATTAGAAGAAACCAATATATCATCAACAAAGACTATCATAAACTTTTCCAGATAACGACACAACACATTGTTCATCAAACACATAAAAGTGGTTGGAGCATTAGTAAGACCAAAAGGAAACACCACAAAATCATAATTCCCATACCTCATACATAATGTAGTAGTTTAGATATCTTCTTCCTTGATGTGAACCTGATGATATCTTTATCTCAAATCATTCTTTGAAAATATTTCTTCTCCCTTCAACTGATTAAACAAGTCATCAATATGCGACAATGGTTACCTATTCTTGATATTCACCTTTTTCAACTACCTGTAACCAATGCACAATTTCAGGGTACCATCATTCTTCCTTACAAACAACACTGGTGTATCCCATGGTGATACACATGGCCTTATGTATCATTTATCAAACATTTCCTTAAGCTACAATTTCGGTTCTACCAACTCTGGAGTGCTCATCCTATAAGGTGATTTAGATGTTATTGTTCTTCCTAGCATCAACTCAATAGATAAGTCCACTTCCCTATGAGGAGGTATCTCTGGAATATTTGTTGTAAACACATCTTGAAATAACTACAAAACATGACACTTCTTTAAAGCTTCCTCATCCTCAACATCCTTCCCTTTGTCACTAGAAATATGCACTACAAATAATAATGTGGCTATGATTTGCTTGCATAGTTGCAACCATTCTCACTGATGTGGAATTCTTCTTTCCATGCAATATGATTCTTTCCCCATAATCATCCAAGCACTCATTAGTCTTATCTTAAAAATCCAATTTACGCATGTGAACGAACAACCAATCCATGCCCCAAAGTATACTATATGAACCCAAAGGAAGCACATTTACATGTGCTGATGTAGGCATACCATTAATTTCAAATTCAAAATATCTCACCCAATGATGAACTCTTCTCTTGGTCCTTGTAGCCAACTACACCAACCAATAATTTGCATGCACTTCCCTACTCAAGCAACATGTATCCATCAAGTAAGGACCAATATAGCTATTATTCGATCTAGGATTAATCAAAATAGAAAAAACTTGATCCAAAATCTCACCTTCCATCTCGATAATGTATGTTTGATGATTTTTGTGCCTGTCATCCACTACTACATAAATCTGAGGAATACTCCAATCAACATCTCCAACTGTTTGTGCCTCCTGAGCATTGTGAAATTAACGCCTTCCACCCTGGTGCAATGGGAAATCTATCATGTGATGTTCTCGGCCACAAGTTCAACACCTCAAAGGCTTCCTACCATCACCTTTTTTCGACTCCTCAGGTTGAGACCCATGTTCTAACTCCACTACATTAAAATTCTTGTAAGGTTCCACATTCTCCTTGACACCTCCATCATGAGGTCTTCCTTTCTTCTGAGGCCACTTCCCTTTTCTCTTCTCATTACCTTTCCAATCATGCTTAATCTCAGGCTTGCACTTTGACTACTCATAAAAATGCTTCAGCTTCCTTATGGCTTCATCCAATGACAAAGGCTCATCAAACTCAATCTGCTCTTTCAATTCTACTAGTAACCCATTGATGAACCTTTGAATCTCATATTTCTCATCCTTAAGGTAAGCCACATACCTTAATATCTCCAGGAATCTTCTAGTCTACTCATCATCTATCATAGAACCCTTCTTCAACTCATAGAACTCCTTAGCCCTATCATCATAATATCTTTCAGACAAGTACTTCTTCTTGAAGAGTCTCTTGAACTCATCCTAAGCTAACTCCTCTTATTTAATGTTTCTGAAATTCCTCATGTCTTCCCACCAGATATTTTATCTCCCTTTGATACTAAAGGTAGTTATCTTGGCTTTCATGCTCTCTAAATAGTCATGATCTGAAGAAATTATTCATCCCAAGTAGCTATGCTTCTGCATATTTTTATCTCTTCATCTCTCCATCAAATGTAGGAGGCTTGGCTTTCTTGAACTCTTCTAGAAAGTATCCCTTCTCACTCCTCCTGTAAGGATGATTATGGTGATGGTGATGATGTCTCTCAGAACTAGAACTAGAGTGAAATCAATAAGTACTACCCCTCCTGCTAGTTGTATTCAAATATCTACAACCTCTAATAGGAACATATTTTTCCACCCCATGTCCTCTTTGAGACCCGCTATGATGTGACCCATTACTCTTCTCCTCTTATCCATAAATGATCTCCATATGTCCCCGTTTCTACAAATCTTAAAGACTCTAAAGGATCACCGTATTGAATTCTGCATGTTTTTCCTAAGCCCTTGCAAGTCTTTCTTGTGCCTCAATCAACCTTGTATTATCTACCTTGCAACTTTTGATATTTTTCCTCAGACTCCTCAATGTATCTACCAGATTAGGATAATACTCTTCTCCTTGCTACTCAACTGACCTTTCCCATTCCACTGAATTCACATTAGGCCTATATGGGGAGTCATGTGAATTGTAGTACACCATTCTGTTATTAATATCTGACCTTCTATTTCCTACATACATACCATTTTAGATAAACTAATAGAAGACATAATCAAATCATACCTCAATGTATATTAGGGGAGGTTATCACATCTACACAAATCAGTCCAAATTAGCATGATACCTATATATAATGACATCAATATATCAATGACACGCATGATAACACAAAACTGTAACACTAAATGTATACATGATAACCATACCATAACAATGCATGCATAATAAACACACAGACAATTTACATGCATACATAACAATATACTTTTAGCCCATCTAGTCCAAGGGTTTGAACCTAGAAGCTCTAATACCAACCTGTAACACCCCACTCCACTTATGGAAAATGGGTCAACATATCCAGAGCTAACCACAAACACCCAGTGAAAAATAATCACATTGTTATCAACCTAATATGACCAAACACTATTACCTTTCAGTTTAGTGCCCTTAAATTTAAATCTCCTAGATGAGAAAAAAGAAATAATCAATTTCTTTGAGTAGTGTTGAGGCTGAATATATTGCAACTTGTGAAGTAAGAAGATAAGTTGTTTGGTTGAGGAAGTTGTTGTCCAACTTGTTTGAAGTACCAATGGACCCTACAATGATACATTGTGATAACCCCAATTGTATAAGGTTGTCTAAAGACCTAGTGTTTCATGGAAAGAAAAATCATATAAGCAACAAGTATCACTACATTTGAAAGTTGGTGCAAGATGGTATGTTGTAGCTATGGTATATCTCCATTGATGAACAAGTAGCTAACATCTTCAAAAAATATCTTCCTAAAAAGAAGCTTGTGTATTTGAGAGACAAGCTTGGACTGGTTTATATATCTTCCCTAGTTGAGAGGGAGGGATAGAAACAACATTCTTGTCACCTTGTGGAGAGAGAATGGAGTATTGGGTAAGCATCTAGCATCTAATACTCTTTGAGGATGTGGTATGGAATCCAAGATAAGAGTAGTCATAGAATATTGATATTCTTTGAGGATTGGAAATCCAAGAAAAGAATAGTCCTGGAAGGACATACCCTATAGACACCTGAGTGCGGTATGTGCCTTGAGAGATAATGATTATGGTGTCTATCAATCAATGATCTTCCCAATATTGTGATCTGATCTTATGTAGAGATAGATTTTTTAGTCAAGGCATTTCTATGTGTCAATGTTGGTTGGTATGATGCTAAACATATGGGTTACCAATCCAACTCTTCTTAGATTGAGAATATCCATGTACAGTCTATGAATACCTCCCTAGTTAAGAGGGAGTCTTGAAAAATGTGTAACCAGGTTTAGTCTTCATAAATATGAAATGTACTTTTGAGTCTTGTATATTTTAAATAAAATAAAAATTAGTATTGTTATTTTTAAAGCATGGGTTTCATGCTCAAGGTATTTTATTTTAGAAGTCAAGCACCCATTGAGTACTTCTAGGGTTTGTCCTAGGTCAAGATGTCAAAAGAGTCATTGTCATATGATGAAGCTCCTGCTATGTGGAATTTTTATGATTGTGGAAAAAGGTGAATTCCCTAGATCTAGTGGTTTGATCTAGAAAAACTAAAGACAAAAAATTTTGTGTTTTCCTTAAAGAAATTAAAAAAATGGGAAAGAAGCCTACCTGGAATCTGGAGTAAGATTTCCTCTCGTCCTTGCTTGTAAGCTACAAATCTAGCTCCAAGTGCTATAATTGGAACCTGCACACATGACTAAAACAAACAAAGGATCGACAAAATCCATGTAGCATAATAAAAAATATCTATTCAATGAATAAACATGGCATTGAAATACATGAGTGCAAACATAACACAACAAATCTAGGAAAATAACATACTCTTTGTATTAACAAATATTAGAGAGAGTTTACAAAGATAAATAGTAGTTGAAATTGTAGATGTCTCCCATAGTTGACTTGTCCTTCCTTGTCACAAAGTGTTGTAGCATTTTTTTTGGTTTTTATAAGGTAGAATAAAATAGTCAAGAAATAAAAAATATTTTGAAAAAATGCTAAGTTAGGATATGGACATAACAATATTAAATAAAATGTTAGTGAAAAAATCTTGATGATGTCCATATCAAAGAAAATGTTAGGTTAGATGTCCTAAAAAATAAAGACAAAAAGAAAATGTTATGTTAGAAAGAAAAGAAAACAAATAAAATCTGAAAGTGAGCAAGTCTAAATGACACTACTCTTGTCCCTGCAAAATAATGGTTGTGTGCAGCTTGTTTTAAATGCCACGACCCATGATAGTCAAACTGTTTAATCTTGACTGCTTCATGCTTTAAATTTGATGTTATAGTTAGAGAATAGAGATCTGGCCAAACTGTTTAATCTTTGCAAATCAGTAGTTAGGTAGAGAATAATAAGGTGCTCATTAGTTTAATCTGAGCCCTTGGAGGTTATAAGGGTAGATTTAGATAGTTTGCTTTTGTAAAAATAAAAAGAAAGGAAAAGGATTTGCTAGCTTAAATGCACCCATTAAGTGAAGAAAAAATGATAGAATAAGCAAAGGGTAGGTAGAGAAAGGTTGCAGAAGTTTGATCATTGATTGGGCAAAATGTACATTTATCATGTTTTACTATATGTTTTTATGTCCATGAAGCAATTACGCAAAGCAAATGAAGGTCTACAAGATCAATTAATTAACTTCCCATTCATCCCCATTCATCCCTATATTCATTAATTTCCCCTTCCTACCTTCATACATTCATATTCATTTGTTTTCCACTAAGAACCCCTTTTCCTAAGGTCAAAATCCTTTTTGCCTAGGAAAAGTAAAAAAAACCTACGTAAAATCCCTTTTTACTATGTAAAATCCATTTTTACCATGTCAAATCCCTTTTTACCATGTTAAATCCCCTTTTACCCGAAAAACCCACAAAAAGGTGTTTTACCCTAAGTATTATGCTTAAATTAAAAGTAAATAAACCATGAAAAGGCATTATACTTAGTCTATTTTCCCTTTTCCACCTAATTTCCCTTTTGCGCCTATATTTCCCCTTTTCAACATGCATCCATTTTCCTCGATTGCGATATGTGATCAACGATGGGCCTGGACCCGACCAAATATATACTATAATCCATATTCATATCGCATCCGCCTCCATCGCAAGTCCCGACTAATAGCATAACCCTTCACCATTGTGATCTTCGATTGTGATGCACAATGTACTCGATGCAATATACATTACAATTCATACCCATATCGCATCCGCCCCTCATCGCGAGTTCTGCTAAAGCAATAACCCTCCGCCATCCACGATCTTTGATATGTGACAGGAACCCGGACCCGATCGCAGTATTAACCATGTTTTATTTCCATGTCACATTCAGCCCTTATCGCATTCCTTGTGATGGGCCATCCTTTGCTAAACTCCGATTGCAATACACAATATTAGCCTGGACCCGATATCATTATCTTCCCGAGCTAATAAAATTTCAAGTCCACCATATGTGTTTTGCAAAGGTTTTCTTTGTTAAATCGTTTTTATGATATTAATGAAGAACTAAACTAAAACCTTTGCTTAAATGTAAAACCCCGCTAATACTCGATTTTTAACCATTTTGAGATAATTAATCGATTGGGCCCCTCCATTTCTCTTTTGTGCAACTCTTTCACTCCTCCACCATCTGATCACGACCATTGAAATCCAACAGCCCTCACCAATTTCGGGTTCAATCTCTGTACGAGCGTTACCCACCTGAAAAGCAGTATTCCGCCGATCCCCCTTGCTACATGTCAGGCTCAAGTTATTTTGGGCGACTGCCTCCCAAAACCACCCGTGCTTCATAAGCGGTGCGATGAAAACCACCTTCCACAAAATGACAAAATGGTTAATGTTCACTATCGCGCCATATTTCAAAAGAAAATTGTTTTTCCCATTTAAATGCCAAAATGACCATTTTTCTCTATTTTGCATGTTTTACACAGCAAAGCCTCCATAATGACTCTACGACAAATTAAACCATTGTTTCACCTTCCGATATGCTATGGACTGCTTCCAATGTCCTTTCAAGCTCTATAAAGCCATTGAAGACCTTCTGTCACCGTTGTTTTTCTTAACAGTTTTTGTGTTTTGCAGGTAAAGACTCAGTGTTCCAGGCTTACAGAGAAAAAAAGCCTGCATACAGTTGGAAGACAAATATAAAGATCATATCAATTTACTTTACCTATAAAATAAAATCTAAAGTGATTTACTGTTGAAAAACACAGTAACAACCTGGATTGCACAATAAAGGTAAAAATAAATAGTAAAGGTTATTCTGCAGGGTTAAAAGATATTCACAGAGTTTAAAAGGTATCATATGCAAGATCAAATGAAGGCAATCAACCAGCGTAAAGGATTCAAACAATTTATCAGCTTAAAGGGCGAAATAACAGCAAAGCCATCACAACCTGAATAAAAGGGACAACAAGAAACAGTTCAACAGCCGCCCCTATCTTCTTGTATGAAGATCTTTCCTTTCCTAGAATAAATCACAATCAGTTTTAGGATATTTCCTTAGTTTCATTATTTTATAAATAACTATCTTCTCGAGTTAGTAAGGGTTCAAAGTTCAAGATTCATTGTTCATTTCTTGTTAAGTCTTGACTGTTAATTCTACTTTGAACCTTGAAGCCACCTTTGAAAGAAGCTTTTGTAGACACTTGATGTACTCAGTGTTTCTAGAACCTTAATACAAAGCAGACGATTCTGAATCTGGTTTTACACAGTTTGTGTTATCCTGTAAGTTTTTCTAGTTATCAATCATTATGTTTTCTTCATATGCTTATGACTTATAGAGATATCTAGGTAGGAAGAATTGTGTCTCAATTTATTCCTATAAGCTGCTAAAGTGATCATCTAGTAAGAGAATGGATTAATGAACTGTTTGTTTAGCTAATCCCCTCTAATCAATAAATCATCAACATCTTGTGTAAGCTTAAGTATACTGCCTTGAACTTTTGGAACATAGTTTATAAGGTTTTCTTACTTATGATTGTTCTATTTTATAGTCTGGAAACTGTGATAATCATATTATTTGTTGTCTTCTTCTCACCACTATTTTTGATCTATATCACTGTGTAAAGCTTTATAGCAGCCCTTTGCTGAAGTATTAATATAACCCAAAGGATTAAGTATTTAAATTCTACATCTATCTTCATTCATTGGTCTTCCAAAACTAAAACCAAAAACCCCAAAACAATTATTTTAGATGCTCTGGCATTGGTAGCTGACCTACTACTATCTCAGAGGTACAACATCAGACTGGTGCCGTTGTCGGGGATTTGAATTTCATTTAAGTTTCCCTTGGGATAACGACATTCATTCATTATTTTCCTTTAAAGGTGATTAAAGGATTTAGAAAGGTTAAAATCATTCACCTAGGAGACTCCACACTCCCAAGCTGGCACCTTATAAACATAACAGATCCCGTTCAGAAGCTGACATAGTTAAACCTCTGTCAGATCCTGAAAGGCTTCTGAGAAAATCCAGTTCTAAAAGGGGACACCAACCTTCATCTTCTTCCTCTTCAGTCCTACAGTCTGAAGAATTAGAATCATTTGACCCCTATAGTAATATCCCAGCTGATCCTGATTACTCCCATTTATCACCTAGGGTTGCTGAACTTCTAGATAAAGGAGTTGATTTTAAGTCAGCCTACCTTATTCATTCATTAGAATCTCATCCAATACCCACACTACCACCAAGATCACCTAAAACTAAATCTGATTTGGGTGTCAATCTACCAGAATATAAACCCACAGATTTCATATCCCCTACCACCTATCATTTTCCTTCCATTTTTGACCGACCTGAAGCTTCTTCTTCCAAACAATCTGAGGAGACCTTTTCTATATATTCCAATCCTCTCTTTGAAACAAAAGAAGGTATTCCTTTACAGGTCCCAAAGTTAGTTCTTAGGACTCCTTTGAAGTCTTTCAGGAGATCTCCTCCTTCATCTCCTCCTTCACCTCCAACTAGTCCATCAACCCCTAAATCACCATCTTCTTCCTCTACTTCTTCTTCATCCTCTACATCCACACAAACACCTCATACTCCACCTGGACAACCTCATACACCTCAAACATGTCATACACCTTAAGCACCTCATACACCACATGTTGTCATGGCTTTCCAACCTATTGTACATGCTAGATATGTTGCCTTAGTGTTACCTAATAACCTTGATGCATTCCCAGCTGGATACTTAAAATACCTTCCCAAGTACAATGAAGAAACTGGTCCCTCAGCTGAAAACCATCTTCAAGCTTTCCTAGACTTTGCAGAAAACATGAATATTGAGCAAGAAAACATTTATATGAGATTGTTTGTACAGTCACTTGAGGGAAATGTGAGGATTTGGTTTAGGCAGTTACGAGCAACTACCATTAGAAATTGGGAAGAGCTTACAACCATATTTAAAAATCATTAGGGTGTGAAAAAGGATCGTCTTTACTTCCTCACAGAATTTGAAGAGCTTAAAGGGAACTTTGGTGAACCAGTATTAGATTTTATCAAAAGATTCAATAAACTCTATCACAAAATGCTTGCTGATTGTAAGCATCCTGTAGCAGCAACTAAGTCTAGATTCTCTAAAGCTTTTGATGATGACTTTGTTGTTATGATATGAGAGAGAACTTCAAGAACTCTTGAAGATATGCAAACAAATGCTATAGGAGTAGAAGCAAATAGAGCAGTCTCAACTTCTTTAAAACTTAAGGAAGAAAAGGCCCAAAGAAAACTAAAATCTGTTCAAGAAGCCTCTAGTTCCTCTAAGACTAAATCAGAAGACTCAAAAATAGATGAAATAACATCTCTTCTTAGAAACCTATCAAATAGGATTTCAAAGATTGAGACCCAACCTAGGAAAATACAACAAACAATTACTAGACCTCAAAACCAAAATCAAGGTCAGTATAAAAGAAATCCACCACTACAAATTCTTCAGAGACCTAGCAATGATCAATAGGTTCCCACTCCTATATTGATAGATGACCGACAACCTGATGACAATACTATGACAATTGCTGAAGATATTAATAGTATGGATTCTTCTTCCAATCAAACAACCATCATTCCCCTCTCACAACAAAATCAGGATCAAGAAGATCACAAAGCTTCACAAGTCTCTAAATATCATGCTTTCTCTGAATTTTTAATTGCAAAATTAAACAAGAGGTATGATCTTAGGCCTAGACCTAGTCCTGAGAGACCTCCAAAGGAAACTCCAATCATTGAACCACGTACCAAAACTGCTGAAGCTCAAACAAATCTTATTCGGCCCTTAGATCAATGAATTGAGAACTGGTAAAAACATTTTGACTACATTTAGTGTTGAAAAAGAATTAGAGAGGGTTAAGATCCAAATTCCACTGTCAGAACTTTCTAAAAACCCAGGTTATAAAATCCAAGTCTCAAAATGGATACAAAATACCTCGATTGATACTGAAGGTGATGTCATAAGTCTGCAAGATGAAAAACCAACAGTTGTTTTTGGCCCTAGTTTAGACATGATATATGAGATAGTGCCTCCTTTCTATGTAACTCTTAAAACAAATGATTCCATTTTGTATAATTGTATGCTTGCTTCAGGAGCATCACACAACCTTATGCCAGAATCTATCATGGACCATTTGAAACTCGACATAACTAAATCCTACCATTACCTCTACACCTTTGATTCTAAAACGGTGCCCTGTTTAGGATTGATCAAGGATCTAGTGGTTACCCTTGCCCAAATTCCAGTGAAAAGTGTAGTACTTGACATTGTTGTCACAAATATCCCTCCCAAATTTGGAATGCTCCTTTCTAGTTCTTGTTGTGCCAAATTAGGGGGAACTCTACAGATGGATATGGCATATGCTACTATTCTATTTATGGGGGAGAGAAATTAAGATTATATAGAGAGGTAAGACTTGTACATACTATTTTTAAGACTGACCAGCCAAGAAACCATCCAATTTATGCAATAGATCAAGACTTTGGTTGTTTTCAACTCACTTCAAACTAACATAAAACTCAAGCCAAAATTTAATAGGTAGTTGAAAGTCTTGAACCAAACCAAACTGATATTTGGAAACTATTCTTTGATGGATCTTGCACGAAAGATGGGGCAGGAGCTGGAGTAGTTTTAATTTCACCTGAAAAAGAAAATATAACACAATCATGTAAATTAGACTTCGAAGTTACAAATAATGTGGCTGAATATGAATCTTTCCTTTTAGGATTGCAATTAGCCAAAAGCCTAAAAGCTCAAAACTTAAGTGTCTTTACTGATTTAGAACTTATTGTTAAGCAAGTAAGAAATGCTTGCCAGACCAAGCACCCTAGACTTAGGTCCTACTGAAATGAAGTATGGGATTTAGTTGAAAACTTCTTTGATGCTTTTAATTTGACTCATATTCCTAGAGATCAGAATATTCATGCAGATGCCTTAGTTGTTTCTGCTAGCTCTTTTAAAATTCCTGATCATATTGATGTACACTATCATATACAAGTCAAATATAGGCCATATATCCTAGATAATCTGAAACATTGGCAAATATTCGAAGATGATGAACATTTGAAATCATTTCTGCAAGTAATATATGATTTTTCATTGCTACAAATTGATGAAGATAGAACTGAAATAAATGAAAATGCAGATGGAAATGATACTTCATATTTTAAAACCCAAATTACCAATCATGACATTATTCAATTATCCAATAATTTTATTACAAAGGGACTCATTCCTTTAGAAAGATTGTTTGATCAAAATGATGTCCTCCGGAACCCTCAGTCAATTTCTTCAGAAGATGACATAGAAGATATTAACATTGGAACTGATGAAGATATGAAAAACATCAAAATATGTGCATCTCTAGACCCTGAGATCAAAGCTCAATATCTTAAGTTACTACAAAATTATAAGGATGTTTTTTCTTAGACTTATGCTGATTTAAAGACCTATGATACTTCATTAATACAACATAAGATTCCTTGGAAGCCAGAAGCAAAACCTTATCAACAGAAACTTAGAAGAATAAATCCAGCCCTTCTACCAATTGTAGAAAGGGAGATTAAGAAAATGCTAGATGCTCAGATCATCCTCCCTCTTAGATATTCTAATTGGGTTGCAAATCTAGTTCTTGTTAGAAAGAAAAATGGAGAAATAAGACTCTGTGTGGATTTTAGAAATTTTAACAAAGCATCATTAAAAGATAATTATCCTTTGCCCAAAATGGATCAGTTACTTCAAATGGTTCCATGAGCACAAAGACTTTCTATGCTTGATGGTTTTTCAAGTTACAATCAGGTGAATGTTGATACAACAGATAGAGAGAAGACATCCTTTACTATACCCTGGGGTGCATTCATGTACGCTAGGATGCAATTTGGGTTGACCAATGCTAGAGCAACATTTCAGAGAGATATGGACATAGCCTTTATGGGTCAAGTAAATAAATTTGTGGTTATTTATCTTGATGACATAAATGTTTTTTCTAAATCTGGTCCGAAACATCTAAAGCACTTGATGAAGGTTTTTGATAGGTGTAGAAAATTTGGAATACCATTGAACCCTAAGAAGTACTTGTTTTTTGTCAAAGAAGGAAAATTGTTAGGCCATATAATTTCAAAGGAGGGAGTAGTAATTGACCCCAAACGAGTATCTACCATTGAAACATTGACCTTACCTAGAAACAAGAAGGAGATTCAAGCTTTTCTAGGCAAGATTAACTTTCTAAGGATGTTTATTCCAAAATATGTAGAGATTGTAAAGGATATAACTGACATGCTTCGAAAGGATCATGAAGTCAAATGGACTTTCACTTCTAGGCATGCATTTGAACAAATAAAGAAGGCTATCTTTGAAGCTCCTACCTTATCCAGCCCTGATTATACTAAGCCATTTAGTATTTTCTCTTTTGCCTCTAAAACAACCCTTCCTACTATTCTATTATAGAAAAATGAAGATTCCCGTGACCAACCCATAGCCTTTTTCAGTAAGGTTATGAGAGATGTTGAGCATAAGTATGACATCATTGAGAAGCAAGCATATGCCCTCATTCAAGCCCTGAAATCATTCAGGATGTATGTCTTACATTCACCTGTTACTTCTTATGTCCCTAATAGTGCTATGAAAATTGTCCTAGCCCAACCAGACACTGATGGGAAAAGAGGTAGATGGATCACTCAAATTCTGGAGTTTGATCTAACTATCAAGACTACCAAGCTAGTAAAAGGTCAAGGATTAGCCAAGCTTCTAGCTGAATCCAACTGCAAAGTACTTGGAATCAATTATGTTTTAGAAATACAAGGGGAGAATCCATAAGAACCTTCCCTTCATCCTAAAGAGAAGAATCCACAAGAACCTCTACTTTCAGAGCAGATTAGTCCTATACACATTGATGAAAAACTCTTGTTGTCAAACTGGTATCAATATATTGTAAATTTCTTGATTCATTTTGAGTGTCCAACATCATTCTCCAAAACCTAGTGTAAAACCCTTAAGTTAAAATCAGTCAAGTACTGCATTATAAATTAAAATTTATACTAGAAAGATCCACTGAATATTTTGTTATTATGTTTAACAGAATCAGAAACTGAAGGAATCATTGATCAGTTTCATACAGGATTTTGTTGGGGACATTATGCTTGGAGAGAAACAACATACAAGATTCTAAGGGGAGGATTTTATTGGCCCACACTATTCTTACAAGTAGGGGTGAAGGTTAGAGGTTGTGTTCCTTTTCAAATGTTTGTTGGTAAACAAAGATTAGTAGCTCTTCCACTTGTTCCATCAATAGTTTCATCACCTTTTTCTCAATGGGGATTAGATTTTATTGGAGATATTCACCCCACTTCAAGTAATCAGCATAGATGGATCCTCACTACAACAGACTACTTTACTAAATGGGTAGAAGAAATTCCAGTCAGAAATGCTACTGATTCAATAGTAATTAAGTTTATTGAGTAGAATATATTATCTAGATTTGGTTGCCCAACTCAAATTGTCACTGATAATGCAACAAATTTTGCTAATGTTAAAATGATTAACTTTTGCAAAAAATATCAGATTCTGTTACATCATTCAATTCCATACTACCCTCAAGGTAATGGCCTTGCAGAGTCATCAAACAAAAGTCTGGTAAAGGTAATAAAAAAGACTCTAGCTGATCATAAGAAAAGTTGGGATTCACATCTGATTTATGCAGTGTGGGCAAAGAGAATTACTCCAAAGAGATCAACTGGCAAATCTCCATTTTAGTTAGTCTAATATGCAATTTCCCTACCAATTTGGCCTTCCCTATTTTAAAATTCTTGCAGGATTCAACAGATGAACTTGATGATTTTTCAAGAAGAATAAATCAAATTATTGAACTTAATGAAAAAAGAGATGAATTTCAATACAAATTGAATAAATATCAGAATAACATGAAGACCCTGTTTGATAGAAGAGCCAGAGAGAGGGACTTTAAGGAAGGTGATCTAGTTCTAAGATGGGATGCTAGGAGAAAAGAGAAAGGAAAGCATGGAAAATTTGACAATCTATGGTTTGGACCTTTAGCAATTGCTGAAGTCAAGGGCAACAACACTTTTGTGCTGCACAATCTTGAGGGGCTATATTCCACTTATCCTGTAAATGGAAGGTTTCTCAAACAATACATTCAGTGCTAAGAAGTTGAAATAGTTTTCATTGTAAATACTCTGGTTTCTTTTACCTTTCAAGATGTCAGTGTGATTTTATTTACAGCAAGGACTCCATAGCCTGAGGAGAAGTCACATGGATCTGCAGGTTCTCTACATTCTATAGGATAAAGCAGTCCCCAGTTGGAGCCAATGCTGTAGTATTTTTTTGGGTTTTGATAAGCATAAAATAGTAAAAAAATAAAATAAAAAATATTTTGAAAAAAATGCTAAGTTAGGATATGGACATAACAATATTGAATAAAATGTTAGTGAAAACATCTTGATGATGATGTCCATATCAAAAAAAATGTTAGGTTAGATGTCCTAAAAAATAAAGACAAAAAGAAAATGTTAGGTTAGAAAGAAAAGAAAACAAATAAACTCTGAAAGTGAGCAAGTCTAAATGCCACTACTCTTGTCCCTCCAAAATAATGGTTGTTTGCAGCTTGTTTTAAATGGCACAACCCATGGCAGTCAAAATGTTTAATATTGATTGCTTCATGATTTAAATTTGATGTTATATTTAGAGAATAAAGATCTGGCCAAACTGTTTAATCTTGGTAGATCAGTAGTTAGGTAGAGAATAATAAGGTGCTCATCAGTTTAATTTGAGCCCTTGGAGTTTATAAGGGTAGATTTAGATAGTTTATGTTTGTAAAAATAAAAAGAAAGGAAAAGGGTTTTCTAGCTTAAATGCGCCCATTAAGTGAAGAAAAAATGATAGAATAATCAAAGGGTAGGTAGAGAAAGGTTGCAGAAGTTTGATCACTGATTGGGCAAAATGTACATTTATCATGTTTTACGATATGTTTTTATGTCCATGAAGTAATTACACAAAGCAAATGAAGGTCTACAAGATCAGTTAATTAACTTCCCATTCATCCTCAATCATCCCTATATTCACTAATTTCCCCTTCCTACCTTCATACATTCATATTCATTCATTTTCCACTAAGAACCCCTTTTCCTAAGGTCAAAATCCTTTTTGCTTATGAAAAGTAAAAAAACCCTATGTAAAATCTCTTTTTACTATGTAAAATCCATTTTTATCATGTTAAATCCCCTTTTACCCGAAAAAACCCACAAAAAGGTGTTTTACCCTAAGTATTATGCATAAATGAAAAGTAAATAAACCATGAAAAGGTATTATACTTAGTCTATTTTCCCTTTTCCGCCTAATTTCCCTTTTTCACCTATATTTCCCCTTTTCAACGTGCATCCACTTTCCATGATTGCAATATGCGATCAACGATGGGCCCGGACTCGACTAAATATATATTATAATCCATATTCATATCGCATCCACCTCCATCGCAAGTCCCAGCTAATAGCAAAACCCTCTGCCATTGTGATCTCTGATTGTGATGCGTAATGGACCGACACAATAGACATTACAATTCACACCCATATCGCATTCATCCCTCATCGTAAGTTCTGCTAAATAAATAACCCTCTTCCATCTGCGATCTCCGATATGCGACAGGAACCCAGACCTGATCGCAGTATTAACCATGTTTTATTTCCACCTCGCGTCCGGACCTTATCGCATTCCTTGCAATGGGCCGTCCTTTGCTAAACTCCGATTGCGATATGTAATATTATCCTGGACCAGATATCATTATCCACCCGAGTTAATAAAATTTCAAGTCTGCCATATGTGTTTTGCAAAGGTTTTCTTTGTTAAATCATTTTTATGATTTTAACGAAGAACTAAACTAAAAACTTTGTTTAAACATAAAACCCCGCTAATACTCGATTTTTAACCATTCCGCCATAATTAATCGATTGGGCCCCTCCATTGCTCTTTTGTGCATCTCTTTCACTCCTCCACCATCTGATCACGACCATTGAAATCCAACAACCCTCGGCAATTTCGTATTCGCTCTCTGTACGAGCGTTACCCACCCGAAAAGCGGTATTCCACTGATCCCCTTTGCTACATGTCAAGCTCAAGTTATTTCAGACGACCCCCTCCAAAAAAATCCCCACTTCATAAGTGGTGCGATGAAAACCGCCTTCCACAAAATGAAAAAATGGTTACTGTTCACTATCGCGCTATATTTAAAAAAAAAAACTATTTTTCCCATTTAAATGCCAAAATGACCATTTTACTTTGTTTTGCCTGTTTTACACAACCAAGCCTCCATAATGACTCTGTGACCAATTAAACCATTTCTTCACCTTCTGATATGCTATGGACTCCTTCCAATGTCCTTTCAAGCTCTATAAAGCCATTGAAGACCTTTTTTCACCCTTGTTTTTCTTAACAGTTTTTGTGTTTTGCAGGTAAAGACCCAGTGTTCCAGGCTTACAGAGAAAAAAAGCCTGCATATAGTTGGAAGAAAAATATGAAGATCATATCAATTTACTTTACCTGTAACATAAAATCTAAAGTGATTTACTGTTGAAAAACACAGTAAAAACCTGGATTGCACAATAAAGGTAAAAAGAAACAGTAAAGGTTATTCTGTAGGGTTAAAAGATATTCACAGAGTTTAAAAGGTATCAGATGAAAGATCAAATGAAGGCAATCAACCACCACAAAGGATTCAAACAATTTAGCAGCTTAAAGGGAAAAATATTAAACAGCAAAGCCAACACAACCTGAATAAAATGGATAGCAAGAAGCAGTTCAACAACTACCCCTATCTTCTTGTATGAAGATCTTTCCTTTCCTAGAATAAATCTCAATCAGTTTTCGGATATTTCCTTAGTTTCATTATTGCATAAATAACTCTCTTCTCGAGTTATTAAGGGTTTGAAGTTCAAGATTCATTGTTCATTGCTTGTTAAGTCTTGACTGTTAATTCTACTTTGTACCTGGAAGCCACCTTTGAAAGAAGCTTTTGTAGAGACTTGATGTACTTAGTATTTCTGGAACCTTAATACAAAGTAGAGGATTCTGAATCTAGTTTTACACAGTTGCTGTTATCCTGTAAGTTTTTCTAGTTATCAATCATTATGTTTTCTTCATATGCTTATGACTGATAGAGATATATAGGTAGGAAGAATTGTGTCTCAATTTATTCTTATAAGCTCCTGAAGTGATCATCTATTAAGAGAATGGATTAATGAACTGTCTGTTTAGATAATCCCCTCTAATCAATAAATCATCAGCATCTTGTGTAAGCTTAAGTATACTTCCTTGAACCTTTGGAACATAGTTTAGAAGGCTTTCTTACTTATGATTGTTCTGTTTTACAGTCTGGAAACTGTGATAATCATATTATTTTCTATATTATTCTCACCACTATCTTTGATCTATATCATTGTGTAAAGCTTTATAGAAGCCCTTTGTTGAAGTATTAATATAACCCAAAGGATTAAGTATTTAAATTCTACATCTGTCTTCATTCATTGGTCTTCCAAAACTAAAACCAAAAACTCTAAAACAATTATTTTAGATGCTCTGGCATTGGTAGCTGACCTACTACTATCTCAGAGGTACAACACAAAGAAAACCTCAACATCAACCCTAATGCATGAATATGATGACTCCTTTACGTTCAAAGAAACAACATGAGGGCATTAGCAATCTCCAAAATCCAACCATGATGTTATGGAAGGCAGTAAATATATAGGGTAAGAGTGGTAGTTTAGGATTTACCATTCTAGGCTTGAGATCCACATATTATGGGAGGATGAGCTTAAGGGATAAGAGATAAGGTCTTAAAGATAGGATTAGCTAGGAATTCGATCTCTCTATCCATGGAAAATAGTTAAAACTACCTTGGAAGATTCTGGAAGATGAAACTTCAGAGATATTTTTATTTTCTCGAATTTCTAGAATCAGTGCACCTGCAGAAGGGAGCAACATGTGCTGACCAATGTTGGTGCTCAGTTATGCAACATGCACTGAGCATAGGTGGCCATAAATGCAATGTGTGTTGGGGCTAAAAAATAGTGTTTTTGAGCAATCTATCCTCGAAACTCAGACTTTTTGGAGAAGTGATGCTTAGGGCTTTATGAAGGGATTATGACAAAGTGTTCAAGGATGTTGATTGTTTCAGTTTACATGCCTTTTGGGTTGATGTGAAAAAATGGCCTGTAATAGATTTCCCCCTAAAGTGTAAGGTTAGAAGCAATGGTTGAGGATTGAAGTTCTTTACCTTGTGACAAGTCCGAATCAGGAAACAATTGTTTGAGATCATCATCTATTACTATACACATTATCATTGTGATATCATTGTTGAGGGAGGTATACCCATGCTCAACATATAAGCCAATATTACATGTACAATGGCCAAGTAGTATTGTCCACTGATCTTAGAGTGTCAACCCATGCTTGAATGATTGTCTGAATGATCATAGCCATCATACTATGTAATCTTTTATTAATCTTGAAATCACAACGCAGATGGATGGAACTAGGTCCGGGGTCTTCTATCTCGTTCACTCGATCACTTTATGTATGAGTCTAACCATGCGAATAAATGAGTTGAAGTCGAACATGGTACGCACCATATGATTACCTCCCAATGATGTAAGTCATTAACATACATGAGAGAAACCACCGATGATGTTAATGGCTCTCAAGGTACAACAATATAATCTGTATGGTGTGAATAAAGGAGTTGAAGTTGAACACCATACAAAATTTTTTGGTCAAAGACAAATGATGAAGACCTGTCATTGAGAGCGAGGAAACAATGTATGAAATCTCCAAGGTACTAAACAGAGTTTCTAAGTCAATTTCCTGGATAATGAGTTGATGTCTACATGAAGCGATTTGTGGCAAGAGGGCCTTGATGTATCCCCCAACAACGACACGAAATGGGTATCAAGATTTAAGATAGAATAACGATGATTAAGAGTTAGTTCAGGAATGACAGACATGAATGGAGGCTTAAGAGTATTGCAGAAAATAACAATTAAAGGAATTTTCTTGAACATATCGACGACACTTTATGGAGTTAGCAACATTGACCCAAAACCAAATGCAAAGGATTTTGATATGGTGTGGTCAACTTGTTAGGGTCCTATAATTTATAGGATCAATTGATGAATATCTATTAATTTTCTCATAGAATATGTTGTAAATAATGATTTCATTCTGCAAATTATTTTCGAACGTTGAAAAGAAGAAAAATAAAAGTAAAAAATATATGATAAAGAAAAATAGAAAAATAAAGAGAAAAGAAGAAAAATAAAATAGGGGATATAAAAAAAAGATATATATGTGAAAAAAAAAGAAATGAAAAAATTAGAAAAAAAAAAAAAAAAACCCAATAAGTGAGCTAGCTCAAATGCCATTTTAATTCCAAAAATGTGAATTTTTATAAGGTTTAAAACATTAGTATATATGCTTTATTACTTTTTTATATGTATTTGATATGGCATATTGCGGTAAAGGAAATGTGTCATTTTCTGAATAAAGGCCGCACTGGAACCAACGATGGTGATTTACTCCGCCTAGATCTATGGTAGCAGGGTGTTCTCCCACCACCCCGCACTCCCGATAGTTAACACGAGGAGGGGGGCCCAAAAAGTTTTTTCAGCCGAAACCCCTTGGGCTAACGTGGGAACGCCTGGGGAATTTTGGGGGGTTCCCTCACTATACCGCTTACTTCATACACCACCACTACCCCCCCCAAAATACCACCTCTTCCTCCCGCCAACAATTTGTCCCTCTGCCACTCACCTTTAGCATGTATCTTCCCTTCGCAAGTCATATCTCGACAAAACCCCATTGCTCCCCACCACTCCGCTTCTGCTACCTGTCCTTCCAGGTCACTCCCCTCCAAGTCATTTCTCCTTCAACATTCAAATCTCCCGCTAATCGTTATTAAATTCACGTGCCCTACCCATTTTACCAATAAATATTCTTTGCTCCATAGTCATTAATGAATCCATTTTCCAACCAATTCCACCGTTATAAAATATACTTTGGGGCCAGTATTTCATTTCAGTTTCTTGATCCCATAGGATGAAGGACGAAACTGCTATCAACTGCCAACTTTCAACAGTCAATTCCTTGCATACAGTCAACAAATTTTCATGGTAACCCTGTTCTTTAGACATTTTTCTATCAGGTTTTCTTCTATTATGTTTTCTACAACATTGTTCTCTTGTTCCCTGTGTTCATTTCCCAAAATTTCGAACCGCAAAGGAAAAGGGAAAATCACAAAGTCAAATCCCCTTATTCCCCCAGTCCCATATTTTGATAAATCCCCCTTAATAGATACCCTGTATAAAATTGTTGAAACCCAATCACAATTTGATTTCTATGAGCTTCATAATTGGGCAAAGAAAAAAAAACTTGGATAAAAGTGACGAATTAAGTGTTTGGGAATCCTTTCTCCCACTATTTTTTTCCCCCAAACTCATTTTTTTCCTGATTTCTCTGTTTGGTACCTCTTATATATTTGCTGAGACAAAGAGTTGTCATTTCCCATGACAATGAGGTCATTTTTTCCATTTCCCCTAAAAGCATCTGCCAGGCCTTGGAAATTGACTATCAGACCTCTCACCATCCTTTTTATGTTGATATTTTAATGGAATTATATAAAAAATTAACATTCCCGCAGAGGGCCCATATTTTTTAGTATTTTCTTCTAGAAAATGCCAATTTACCCAGGACCAATCCCTCATATCCAGTTTCAATGTTTCTTGAAATTTCCAAACAAGTAATCTTCATGGTAACCCGACTTCTTGGGTACCATAATGACTAGTGGGTAGATGAGATAGTGTTAGTTTTTTTAATCTATTTTTGCAGTTGGAAAACAACCCTCCTTCCATTTCAATTATAGTCAGTTTTTGGTCAACCCCATCCATGACTAGTTTGTCAATTTCAAAGTAGAAGGTGTCTTTAACTATCAGTCAGTTCTAGTTTACCTTATACTATTTTACCAATCAGACAAATTTAAGTTCCCTTTACAAAAGACAGATAGCAAAGGTAACCCCTAGTCAATCATTCACTGGACTTCTCTGGTTAGAAATAACTCAGAGTAGTATTCTTATACTGATTATGTAGAGACGTTTTTGTATACCTCAATATGTTTGCTGAGAAGTGGTGTGATCCCAATCATTTCACCAGAAATAAATAAATTTTTGCATTTACCAGATCAAGCTAAAGTGGGAGACTGGTATTTATACCAGAACTACACTAAGATCAGAGTTTATGGATAAGAATTTCCTCCTTACAGATTGCTAGTTTTTTTACCTATTAGGATCTTTTCATTGGAATACATAAGGAAAAATCTTAATATGGATGACTTGCATTTTGTCTCCTATAAGAAGAAAGCGCAGTTGAAGCTAAAAGCTCACATAGGGCCCTACACCATCAACACTAGAGTTTTAGAAAATGATGTAGATGCTATCTTGAGTCAGATGAAATTCAAACCAAGTTTCTCTTGGTCCTATGATCCCCTGTGCATCATTTCAAAACTCAGATTAGAACAGAACAGTACCTCTTATGCACACACACCAAGGCCTGAAATTGAGAAATATCAAAATCAGGAGGAACGGATAGAGGGTACTCTACAGGAAGCTGAAGAACAACTTTTTAGTCAGTCATCTATTGTTTCTGGGAAAACTAGTGTCTTTTTGAATGACTAGCCCTCTAGGTTTGGTAGCTACCCTAGAAACAACAGTTTAAAGAAATTCACGATTTCTTCTATGTGTAACAGATAAAAGAAAGACAATGGAACCAACCTGGAACTTTCACTTAATCCCTTGCTTGATCTCTCTCCCCCTTAACAGAACTTGCAACTCCTCCCTGTACTTAACTTGCATGGAGAGTACCTGCAGAAACACAGTAACAAAGAACCGTCAAAGCATCTTCACCTATTACTACATAAGCATTACAGAAGTAGATATATAATGAACATAAAATAACATTTACAAATGATAACATTCACAATTGCATAATTATATGGAAGAAAAATTGAAGAAATTTATTAGATAGAAGGGAGAATTACAACCCAGTTGTCTGATCCAGCATCATCCTCCTAGCATCAATCCCTCTTCACCTCATGAAATAGCAATATCACACCAAAAATACAATGCTCTCTCCTCAAATACAAACTATCAACACTTCCTTGCAATTCACAATATTCCAGCCTCTATATCTCTTAGATGAGGGATCCATTTATAGATGTGTGCAAGGGTGTGAGTCATCTCTGGGTTTTGATTAGCTTCATTCCACTTGTTAGAATTGGTTCCACTTGGAGATTTCTTGGATCTCTTACTCATCCCTAGGCAAATTCAGAGAGGCAAGTATTGTAGGAGAAGTTTCTAGAAGATTCCATGAGCAACCACCTAGCAAACTGTCTCAGACATTTCTCCATCCTTGCCCATCGCACCCTATAGAATGCCTAATTAGTATGCATCGCACTTGAGCAGTGTACCACTCAGTATGCATCACACCTAGCCAGTGTAGCAATCAGTATGGTTCAGTTAGGCCATTTCTGGATGGTTTCTCAAGTCGAACTTTTGGGGAATGATGTAATCAGATGACCATGTTCTTTTAGGGTATGAAACAACTCTTTTAGAGGTTGATAAGCCCTAGTTTATCGACATATAAGTTTGGGGTTGAAGTGCCCAAATATTTCTATAACAGTTGCCCCCTAAAGCATGAAGTCGTAAATTTTGATGTCTGGTGAAATGCTTTATCATGAGGATCCGAGGTTTCGAACTGGAGGGTGACCTACATAGGTTACAATACAATACATCATCATAATATAATTTTCATGATTTTGGCTGAGGCGGGCATTCCCATGCTTAGCTTTATAAATTCATTTCATGTACATAGATCAGATAGTCGTCTGTAGATGCAGACTGATGATTCTTTAGATGTAGAGTCATCATCCCTAGTTCGGATGACCATCTGTGTAGCGCCTTTGTACATTTGATGTTTTTATATCCCTGAATATATCGTAGCCCGGATGGATGGAACTAGATCTGGGGTCTTCAAACTCATTCAATCTTCGCTCGATGTACAAGTCAATCCATGTGAAGAGATGTTCTGAAGTCGAACATGGAAAGACATCGCCTGATTACCAGCCAATAATGTGAGTTGTTAACAGGTGCGAGAGGAATCACCGATAATGATAATGACCCTCAAGGTACTACAGTGCAATTCACATGGTGTGAATATATGATCCGATGTCGAACACCACGCAAAATATTTCGCTCGAAGGCCATTGATGTCAACCTGTCGCCGGAAGTGAGAAGCATGCAAGCTTCAAAGCACTGAAAGGGGTGTTTCTAAGTCAAATTCGTGGATAATGAGCTGATTTCGACAAGAAGTGACTTGTCGTAGGAGGGCCTTGATGTATCCACATCTACGACATGAAATGAAGCAAATGATTTTCTAGAGGTGAAAACGATCTTATGACACAAGGTTTAGGAATGGTGGTAATGAAAAAATGAAGGTTGGAGATATTGCAGTGGATGAGACATTAACTGGATTGTGGTTTCTCAACTGAATGACTTCTCTTGAACGTGTCGATGACACTGAGATGGATTGGTAGCATTAATCCAAAAAGATGGATGGTGTGAAATACCAATGGTGAGATGACTGGTGAACAGAATAACCCAACCCGACTCAATAATGGTGATGGAGTGAAAGTGTCATGTTCAAGAGAGACCTGCTACCATAAGTTCTTCAAGTTTTTTCCCTTTTTCCCTAGTCACTACTGACCAGTACCTCTTTATTTTTATCAAGCTTGACGAGGATAACATATGCTTGTTCTATAATTTTCCCTTCGGGCAAACCTGTCGCTATGTTTTAATGAGTCTAGCGACAGTGAAACTCGGTCTTGTCTAGAATGGACAAGTTTGTTGCTATTTTTTTAACGATTTTAACAACAAGGATAACTCGGTCCTTTTCATGTTTAGAGATTTTGAAAAGGGACGAAAAGGAAACTCCAGCAGTTCTTTTTTGTAAAATAATCCCTTAGGTCCGAAAAAGGATAAAATAATACAAAATGGATGACTTTTCCAATCACTTTAACGAGCTGAAAAAGACAAGTGCTTGAACTTTTTCATGAGATAATCCCTCAGGTCCGAAAAATATTAAAATATACAGGAGGGATGACATTTCCAAGCACTTTAACGAGCTGGAAAGGACAATTGCTCGACAATATTTTCATATTTAATGAGTCTGAAAAGGGTTTAAAGGAGACTCAATTTTGAGGAATGAGTGTTGTCTAGGGTAGCGACTAGTTCCGGGTAAGCTTGGAACTTCTCAAAACATGGTGATTTGTGTGAAGAGGTTGGCTAACAAGACCACTCATCGCAACTGTTCCTCAAAAGGGTAAACAACCAAGTGGAAGCATATGATCGGCCAAAGAGATAGAGGTGATGAGAGATACACAATCAAGGCTCAAGAGGTTGATAGAATGGAAATCACAAATATTAATTACTAAAGGTGGGTTCATTTTTTGATGAGCTTGAACCATGGGGGAACTATGCTCAGTTTTGGTTTCATTTTTACGCAAGCTTGAAATGACAAAACTAAAAAGCTAGAAACGATAAAACTAAAAAGCTAGAAACGACAAAACTAAAAATTGAAAATGGGAAAAAAGGTTTGCATGCCCCCAGCATGATGAAAAGGAGAGTCTCCTGTAACCATATGGAAACTACTGTGGTTAGGAAGGATGGTTTCGTCTAGAATACAAAACACTTCCTTGGCTTCGTCTAGGATAGACAAAGGTGAATGGTGTGTTAGACCAGTCACATAACCTACAGGGAAACTTATCTTTTAAACTAGGTTCGTCCACAAAATAGACAAGGTTGCATGCCCCCTAAGCTTCGTTACATTCACTAGACTACTCATGGAAATCAGCTGGATGGAATGAAGGTTCTAGAGATACCGCTGATGTAAAAGGACCATTTAGGGATGATGATTGACTTGGAGCTATGCTTGAACCTAGAAATGAAAGCTGGTCAATGGTGACAATCTTACCTTCATGCGGGAAACACATCACTCAGAAGAGTGTTGAAACAATATCCTCCATGTTATAAACATAGTCACATCCAAGGAGTAGATTGTAATCTAACAATTATGGGACTATCATCACATTCAGATGAACGGTTTTCCTTCTCAAAGTGATCGGTAACTTAGGCAGAATCCCTAATGGTCGACTGGTTCCTTTGTTAAAGCCTAACAAATCCTGTGTAAGAGGCATGAGCGATGGTGAACCAAGCACTTTCCAAGCAGTTGAGGAAAGGATACTCACTGATGCCCCTTCATCTATAATAGTGCCAGACACGATCATTTTATGAACTTGTACTATGATCCGGAAAGGTACATAACAAGGAAGGCAGGATATTGCTAGTCGGCTCCAATCAAAGGAAGTGACTAGACTACTTGGAGGGGGTACCGAATAAATGGGAGAAATAACCCCTTGAGTTACTAGAGCTGGAGGGTTTTCCTCTTGTCTAGATGGAACAGGCAGATTGCCCCCAACGTCGTTAGAATCTAAAGTAACAAAAAGAATTTTAACGGTATCGTTCTCACTCTTTTCGGGAATGGTACGATCATCTGAAGGTGAACTTTAGTCAACTGTCACCTTGGCCTATTGACTTTGGTCAGGTATAGACTCAGAAGATTCACTTTCAGTGAGAGTTGTTTCGACCAACGGTTGATTTAAGTCAGTCGGTTTTTCAACTAGTAAAGGACTTGGAGAGAGTTTCATGTAGCCAGATGGAAGTCTTTGTGGTGAAGCAAGTCGGTTATCCAAGACTCTTTTGGCTTCATCCAAAAAGGGACAAAGGTGAAGCGTATGGTTCCCTTCACATAACCTACATGGAAATCTAACCTTTCTCGTCTGTCCATGAACTTTACTATCACTAGTTGAAGGTGTGTTATCAACATGATCTCTAGAAGTTGATGACACAGGATGTCGTGAATGGGGATACCATTCTTTCAAGATCCGAGGAAAGCAAGGACAGTCTCAAGAAAAATGGTCACCCGCATAAATTATGCATGGAAATTTGGCTTTGGAAAGTCTAATGTGTGGATTTTCACCAGATGACGCATTCAAAACAATGGTTTCTTGGTTGCCCCCTTGTTGGCTTCTTCTTCTTCTCCTTTCCTTTCTTCTTCTTCTCAGCCACCTGGTTACTAGCATCACTACTTTCACCAAGAGAAGAGGAAGAAGGGGAGGGAGAAACAAACGAAGAAGAAGGCAAAGGGTCAACTTCAGTATCAATTGGAGGCTGATTCGATTGAGGAGGAATGACGTCATTTTGAACCACCGAGGTTGAAAACAGCCATACTGGCAGGCCAATGGTAATTCCCGGTAGGGACAATGTGGCCATGTAGGGAGCACCAATATTTCCCAAAGAGGAAAAAGGACTAGGATTCCCCTCAAAAGGGATTCCTTGATTGGTAGACTCCAGATTTGTTTCCATATGTCTCAACCTAAGATCAACTAAGGAACAGGGTGTTATTCCGAATTCAATTAATTTTAATGATGCTTTGACACAACTTTGCTTTTTTAGTTTTTAAGAGTCGAGAAAAAGCTAAAGATGACTCTAGTCGCCTTCGATTTTTAATGAGCCTGAAGTGACAAGTGCTCAGATGGACCTTTTCTTTTAAAGAGTCGAAAAGGAACGAAAGTGACTACTCTGGAAAATTTAGACAAAGGGATTACCAAACCAATCGAAAAACTGCAATATACACCTTGGTGATAAATTAAAGAGAAATTACCAAGGACTTATGTACGGCATTCAATCTTCCCGAATGTTGTGTTTAGTGCATTGCGATCAATAAGGCGGCAGACTCAGCTTCCTATGGATAAAGGATATAAGCCTATTGTGGTCTCCCAATATATACGCGATGGTACAGGGAGCATAAGTTTGTGCTAGCACTTGTCGTATCAAGGAGGAGGAATCACCCAACCTTCAATGAAAATGATAGTTACTAGTTTTTACGATGCCAAAACACATCTCTAGCCTAGACCTCTAGATGTGTTGCGTTAAGTTCCAAAGCATTGTTAGGTTCATTGAAATTTATTTTAGAGTTGATCTTGTTTAAAGTTTGCCTTTCAATGGTTCACCGCGTGATGTTGATTTCAAATTTCTAAAATGCAATCTACAATGATAAACAATCTTTGTTTATTTTTAGCAATGAAAATCTTAGCTACTAGGGAAAGAAGATTACAATTCTTTCAAACAAAGAGCAAAGAGCGCACACTAGTGCATTTTCCTAAATCATTTTTTGCACACAAACTAAATGCAAATGCAAATGCATGTATTTGTTTTTTTTCTCTTTAATGTAAAAATGCCAAAAAGGAAAACTAGATGCAGCAAAGATCTGAAATATTTCTTTAAAAATGACATTTTTGACAATTTCTCATGCAAAAGAGAAAGGAAGACTAGACGACACTTTTCAATTTTGAATAAAAGAAGCTTTTGACACTTCAAATATCAACAAATCAAATCAAATACATGACGAAAATTTCAATCGACTATCCTGGGAAGGAAGAATCCACGACACTTCTCTTTTCAACACAAAATGACAATTACGACACTTTTTGTACCAAAGCGACAGATCGATTTAAGTAACTTTTCGACAAAGAATTGTAAATGATGAACAAATACATAAAAACATTTACTAATCCTAAACTAATGGAGGTTGATCTATGTGATGCAAGTAGGCTTCAATAATGAGGCACTGTTCATAAGCAGCAAAAACAACTAAACAATACTTAAAACAAGAACAAAAACCCCCAATTTCTAGAATGGAAATAGGTTCAGTCGATCATCGCACCTGGGCTTCACAGAAACAGGGATGCATGACACTTTACACACTTGGGAGGCACGATGCATACTAGTTTACAGTGACAGACAGTGCGATGGGCTAGGGAGCGCAACTGAAGTGGGTTTTGGCTCAGATGTGCAGCTGTTTTCAGTGAGTTAAGCTAAGCTATGATGGACAGTAAAGATAAAAGTATTAAGGAATGTCTTGAGAGGTTACTGAGCTACCAAAAGGGCATCTAGAATGCTTGTAAGTAAAATGTTTAATTCATAAACTAAACCAGAGATTGACTGAAGCAGCATTCATCTACTATGCAATTGCAGAGCAAGAGCAATTCGAAGGCTACCTGGATATCTTCAAGCTCTGTCTATAGTTTATAAAACAAACAGAAACAACAAACAAACATCTATTTGATCCCCAGCGGAGTCACCAATTTGTTTCTAGGAAAACTAGAGTCTTTTCGAACGACTAGCTCTCTAGGTTTGGTAGCTACCCTAGAAACAATAGTTTAAAGCAATTCATGGTTTCTTCTATGTGTAACAGATAAAAGAAATACAATGGAACCGACCTGGAACTTTCGCTTAATCCCTTGCTTGATCTCTCTCCCCCTTGACAGAGCTTGCAACTCCTCCCCGTACTTAACCTGCTTGGAGAGTACCTGCAGAAACACAGTAACAAAGAATCGTCAAAGTATCTTGATCTATCACTACATAAGCATTACAGAATCAGATATATAATGAACATATAATAGCATTTACAAATGATAACATTCACAATTGCACAATTATATGGAAGAAAACTTGAATAACTTTATTAGATAGAAGGGAGAATTACAACCCAGTTGTCTAATCTAGCATCATCCTCCCAGCATCAATCCCTCTTTACCTCATGAAATAGCAAGATCACACCAACAATACAATGCTCTCTCCTCAAATACAAACTATCAGCACTTCCTTACAATTCACAATATTCTGGCCTCTAGATCTCTTAGATGAGGGATCCATTTATAGATGTGTGCAACGGTGTGAGTCATCTTTGGGTTTTCATTAGTGTCATTCCACTTGTTACAATTGGTTCCACTTGGATATTTCTTGGATCTCTTACTCATCCCTGGGAGAATTCAGAGAGGCAAGTGTCATAGGAGAAGTTTCTAAAAGATTCCATGAGCAACCACCTAGCAAACTGTCTCGGACATTTGTCCATCCTCGCCCATCGCACCCTATAGAAGGCCTAATTAGTATGCACACACCTGAGCAGTGTACCACTTAGTATGCATCGAACCTAGCCAGTGTAGCAGTCAGTATGGTGCAGTCTGGGCCATTTCTGGATGGTTTCTCAGGTGGAACTTTTGGGGAATGATGTAATCAAATGACCATGTTCTTTTAGGGTATGAAATAACTCTTTTAGGGGTTGATAAGCCCTAGTTTATAGACATATAAGTTTGGGTTGAAGTACCCAAATATGTCTATAACATCTATGCAAACACCTCTTCCCAAGGAAAAAGAGGGAAAGAGGGAAAGGGAAACCATGCTCCCTACTGATTCTAACAATCCAAATGCAGAATTTATTGTTTTTGAAAGAAAGAATAATGACCCAAATATTACTAAGAAATTTGATTCTCCAAATAATCCTTTGTTTAGGCCTCGAATAATAACTATTCAAGTTGAAACTCCAGAGGAAGGGGAAACACAACAAAAAACTACAATGATTTTATTAGGGACCCCTATCACTCCTACTAAAGTAGAAGAAACAGTACAATCACCTACTGTAGAAGCAATAGTCCAGTCTTCAGTATCAGCTAGTTCACAGATTTCAACTCAGTATAGTATCTTCTCAAGATATAGGGAGATAAAATTAAATAAAGAAGCTTTGAAGGCTTCCATCTACTCTGAATTTTGGAAGTAGACCACTAAGACACAACACCGATTGCTTTCTACATTTGATTAAGAGAAAGGACAATTCCATATGACCTTCATGGAACCTCTAGTGCTAGCTCCCAGGAGTGTTGAAGACTATAAAGCCTTCATTTTCTCAATAGATACCAGAAAAATGAATGAAATAAATGAAATCAATTTACAAAAGAAGACATGGGAGCTAATTTTTTCAACCCTCACCAGTTCAACAATCACTGATTCATAACTACAGTCATCTTTAAACCACATAAATTCTCAATTGAAGATTGAGAAGATGACATCTTTTGCTAAGGACAACAGGATCAAATCTTTGGAAGACTTGATCATAAAGTTAGGATATGATCCTAAGGATATTAAAGCATCAAAATAGCTCATCAAGAATAAGGAATTGAACATTCAAGAATTGGGGAAACAATTGAAGCTGCCCTCCAGAGAACATCCTCAAGCTAAAATGGTTGCCAATATAGAAATGGAAAAAAAAAAAAAACTATTTGCTTCAATGATTGAGAAAAAAAGGCATATAAGCACTATTGAAAGAAAAAGAATATTGGGAAGCAGCAGGAGCATCTACATCAAGCATAGGTACGTTAGCAAAAACTTCAGTAAAAAACACAATTTTAGAATCTATAGAAGAACTTACTAGAGCTTTGGATGAATTAACAACAATTTAGGTTGAGAAAGACAGATTGTCACCGGCATTGGCCAAGATGGAGGATAGTAAGCTTAAAACTAACAATGCATATTTGTCATAACTCGAGAAAAAACTAAAAACTCATCCAACTGGTACAAAAATATAAAGATCAGTCTTTTGTCATTCAGAAGTTTGCATAGGCTAAGAACAACATTTGGAAGAATATAAATGCCAACATAACAGACATGTGGCCTTCAATTCAAATTACTTTTGAGCAGATAGAACTTGTACACAAAGTTGAGACAACAATAGAAATTATAAATGTAGATTTGGAGCACCTACCAAAGGAATCTCAAAATATTATCAAGCTGCTAATTTCTAAAACCGAGGAACTAGAAGACATGAATATTCCAGACATAACAACAATGGTCATGGAGGTCAAAAGGATTTTGACAAAGAGGAATTTGATGATAAAGTTGGAAAATAAATGTAAATATCTTGAGTTGCAGGTTAGAAGGTTCAATAGGAAATTTACATTGCTGCAGGAAAAAGGAATGCCTACTCTCAAGAATTCTAATGGCAAATTGATGCCATTAGAAAACTACCAAGAAAAACTATGAAACATAAGTGTTGGTGCTTCCAAGTTTGGAAAATCTAAAGGAAATATCAGTGGAGAAGCATTCATACAGGGGGTCTAGTTTTATTTGAATATCTAGCACGAGATCCACCACCTTTTTCTAAGTAAACCTATTTTTGGCACTTACACCAAAGTGGATGAAATATTCATAAATATGGTTAGCTTTTCTATTCCAAGTGAAGAAAGGTGGGCTCGGCTGCTAGAATTTATCGAGTGAATTGTAACCAAAGCCACATAATTTTCAGCATAATAGGAATAATCTTTGCATGGAAGTAGAAATAGTCATAAAAAAACTCCTAGATAGGCTCAACAACGCATCAAGTTTTCAGCAGATTTTCCTATTTTCTCTTTTTCTATGTCTACAAATATTTGTACCTCAAACAAATATTATTGTAAATATATTTTATTTTTGGAATCTAATCTGAGATGTCATTGTTTTCTATAAATATTTAGAAACAAGACATAGAAAAGGTTGGAACTTGTATGAAGAAAGCATACATTTTGATGTAAGTTATGCATGTAATGAAGTGATCAATTTCAATAATATAGAGATTTTGTTCTAGGATTCCTATTTCAGGCAATTGGTGATGTCTCCTCTCATGTGGAATTATTATTTTCCCATTTTTCGATATGCTTTTCTATCTCTATTGTTTAAAAGAGATTAAGGGATGAATTTGTTTAAATACACTCTACTCTGGCTTATAAACAATATTTATGTTTTCACTCTGATGTTAAGTATATAATTCATCCTAGCATGCTCTATATTTAATTGAATCTAAATCTTTTCATCCCATTCACTCCACAAATTCTCTAAATATCCAAAAGCTTGCCTACCTTGCCTTGTAACATCTATTCTATCCTTTTTGTATTTGATCACCCACATACTCATGACTCCATGCCCAATAAAATTTCCCTGCAATTTCCAACCAAATCTTAAAAAAAAAAACTTAGAACTCAATAACTAGCATAATATCTCAAGACATAAATCTAAATCAAATAGAGAGATCCCTCTCTGAAGCTGAAAGGGCTAGATCCCAACTTTGCAAGTGGTTTTGTGGTTACCTGTGGGTTTCTCTCCACAACCTTGGGAAATTACAGAATGATAACATTCTCGCGACCATACTGGGGAAATCAAATAAATCTTACACAAATTGTGTTTTTTCCTTAGTAAATTTTTCTTTCAAAGTTCAAAGCTATTTCCAGTGTGTGCCTGTTAAATAAATGTTATTAAAGCTAGTTTTTCGACCCAAATTATGTACATATTTTTATCTATAAATAATATATTGAATATTTGGCTCCTAAAAGTATCTACACTAGAGCCCATCTAGATCCTCAACCACTTAAAAAAATAGATAATCCTGAGAAACTTATCAAAAAAAAGAGTTTTACTGAGAGTCAAGCAAGCAATAATCCACTACCTAGAGTTAATTTTCTCCCTAAAAGTTTCATTACTGTAGAGGATATTGAATTTGATTTACCTTTTGAGCATAGCCTTTTTCATACAAAATCAGAAATCTTTATTCCTAAGACAGTTTTTGATGAAAATATTTTAAAACCTTATATCCAAAAACATCAACCCTTCAATTCAGATTCAGATGAAGATGTTATAAACAGTTTAACAATCTTGAAGTTTTGGTGACTGAATTAAACCAAGTTGTGCATAAAACTTTTACTGATCAATCAACTAAATCTTCCTCTTCTTCTACCTCATCTCAAACCCCTCCAGTGGTTTATTCTATTATTACAACCCCTATAGTAGTTTCTCTCAATACCACTACCCCTACTTCACCTACCATCCCGATTACTACTGCACCAACTCAAAAAAGCATAATCCCACCTCCTTTAATACCCTCAATATCCACAACTACTATAGTTTCATATTCTTCCCATTCCCATTTACCAGTCATGGCATCTCGTTATACCCCCCTTGTCCTATTTGGACAACTTAATGCCATGCCACATGATTATCAGAGCCGAATCACTCAATTTGATGGCACAGGGCCAACCACAACACAACAACACATTGACATAATGAATGATTATTCAGATTTGCAAGAAGATGATAATGATGATGTGAAAATGATATTATTTGCACAAAGTTTGATAGGAGAAATTAAGAAATAGTTGAGGGCATTACCAACAGCTAGTATCCCAGATCTCATACAATTTCACCAAATTTTCCTCACACGATGGGAAGTAAAGAAGAATCCTATCCAAATCTTCATTGAATATGAGAGTATAAAGAGAGTCCCTGGTGAAACAGTCCAAGACTACTCACTAGATTCAATAATATTTACAATTATATTCCAACTACAATATAATCCCCATTAGGACTAGCCTTGATCAAATTTCCAAACGGTTTTGATCCATATATGTCTTACCAACTGAGGGAGAGAAATCCTACTACCCTAGAGGAAATGCAGAAGAATTTAGTCAGTGTGGAAGCCAATTTATTGGCAAAGAGCACTAGGTTAAAAGCTAAGAGAAGAGTTACTATTAAAGAAGAACTGACTTCTTCTTCATTATATGCTAAGTTATATACCTTAGTCAAAACCATGGAAATAATGATGGATAGGATAAGTATATCTAACAAGGCTCCTCCAAGGGAAAATAAGGGGGTTCTTAAACTAGAAATCCTAATTTTAGGAGAAACCCACCCAAAATAAAACAGAGAGAACAAAGAGGCCCAACTGATCGGCAACATATTAGACCCCCATTCCAAGAAAATTATGCAGATGAAGAAGTCGAGTTACCAGAGGATCCCAAAGAAAATAAAATAAACTTATTTTGGGAAGGAGAAATTGACAATATTTTCTTAACTAAGGAAGAGAAATATATATTTTTGTTATCACAACTAGAAGTCATCCCTACAGAGATAGATGATTATAGAAAGGGATACCAAAATTTTATCATGGAGGTGGACAAGCAACACAGTTTGAGAAGTAAAAAGATTGTTGGAAATCCTCCCAAGAAGATTCAAAGTGACACCCCTTCTACCAATCAGGCTAAGGATGATTATCAAAAAGAACCTTCTCCAAAATAGGATGTAAATGTTAAAGAAATAGACAAACCTAAAACATCTTTCGGTATTGAAAATAAATTAGCCATGGTAAAAATTTCTATTCCTTTGAAAAAAATGATTAATAAGAATGCATATAGATCTCAAGTTATGAAGGCTTTGAATATAGGAGAAGGAAAAAACACAATAAACCTGATTGATGAAGAATTTGAATTATTGTTTGTGCCTGAAGTTGAAGGGAAGTCTCAGGATGGTAGTGTGCCACCCTTCTATATCAATTTGAACATTCATGACAAAATTCTTCACAATGCTATGCTTGATTATGGTGCCTCGCACAATCTTATTCCTAGAGCCATCATGGAAAAGCTAGGATTAGACATAACAAGACCCTACAAAGATTTATATTCTTTTGATTCTAGCAAAGTAAGATGTTTATGTCTCATCAAATATCTATGTGTTACTCTGGCCCAAATCCCAGCAAAGAGTGTGGTAATGGACATTGTAGTGGAAAACATACCTCCCAAGTATGAAATGTTTCTATCAAGATCATGGGGAGAAAAGTTACAGGGTACTTTGCAGCTGGACATGACATATGCCACCATTCCTATTTTTGTTTAGAAGAGGAGGTTATACAAGGAAACATTAATGAAATATATGGTTAGTAGCCAAGGCAAAGCAAATCATTACCCCTGTATTTTGTGCATCCAAATATGGATTCCTTCATCTTGTATAATGACATATGTGAAGAAAGAGAGGTACTAGACCTAGAGACTGAATTGAGAAAAACAGAGAAGATAAAATTAGATGTTGGGAAACAAGATGAAGAGGGTGAGGCCCTTTGGAACATTGATTTTGATGGGGTAGTGCATAAGGGAGGAGCAGGGGTAGGTGTTTAGATCTTAAACTCACAAACAAGTGTAGCAAAGGGACATTCTTACAAGCTAAATTTCCAATGTAAAAATAATATAGTTGAACATGAAGCATTGATTTTTAGACAAGAAATTTTGAAGAGGTTGGGAGCTAAAAGGATTTATGTACATGGTGATTTTGAACTCATCATTAACCAAATTAAAGGTGATTACTCAGCTAAACACCATAGATTAAGGGCCTATAGAAATGTAGTCAAATTTCTGCAGTGTTTCCCAGAATATCAATTGTCTTTGATTTCCATAGCTCAAAACATTTTCATTGATGCATTTTCTACTTCAACCAGCACTTGTAAGATGTCTTTCCATTCCAATAGAAAATATGAGTTTGAAGTCAAACATAGGCTAGCTACCCCAGATAATGTTAGATATTGGCAGGTTTTTGGTAGTGATGAGTAGATATAAAGTTTTTTTCAGCTAAGAGAAGAGTTTGAGAATGTATATATTGATGCAGATAACTATGTAGATGATGATATAAATGAAATAGTGTTAAATCTGACTGATGACACTCCATAAGAACTTGAGGTTCTACAATTTAAAGACCATGTTTTACCAAGAGGTTTGGTGCCATTAGAAGAGTTTTTTTATTTTAATGATGTAGCAAAAAAGCCAAAGATAGAACCTATAGGAGCTGAGTTTGAAGACTGCAATATAGGTACTGAGGAAAATCCTAAGATTGTAAAGTTGTCCAAGTCCTTGCCTCCCAAAGAAAAACAAAAGTACATAGATCTATTAAAATAATTTTCTGATGTGTTTTCTTGGAATTATGAAGATTTAAAAGCATATGATACAAGTATAATACAACATACCATCCCCATCAAAGAGGACCAAAAACCCTTCAAGCAAAAATTAAGGAGGGTAAATCCAATTATGTTACCTTTGATAGAAAAGGAAGTTAAAAATATTTTTGATGCCAAAATCATTGTGCCTTTAATATTTTCAAAATGGGTGTCAAATCTAGTGCCAACCAGAAAGAAGACATGAGAAATAAGGCTCTGTGTGGATTTCAGGAATTTGAACAAAGTTTCTCTCAAGGATAACTACCCTCTACCTAAAATGGATCATATTTTACAAAAAGTAGTTGGTTCTAGCAGAATTTCTTTGTTGGATGGTTTTTTAGGATATAACCAAATTCTGGTACATCTTGATGATCAACATAAAACAACTTTCACAACACCTTGGGGGACATTTATGTATGTCAAGATGCCTTTTGGCCTTATGAATGCAGGGGCCACTTTTCAAAGAGCGATGGATATTTCTTTCATTGATGAGAAGGATAGATTTATTATAATTTATATGGATGAAATTTCTATATTTTCCAAAGTTGATGAAGATCACCTGCTGCACTTAAGTAAGGTTTTTGAAAAATGTAGGAACTTTGGTATTTCCTTGAACCCCAAAAATTCTCTTTTTGGTTTAGAAGAAGGAAAGATACTTGGTCACATTATTTCAAAGGATGGTATCATAATATATCCCATTAGAGTTGAAGCCATAATGAAGATTGATCCTCTGAGGAACAAAAAAGAATTTCAATCTTTCATTGGCAGGATCAATTTCCTGAGAAGATTCATTCCAAATCTCGTTGAGATATTGAGAGAAATCACAAACATGATGAAGAAAGATACTGAGATAAAATGGAATAGTGAGGCTAAAAAATCTTTCAATGAAGTAAAGGTAGCTTTGACATGTGCTCTTGTTTTAATTAGCCCTGATTTTACTAAAGATTTCATGATTTTCTCTTTTGCATCAGAACGCACTATTGCATAAGTTTTATTGCAGAAAAACAAGGAGGGACATGAACAACCTATAGCATTATTCAGCAAATATTTAAGAGATTCCTCCTTAAAGTACAATATCATAGAAAATAAATCCTTTGATTTATTAAAGGCACTGAAAGACTTCAAAGTGTACATTATACATTCCCACATAATTACAATTGTTCCAAGTGTTGTAGTGAAAGATACCCTCACTCATATTGCAGTACTTTTTGAATATGACATTGAGATAAGGCCTATTAAACTCATCAAAGGTCAGGGATTGGCTAAGATAATGGTTGAGTCAAATTTCCATGCACTGGACATAAATTTTATAGTTGCACTTGATGAACAAGAAGAGTTGGCGACTCCACAATTATCATAAGTACTTGCTACCTCACCTTGGTATGCAAATATTGTCTATGTTTTACAAAATTTACAAGCTCTCCCTGGTTTGACAAAGACCAAACCTACATTCCTCAAGTTAAAAGTTGTGAAATTTTGCATTTTAGATCACACTATGTATTGGAAATATACTCGAGGTATTTTTCTAAATTGTTTATTAAAAGATGAAGTAGACAATGTCATGGAAGACTTCCATCAAGGGGACTATGGAGGACATTTATACTAGAAAGACACTTCCAACAAAATTATAAGGGTTGGTTTTTACTGGCCTACCTTGTTTTCAGATGTTCATAACAGAGTTACAACATACCATCAGTGCCAAATCTTTGAAGGAAAGAGAGAATTTTTTCCCTTACCTTTAAAGCCCATTTCAGTGGAGGTTCCTTTCCAACAATGAGGTTTAGATTTTATTGGATAAATCCAGCCAAGCTATTCAAATCAACATAAATGGATCCTCATTTCTAGTGACTACTTCACCAAATGGACTGAAGCCATTCTAACCAGACAAGCTACGAATTCTCTCATAGTTCAATTCTTAGAAGGTAATATTCTATCTATATTTGGATGTCCACATAAAATCATTACTAACAATGCAATTGCTTTCAAATCAAAGAAAATGATTGATTTTTGTCACAAATATCACATAAATTTAGGGCATTCTACTGCTTACTATCCTCAAGGGAATTAATTAGTTGAATCTTCTAATAAGAGTTTACTCAACATTATAAAGAAACTGTTGCAGGAAAATAAAAAATCCTAGCACAAGAATTTGATTAATGCTCTATGGGCTAACATAATTAGCACTAAGAAATCTATTGGAATCTATCCTTTCCAATTAATATATGAAGTGGATGCAATTTTTTCCACTCTCCTGGGAATTCCAATGCTAAAATTATTACAGGAATCACAAATGGAGCCAAATGATGTACAAAGAAGGTTAAATAAAATGATTCAATTGGAGCAAACCACGAAGGAGGTATACAACAAAACTCAAATAATTTACGACAAAATCAAGAAGATTTGTGACAGAAGGACCAAAGAAGATGATTTCGAAATAGATTATCTTGTTTTGATATGGGACTCCAGAAATGAAGAGAAAGGCAAGCATGAGAAATTTGACTATCTATGGAAAGGACCCTATAAAATTAAAGCTTTTCAAGGTAACAATGCATTCTTGCTTAAAGATTTGACTAGAGAAGGACTACCAGGAGGACCTATCAATGACAGACTACTCAAGCACTATTTCACTCAAGGATAGATAAGTTTTTCATACATGTCATTGTAAATATCATTTTATCATTCTACTGCAAGTGAGGGTGGCTAACATCAAGAATTGAAGCCTGCATAGAAGGCCCTAAGCTTCTGATGAGTTGCTGCGAGTATCTATAATAACAACTAATCAATTTAGTTACCAAATAAAAACATAGTACCCAATGGACAAAGGCTATTGATCTACAATGTTCCTGACACCTCAAAAGGAAGATGCCATCCTGAGTGGAGTCACTATCAGGGTTCTATAATTTATAGGATCAATTGATGATTATTTATTGATTTTCTCATAGAAGATGTTGTAAATAATGATTTCATTCTACAACTTATTTTCAAAATTTCAAACGAAGAAAAAGAAAAGTAGAAATATATATGATAAAGAAAAATAGAAAAATAAAAAGAGAAAAGAATAAAAATAAAATAGGGGATAAAAAAAAAAGATATGTATGTGAGAAAAAGAAAAAAAGAAATGAAATGAAAAAATTAGAAAAATAAAACGTAAGCCCCAATAAGTGAGCTAGCTGAAATGCCACTTTAATTCCAAAAAAGTAAATTTTTATAAGGTTTAAAACATCAGTATATATGCTTTATTCATTTTTTTATATGTATTTGATATGGCATAATGTGACAAAGAAAATTTGTCATTTTCTGAATAAATTCCATGTTGGAACCAATGGAAGTGATTTACTCCACCCAGATCTAAGATGGCGGGGTGTTCCCCCCCCACCCCCCCCCCCCACACTCTTGACAGTTAACACAACTGGGGGGGTGAAAAATTGTTTCCGCCTAAACCCCCTAGGCTTATGTGGTAACTCCTAGGGAATTTCGAGGGGTCCCCTCCCTGTTCCTCTTACCACCTACACTCCACCCCCCTGAAATACCACCTTCGCCTCCCGCCAATGGTTTGTCCCTCCACCGCTCGCCTTCCGCCATGTGTCTCCCCCTTCGCCACTCATATCTCGAAACATACCTTTTGCTCCCCGCCACTTCGCTTTTTTCGCCTGACCTACCACGTCATTACTCATTCAATTTTCGAATCTCCTGATAATTTCTAATTGAACATTATGTTATTAAATTCCCGCGCCCTACCCGTTTTACCACTAAATATTCTCCTCTCCATAGTCGTTAATGAAGTCATTATCCAACCAATTCCACCATTATAAAAGATCCTTTGGGGCCACTACTTCATTTCATTTTTCTTGTCATTGATCCTGAACAATGAAGGACGAAACTTCTATCAACTGCCAACTTTAAACAACCAATTCCTTGCATACAATCAACATCTTTTCAAGGTAACCCTGTTCTTCAGACATTTTTCTGTCAGGTTTTCTTCTATTAGGTTTTCTATAACATTGTTCTCTGGTTCTCTGTGTTCATTTCCCAAAATGTCGAACCACAAAGGAAAGGGGAAGATCACAGAGTCAAATCCCCTTATTCCCCTAGTCCCAGATTTTGATAAATCCCCCTTAATAGACACCCTATATAAAATTGTTGAAACCTAGTCAGAATTTAATCTCTATGATCTCCATAACTAGGCAAAGAAAAAAATTTGGATAAAATGATGAATAAAGTTTCTCAGAATCCTTTCTCCCATAAATTGTTTTCCCCAGACTCACATTTTTGCTGAGTTCTCTATTTGGTGCCACCTTAGATATTTGTCGAGTCAAAGAGTTATCATTTCCCATGACAATGAGGTCATTTTTTTCCATTTCCCTTGAAAGCATCTACCAGGCCCTACAAGTTGACTATCAGAGCTCTCACTATCCTTTTTATGTTAATATTTGAATGGAATTATATAAAAAAATTAACATTCCCTCAGAGAGCCCATATTTTTGAGTATTTTCTTCTAGAAAATGTTGAATTACCCAGGACCAATCCCCCATATCTAGTTTCAATGTTTCCTGAAATTTCCAAAGAGGTAATCTCCATGGTAACCTGACTACTTGGGTACCATAATGACCAGTGGGTAGATGAGATGGTGTTAGGTTTTCTTATCTATTTTTGTAGTTGGAAAAAAACCCTCCATCCTTTTCAATTATAGTCAGTTTTTGGCCAACTCCATCCATGACCATTCTGTCAATTTCAAATAAGAAGGTGTATTTAACGATCAATCAGTCCTAGATTACCTTATGCTATTTTACCAATCATAAAAGTTTAAATCCCCTTTACAGAAGATAGATAGCAAAGGTAACCCCTAGTCGGTCATTCATTGGACTTCTCTGGTTAGAATAACTCAGAGGAGTATTCTTATTCTGATTATGTCGATAAGTTTTTGTATACCTCAATATGTTTGCTAAGCAATGGTGTGATCACAAGGATTTCACCAGAAATAAAGACATTTTTTCATTTATCAGATCAAGCCAAAGTGGGAGACTGGTATTTATACCAGAACTACACTAAGATCAAATTTTATGGATTAGAATTACCTCCTCACGGATTGCTAGTTTTAGTACCTGTTAGGATTTGCATTAGAGTACACAAGGAAAATGCTTAATATGGATGAGTTGCATTTTTTATCCTACAAGAAGAAAGCGCAGTTCAAGCTGAAAGCTCACATAGGGCTCTACATCATTAACACCAGAGTTTAATAAAAGGATGTAGATTCTATCTTGAGTCAGATGAAATTCAAACTGAGTTTCTCTTGGTTCTATTAACCCTTGTGAATCATTTCGAAACTTAGATTAGAACAGAAGAGTACCTCTTATGCACACACACCAAGGCCTGAAATTGATCAATATGAAAATTGGGAGGAATGGATAGAGGGTACTCTACAAGAAGCTGAAGAACAACTTTTTAGTCAGTCATCTATGAAAACACCTCTTCCCAAGGAAAAGGAGGGCAAGAGGGAAAGGGAAACCATGCCCCCTACTGAGTCTAACAATCCAGATGCAGAATTTATTGCTTCTGAAATATAGAAGAAGAACCCAAATATTACTCAGAAACCAGATTCTCCAATTAATCCTTTGTTTAGACCTCAAATAATAACTATTCAAGCTGAAACCCCAGAGGAAGGGGAAACACAACAACCAAATACAATGATTTTATCAGGGACCCCTATTACTCCTTCTACTCAAGTAGAAGAAACATAACAATCACCTACTATAGAAGAAACAATCCATTCCCCAGTATCATCTAGCTCACAGATTTCAACTCAACAAAGTATCTTCTCAAGATACAAGGAGATAAAATTAAAGGATGAAGATTTGAAGGCTTCCACCTACTCTGAATTTCGGAAGAAGACCACTAAGACACGACACAAATTACTCTTTGCATTTGATTCAAAGAAAGGAAAGTTCTAGATGGCCTTCATGGAACCTCTAGTACCAACACAGAGGAGTGTTGAAGTCTATAAAGTCTCCATTTTCTCAATAGATACTAGAAAAATGCATGAAATTGATCAAATTGATTTACATAAGAATATAGGGGAGTTAATTTTTTTGACCCTCACCAGTTCAGAAATGACTGCTTCAAAACTACAACCATCTTTAAACAACATGAATTCTCAATTAAAGATTGAGAAAATGTCATCTTTTGCGAAGGACAACAGAATCAAATATTTGGAAAACTTGATCATAAAGCGAGGACATGATCCTGAGGATATTAAAGTAGCAGAAGAGCTCATCAAGAACAAGGAAGAAAACATTCAATCACTGAGGAAACAATTGAAGCCGCCCTCCATAAAACATCCTCAAGCTAAAGAGGCTTCCTATATATAAATGGAAAAAGAAAAACTACTTAATTTAGTCATTGAGAAGAATGCACAGATACAGAAGATGGAGCAGGGCATGGAAGCATTGTAAAAAGAAAAGGAATAGTTGGAAGCAACAAGAGCATCTACTTCAGGAACATGAAAATTAGCAGAAAATTCAGCAAAAACCACAGTTTTAAAATCTATAGAAGAACTTACTAGAGCTCTAGATGAATTAACAATAGTTTAGGTTGAGAAAGACAGATTGTCACTAGCATTGGCCAAGATGGAGGAGAGTAAGCTTAAAACTGACAATGCATATTTTTTAGAAATCCAGAAAAACTACAAACTCATCCAGCACGTAAAAAAATATGAAGACCAGTGCTTTGTCATTCATATGTTGGCATAGGCTAAGAACAACATTTGGTGGAATATAAATGCCAACATAACAAACATGTGGCCTTCAATTCATATTACTTTTGAGCAGGAAGAACTTGTACACAGAGTCAAGGCAACAAAAGAAAATACAAAGGTATATTTGGAGCATAGTCTAGAGGAATCTCAAAAGATTATCAAGCTGCTAAATTCCAAAACCAAGGAGGAACTAGAAGACATGAATATTCCAAAAAAAAAAAAAAAAAAACAAACAAATAAAAACAAACAAAAACAAACAACAATCATGGAGATAAAAAGGATTTTTACAAAGAGGAATTTTATGATATTGTTGGAAAATAAATGTAAAGATCTTGAGTTGCAGGTGCAGAAAACACACTAGTGCACTGCAACGTAGACACAAAGAGGAAACTAGTGCATTGAAGCACTCTATCTTAGAATAAAGAATGCATTGGGGATGTTCTGGTCAAAACACGACAAAAGAAACCCAACCAAGCTCAAAAATGTGTTTCCTAAGGTCAATAAATGTCTGAGTGAGTCAATTAAGGTTGATTGAAGAGGTGAAAAGGATGCCAAGGTCAAGGAAACTACTAAAGGAAGAAGTGTTCCCTAATATGGTCACCAATTTGTTATGCGAAATTTTCATTGTTGCAGACAGGTGAATTCCTTTGATCTAGTGGTCTGATCTAGAAAAACAGAAGACAAAAAGTTTCGAGATTTCCTTAGAGAAATTAGAAAATGGGAAAGAAGCCTACCTGGAATCTGAAGTAAGTTTTCCTCTCCTCCTTGCCTGTAAGCTCCAACTCTAGCTCCAAGTGTTATAATTGGAACCTACACACATTACTAAAACAAGCAAAGGATCCACAACATCCACGTAAGATAAGATAAAATAATTGTTCAATGAATCAACATGGCATTGAAATACTTGAGTGCAAACATAACACAACAAATATAGTAAAAAAAGATACTCGTTGTATTAAAAATATATAGGAGAGAGTTTACAACCATAAATAGTAGTTGACTTTGTAGATGTCTCCCCAAGTTGACTTGTGCTTCCTTGTCAAAAATCACACCTCAACATCAACCCTAATGCATGAATATGATGACTCCTTTATTTTCAAAGCAACAACATGAGCGCACTATCAATCTCCAAAAGCCAACCACGACGCTATGGAAGGCAATAAATATATAAGGTAAGAGTGGTAGTTTAGGATTTACCATTCTAGGCTTGAGATCCACATATGATGGGAGGATGAGCTCAACGTATGAGAGATAATGTCTTAAAGATAGGATTAGATAGGAATTCAAGCTCTCTATCCATGGTAAATAGCAAAACTACCTTGGAAGATTCTGGAAGAGGAAGCTTTAGAGATAATTTTTATTTTCCTAAATTTCTAGAATCAATGCACCTGCAGAAGGGAGAGACATTTGTTGACCATCGCTGGTGCTCATGTATGCAACATGCAGTAAGTACATGCGGCTAGACATGTGTTAAGGGAGATGTTCCCCTAGGGTCTTGGGTTGATGCCCTAGCATATTGGAGGTTATTTACACAGAGAAACACACATTCCATACAACCATGATGCTAATATAAACAAACTATATGATGAGGGGTGCACCTGGGGGTCCTTCGTTTGAGAAGATCCAATTAGGGTTCAAACCCTCTTTGAGTTCCCTTTAGTCTTTCAACCTGCAAAACAACCAATTCCATAAAGTGCAGCAGTATATTGACCAAGCATCATAAAGAAATCATCTTCATACTATATAGAAAGGTAGTTAGTTATACAATTAAAAACAACCATTCACATGTGAATCATAACATTGATATCATAAACATGAAGAAGATTTATATCAGGAGCAAGATAAGTGTTTCTTTTATTATAAATAACTAAAGTACAGAAAGGAATAATTTCACCTGATTCGTCCTTTCGCAGGCTCCAAGCGGAGCCATCCTCCAGATTCGTCCAATGTCAAGCCTTTAACAAACTCCTTCCATGACTTACTCCATGATATCTCGAGTAGTAGATAGGCATCAACACACAAGGAAACAAGGGTTTCCTGTAAATGGGGGAAGTGTTGGAAGCACTAGGATCTTCAAACCTGGTAGAGGGATTATCTCAGCAGTGTGATCTTTCTCTCTATTCTCTCCTCCTTTAGGCCTTCCCATGGAAGCTTTTTATACTTCTCCCAAGGTAGTTTTTTAGTTGGGAATTTGTTGGGAACAGTTGGGCCACGGGCACTAATAGGTGATCAGCAGGTAAAACCCGCGATATCCACCTGAAATTATAGAGTTTTAATTTTTTTTAAGTGTTTTAAGACATATGCGCGGGTTCGGTATACACAGACCCGCATATACACGCATTTAGCTCAGGGCAATGTCGCATACAGGGAGTAAAACATTGTTTTTTGAATATTTGGACCAGGTCTGGAAGGAGGGGTTGCCCTAGGCCATGAGTGCAGCATCACAAACATCAAGAGTGAGATTTGGATCTATAATAGATGCCCCCTAATATATGAGGTCAGAATGGGTACATGATGGCCGAAATGTATTAAGCAAGTACATGGAAAGGAAATCTGTCAAAAACTGAGAAGGACTTCACCAGAGTTCAGCCTGCCAAGCCACAAAAGGAGATCAAAAAGAAACACTATCTGAGGTGGGCATACCCATGCTCAGAGAAAGTAAAGCATGTCCGCACATCAAGTACAAGCAGATCCACTAAGTATACAAGTATAAAGAACTGGAAAATACATAATGGATCATCTGATCACGATCGAACAAGTACATGTCTGAATACCACATATAAGAATGTCAATGATGCTAAAAGATGAAACGGATCACTGATATCAAAGACTGATCCCAAAAGGTACCAAATGAACATGATGGAGTAAGATGGTACTACACTACAAACTCAAGTGCCAGCATATAGAATGGCGTCATGAATGACTGCAACATATAAAGTGGAGTGGTATCGACTAGCAGCAACAAGAGCAACTGTCAAGTGAACCAATGAATGCTGATGCAACCTGAGGTCTTCACCGACCGCCGTGGTACATTTCTACACCATGGGAATAAATGATCTGAAGTCGACCATGTGAGAAATCATTTGATTACCGGTCATTGATGTATACCATTAACAAACACGAGACTACTCACCGATAATGATAATGAGCGTCAAGGTACCCAGTACAATCTAACAATTGTGAATAAATGAGCTGGAGTCGAACACCTGTAAGTATCTATCAATCAGGAGACAATGATGGTTTCCCACTGTCGATAGTGAAGGATCTGCCACTAATGACTGCAAACCCCAAGGTACTTTCAAATGGACTCTAGATCTTTGCCCCAGAGCAATGAGTCGTAGTCGATGGGGAAAGATCCGCTAGAAGTAAGGAATTATGGCATCCTTCATCAATCTAGCGTGAGTGTAACCCGTAGGCCAATAATGTGGAAGGAATCGGACGAAAAAAGATGTAGTAACCTGACCGAAGCACGTTTCCGGCGTACACAAGATGTGGCTAGCGCACGACAGAAACCCTCTGAACCAACCAATAATGAAAGCTGACACAGAGGTGAGGTATCCACCAATAGGGTCAAATGGAAACCAAGGTACTGCACGAATCCCAATGTGTGATAATGTAAGCTGATGTCGAACACAAGGGAAACCACTCATTCAAAGACCCATGATACTAATTGATGCTGAGCACAAGGTGACCTATCAATAATGAAAATAGGGCCAGGGTGCGGCTCTAGGCCTGCCCTCAGAGCAAGATGTCGTCTTCAATAAGGACAAGACCCGCTAGCAAGAAGTCAATGGGGACCTTCTCAAACCTGCATGAGTAAAGGACCAATATAACTGATGTGATGATAGACAAGATGCTGACAACTAGGGATGGCCGACTGAAAAATGAGTCAAGAGACACCGCAGAGAGGCCGACTCAGGTTAACTTCCCTTGAACAAAAGCATGACTCAATGTGACTATGTTGATGACTCTGTATAAGTTCATCATGCAGGAGGCACAAACGAACCCTCCATATGATTGGAAGAGATAACCAATCGAGGTAGAACTAACTCAATAACAAGGTTAAGGCATACCTAAGTCAAACTAAATCCCACCCAAATGGAGGAGACTTTGTTTTGAGTGCTTTGTTCAAGGGCGAAACGACTGACTCTAGCTGCCAACAATAAACTGAAATATTGTCCCGTTCCCACTCTTTTTAGAATATATAATTTTTTTGTCTTTTACTTTAAGCTGGAAAAAGAATAAAAGAATGCTATAGTACAGTGGAAAGAACAAGTGTCGATGAAACAGATGATCTAGTTCCTGGGATGGGAACATTCCTATGCTCAATGCAGGGAGGCGAAAACTGGACAAGGACACTCAAAGGCATGTTCCTTCCACGGATCAAGGTGTGTCAAGCTGCAGAAGGCAAGGGCATGCAAGTTTGATTTCGCAGTAGTCATGGTCAAAAGTTGGCTTAAACACGAGTCCAAGTGAAGCCGGCTCAAGGCCAAAAGGTGTAAATGGTCAAAATGCAATGCAGTAGTACAACTCAACACAAAGGAGCCTCTAGGGTATAAGGCCAGAATGAAGCGAAGAAGAAGAGAGGAATGAGTCTTCATCGCATAAGTCATGGCGGGACTACAGAGGACTCCCAAGCTTACTCAGATAGAAGCAGCATGGGTAACAAATGTCAGTGAGGTGCTAACTACGATGCCCATGAAAAGGATGGCTCTACCATCGTGTCATGATTTAAAGAATCGACGAGTGAAGGTGGTTTACTGACCATAACACGATGGGATCGACCCTATGGCAAGTGTATCGACAAATGGAGGCTAGTATGCATAATGCAACGAGAAAATGGTGTCCCTAACCTATATGCCAGTGAGAAAATGATACCTACCATGACGGGTCAGAGGACATGGAACCATCTCGAAACCGTCGAAAAATGTCCAAAATGTCCTGAAATTCAAACCATTCTTGACATTCCAAGCTCCCAAGTTAAAAGTTACATGAGACCAAACAAAATCATGTTTTGAAAAAATTTTGCATTTTCAAAGCCTATAAAATAGTTTTTGGACTCACCATTTTCACCATTTGAGTTTGAGAGCAAAGGATTGGAGCAAACGAAGCAAACTTTCCATACGTCAAATTCAACCGTTGAGATCCTTCCAAAGTCACCAGGTAACCTCTATACTTGTCTTGCATTCAATTGTGACTAGTTTTATAATTTTTAATTTAAGTTTTACCGTTGAATTTTTTGCCAAAAATTTCACCGCGGCGTATGCGCGGGTTGGATTTATGAAACCCACGTACACATGGGCCCTACACGCGACTATGTGTAAAGGGACCCGCGTATACGCCGCGAACATTTCAAACAAAAAACTAACGGTTGAAAATCATTTTTATTCAGGATGTCAGTCACTTGGCGAGAAAGAGAGCATACCTCAGTGGATGATGAGGTCATGAATGATCCCAATGCTTTGGATGCCTTACGGGGATGTGGTTTGCTAAAATTCTTCAAATTGCCAAATATGAAAGCAAACACTCGGCTGCTTGAGATGCTCATTCGCTACTGGAGTATCGAGGATGATTCATTTATGATTGACCAGATGCCACTCAGGATAGAAGTGGAAGACATTTATTTCATCACAGGCCTTTCCCGAAGGGGAGAGGTAGTACATTTCAGGGGCAGGACACGAAGCAGTCTCTCGATTGAGGACTACGTACATATATATTGCCTGGGACATCCAAAGAAGGTTGGAAGTCAAATTCCAATCAGACATGTAGTGAGTCTATCACTGAGGATAATCTTGTTCACTATAGATAGAGTGAACAGATTAGCTTCTCTGCACCAGGCATCACGGCCAACCATGAGCCTGGCGGTAGATTGTCGCACTACCGTATTTGACTGGTGTACTCCTCTTCTGGCCAGCTTGAAAAGCTAGCTTACTTCCATCAAGAGAGGGTAGACCAAAAACTTCGGATATGGGACTATTTTATGCTCTTGCCTCTTTGAGAGGGTCCCAGCACTACGTCCTAGAGTGGCAGTTTCGATCAGCACCCCACGAGATCCACGAATGGGTAGGTGGGCTGACTTGATGAAACGTCTAGGAGGTGGGGACGTCCCATGGACTGCATTTGACGATGATTTCTTCTCCTAGTGGGAGCAGCAGATCATTGCCATAGATGACTACCCTTATGCTGGGTTGGATTTCCGAGGAGATCGCGATCTAGTATTACCACCGACCATAGCATGGGGTGACATAGGTAAGTGTTTTTTGATTTTATGATTTTTTTGTGATTTTTCAAATATAATAATGAATTTTGAAAAATATTTTTGATAGGATTCAAATGATTAATATGATGATCATGTTCCAGATATTGGGCCGGTACGACCACATGGGTTCCCATGACATGGACGTCACGGCCGAGGGGCCGAAGAGGCGGCTGCCGATACAAAGTGACTTCTACATATAGTTCAATGACACTTGGTGAGACTAACTCACCAAGTACCGATGGCGGCCGTAGAGGACCTCCCTGTGGATATGCAGCGTCATGTGGTTGGCATGCCACGAGACTGGGTTCGCACTCTTAGGCGTGTGGCCAATGCGATAGTTACCTACTTAGCCACTCATCCTGAGCCGGGGCATTAGATATACCGGACATGATTATGGGCATTTGAGTCCTAATTTTGTATATTATTTTTGGACAGACTTATGTACACTCGAGATGTTTTATGATATATATATATATATATATATATATATATATATATATATATATATATATATATATATATATATATATATATATATATATATATATATATATATACAGTTCGACTTTTGGATGCTTGATTTTTATTGTGATGAATGATTGATATGCCAGTCTAATGCTTGATTAGCGATAGAATCAGCTAAACAATTATGAGATCTTGGAATGTGCAAATAATTAATATATGTAAATGATCTTTGCAACAACTTCACCCTTAAATACTGGCTATATAAGCAAGGATCCCTTACCCGATAAATGTTATTTAATTGTGACACTCAATTGTGAATCAAGATAAACTACCAACGAATCGATTTCATGAGAAATTGCTTCGGATAGTAAATTAATGATGGCAGTATACTTAGCCATATTGTTTGAAGCGGGACCAATGCATACTCCCCTTGACACCATCAATTGAGCAGTTGGATAATAGAGTACCCAAGCTGCAGAAGCGAGGTTCCGAGTGTGCCGACTAGCACCATCGGTGAATCCAAAATAGACCAAGTCATCCATCAACACCTACCACAACAGACCAAAAAGTGTCGATATCAAAAAAATCTCGATGAGATATGTACAAATATACAAAATGTACAAAGAAGCCATTGCCTAGTCACTACTTAAGCAAAGTATTTCTTGAGGTAGAGCCCATTTCGGGGCTCCGCCAACTTGTTTCCTTCAAAATCGATTAACTCATACGCCCCTTTTTCTAAAACTCGTTTAATAATGAAGGGACTGTACCACATAGGCTTAAACTTGCCTGCCCCCAAGGTGTCTTTATCTTGGTCATAGACCAAGACAAGATCGCCTTCAGAAAAGACTCGAGGACGGACAACTTTATCATACTGTGTTTTAACCCTTTTCTTATGAGCCTCATTGATTGTGGCAGCATCTCGATGCTGCTCATGAGATGTTCCAAATGAAGGAGGTGCTCTTTGAGACTAGAAGTCTTTGGAAGGAGCTCAACAGCTAACTTAAGAGATGGAATTTCACATTCAACAGGAAAGATAGATTCCATCCCATAAACTAACTGAAAGGTGTAAAACCAGTAGCAGTCTTTACGGAGGTTCAGTATGCCCAAAGAGCCGGATACAACATAAGATTCCAATTGGATCGATTTTTGTCGATTGTCCTTTGCAGGATCGTCTTAAGAGTTTTTTTGACTGCCTCGACCTGTCCATTGGCCTGATGATAATAAGGAGACGAATGTTCCTGCCGCAAACCAAATTTAAGAGCCAATTCAGACATAAGTTGATTTTGGAAATGACTGCCATGGTCAGTGACAATCTCTCTCGGGAAACCAAATCTTGAGATAATCTGATTAAAAAGGAACAATGTCGCCGTTTCACTATCGTTTTTATAAGTGGGCATGGCCTCGGCCCACTTCGTAAAGTAGTCTACGGCCACAATAATATACTTGTGATTCGCCACTTGTTATAGAAATTTTTGTGCCCTACAACACCAAGAATGAAATGTCCATAAACCAAGGGCTCCTAAGTCCGTAAAAGTGTTGTTCTAACCCCTAAAGGAACAAGGTCAACAGATTACAGCTTCTCCCAGAAGTTCTCCACCAGAAACTACTCAGAATTGGTCAAAACAGGATCATTTCAACTGCTCCACTGGCTAAGTGCGTTGCATTGCACCTAAATACACTGTGAGGGTGTGTTGCATTTCAAAACTCCCTTCTGTGGGGTGCGATGGGTGAGAAATGACAAATGGCAGTGTCATTCTGCGAGGTGGAGAGGCAATGGAAGCTTCCAGAATCTTCTCCTGTGACACTTGCCTCAATTCAACCAAGGATGAGTAAGAGGCCCTCAGTCTCCAAGTGGAAGCAAGAACTGACAGAGAGAAGACACTAATCAAATCACAAGCTGACTCATCCCCCTTACAGATATCTATATATGGATCCCTCATCCCAGAGATCCAGAGGCTGGAATTTTGCATATTGTAAGGAATTGTTGTTGGTTTCTAGAGACAAACATCAGATTGTTGGGTGATCTATGCTTTGTTTGAGGTGAAGAGGGGCTTCTTTGCTGGGAGGTTGATGTTGGGTCGGAACCACTGGTTGTAACTCCTCCTGGATCTTTTCTTGTTTATCAATAAAAGCTATTTGAGTTTTCCTCCATGCTTTTGTATCATTGATGCTTGTTACATTTGTATGGTCAATTTAAATCTGATCCTAAGTTGTTTATGAATATAGATCCATGTCTTTGTATAGTTCTATGCTTCTGTGATCTCACAGGTACTTTGTGAAGCCAGGCGTGCTAGGGAGAAGGTAGCTAGAGACTATCAAAGAAGAGAGGGATCAGATCAAAGGATTAGCGCAAGACAGAGGTTGGTTCTTTCTATTCCTCTCTATCTATAATTCATAAAGGAAATACAAAAGTAGCTTTTCTCTGTTTGTTTCTAAGGCAGTTGTCACACCTTAGTGGGATAGAGAAGTTCTATATAGACACTTTTCCCTGTAACAAAATGGTGACTCAACTGGGGAGCTAATTAGTTTGTTTGTTTATCATTTTTTGTTTTTTGTTTCATAAACTTATAAGTAGCATTCGAATTGCATTTGCCATAACAAATGCAAAGTAGATAACTGCTGCTTCAATCCATTCACTGGATCTGTTTATGATTTAAACAACTGATTCACAAACTATCTGATTTCCCTTGTGATAGCTCTTAGATCCTCCTTAGATCTACCCCTGATTGTTGCATTACTGATTTCTTTTTACCCGGCCAAAAACCAAGGACTGAGCTGCAAACTATGATCCGAAACCCAAACAGAGTCTCGTTTCTAGCCCAGCGCAGGTACTGTTCAGAGATTCTGAATTTCAGCGCACTTCCCGAAGGGACAACCTGTGCCGCATTTCAGATTCTCTGTGTTACAGGTGCGCTGATCAAACTAGCTCTGTGCAGCTGTGGTTTCTGTGCTTCATTCTTTCCAGTTCTATCCCTGAATTTTGCTGCCTGTGATCAGTATATGTCTACTTGAAACTCCTTTTCCTTGCTGTTATTTCGCCTCCTTTGTAAAAAAGAACTGTAGATGTTTTTGTGTGTTTGTTGAGTCGTTTACAGTTTTCCTTTGCGAAAGTAACATAGTCGTACTGTCGTCCTTTGATTTGAATTTGTCGCAAGTGTCAATTTCGATCATAGGAGAAAGTTTGATTGCTGTTGATGGTTGATTATCCTGTTACTATTGCTTTTAGTCTGAATTTGTAACTTTATAGTGTCTAAAACAAGTATTCATTTCAAAATCGTAAGGTGTCGTAATCATCTCTATTTTTTATTTCGAAAAGAAGCTTGTTTATATTTGTCATTTGAAAAGAAATTTTGTACATCAACTTTATTTTTAAGCATCTATATATTAAGAAAGTCGAAAAACAAATACATGCATGTGCATTTGCATATAGACAGTCTGTTTGGCTTGATTTAGGAAAGTGCATTTACAGTGTGCTCTTTGCTCTTTGTGAAAAGATTCTGTCTTTATTTTTCCTAGTAGCTAGGATTTTCATTGCACAAAAGAGATAAAAAGTTTGTTTATCATCTTTAGATTGCATTTTAGGAATTACATCTACATCTCGTGGTGAACCCGAAAGGCAAACTTCATAAACAAGATCAACTTAAAATAAATTCAATGAATCTAACAACGCTTTGGAACTTAACGCACAACATTTAGAGGTCTAGGCTAGAGACGTATTCCGGCGTCGTAAAGACTGGTAACTATTGTTCTCACTGATGGTTGGGTGATTCCTCCACTTTGAGATGATAAGTGCCAGTACAGACTTGTGCTCCCACGTACCGTCGAGTATATTTTGGGATACCCCTATAGGCTTAAATCCTTTATCCATATGAAGAAGTGTCTGCCGCCCTATCGATCGCAATGCACTGAACACAGCATTCAGGAAGATTGACCGTCGTACCGTAAAAAGTATTCTGCAGTTTTGCAATTGGTTTGGTACTCCCTCTACCTAGACTTCCAGAGTAGTCCCTTTCATTCCTTTTTAGACTCCTTAACGGAAAAGGTCCATCTGAGCACTTGTCACTTCAGGCTCATTAAAAATAGAAGGCGACTAGAGTCATATTTTGTTTTTTCTCGACTCTTAAAAACTGAAAAAACAAGTTGTGTCAAAGTGTCTAAAAATTTATTTTAAACGGAATATTCATTACCCCTTTCCTACGTTGATCTTGGGTTGAGAAAATGGAATCCACCAACCAAGGAATTCCCCTTGGAGGAAATCCTAGTCCCTTCTCCTCTTGGGGAGATGTTGGTGCACCCCATATGGCCACATTGTCGCTTCCAGGACTGACAATTGGTTTTCCTGTTTGGCTCTTCTCAACCTCTGTCGTTCAGAACACCACTATTACTGAACAATGGAATCAACAATTAGACGAGTCCAGAGTTACCCACCAACCTTCTACTTCCTCTAATTCTTCCTCTCCTCCTTCCTCTTCGCTTGATGGGCTAGTAAAGCCAAAAGTCAAGATCCTAAGGAGAAGAAGGAAAAGAAGAAGAAAGAGAAGAAGAAGAAGGAGCCAAAAGTGAATGGGGGCAAACGAGTGTCGTCTAACGAAAATCCACACACTGCACCGACCAGGCCTAAATCGCCATGTGTCATTTGTAAAGGAGACCACTTTCACAGAGATTTTCCTTGCATCCCTCGGATCTTAAGGGACTGGTCTCCTCGTTTGCACAACCCGATGTCGTCAACCTCTGATGATCATGTTGAAAACACACCATCAACTAGTGAAAGTGAAGCCCCAAGACAAAAAGGAAAATATAGATTTCCTTGTAAACTGTGCGAAGGCGATCACGCCGTCCACCGTTGTCCCTTCTTAGACGAAGATAAAAGAGTTTTGAACGATCGTCCGGTTTCACCGTTACGACTTCCTCCTGGATATAAAAAAATTCTTGCCGAGTCCGTCACTAGTTGAAAATCCGACTGGCCCGCTCAGGTGGTCGGCCGAAGCACCTATCATTGAAGATAAACCATCTGAATCCATACCAGACGAAAGTCGAAAGGTCGAGGCGGCAATTGACCCAGTTTTGCCTTCAGAGGTTCCATCTTCAAATGATACAATCACTAAAGAGAATAAGGATGACATCGTCCAAATTCTTTTCATAAGCACAGACTCCAATGAACATGGGGGAAATTTACCCGTTCCTTTACCGCAGGAAGGAAGTTCGTCAGAGTCATACTCGGCCGTCTATTCGGTCCCACCTCCAAGCAACCTAGTTGTCTCCTTCGACTGGAATCAACTAGGCAGACCCCGTTTACTAGCTAGTGTACCATTCCGAATTATTGTTCAAATATATAGAATGGTTATGGTTGGTACCATCATAGATGAGGGGGCTTCTGTGAGTATCCTTTCCTCGACTGCTTGGAAAGTGCTTGGTTCGCCATCGCTTTTGCCTGAGATGAGAAATCTGACAGGCTTTGATAAAGGAACCAGTCGACCGTTAGGGATCCTTCCCAATGTGCCCATAACATTGAGAGGGAAAACCGTTCACATGAATGTGATGGTAGTTCAAGGACCCCTAGATTACAATCTACTCCTTGGACTAGACTATATTTATTGCATGAGAGCCATTGTCTCATCACTCTTTAGAGTGATGTGCTTTCCACACGAAGGAAGAGTGGTCAAGCTCATGGACCAGCTTTCATTTCCCAAATCACGCATAGCAAATAGTCATATACCATCCCTAAATGGTCTTTTCACGCAAGAAATGTCTCAATCTCCAGTCCGTCCACCTGATGAGTGTGAGTGATTCGGGGGGACATGACTAAAACCCAGGGGGCATGCACCCTGGTCTGCTTCGGCAGAAAAAATTCGGGTCTAGGGTAGGTTTCCGCAGGAGAATATGACTAGTCTGTACCCCCGTCCATGATTGGAAGAGGGGGTTATTCTAGAACAAGATTCTCTTGTCAAAGTTATGTGAGTCGGTGGGCATCGCCGCTCATCTTTGTTTATTTCAGTAGACATCGCCAGAGAAGTGTTTGTTTACGCCATAAATAGAACTATCTTTGGTAACCTGTAAGAGGTAGGCCTCTCTCGCTAAAACAAATGTTTTATCGGAAACAAGTAGAGGTAACCTTGAAACTCTATTTTATACCTGGGGCCATGCAAACCTTTTGGAGTGCAAGCGAAGAGAGACTATTTATTTTTTAAATTTATAGGACCTCTAACCCTTTAAACTCGTAGGATTGGTTGTTTCCTAACTTGCATAAAGAAAGGATGTGGGGCAAATCTCTAAAATTTGCAGTTTTTATATGAGACATTCTTATCACAAGACTGGATTAATCGAGCAGTTTTAGCACATAGTTCAAGCTCGTTAAAAAATAAACATAAGACATGAGCAAATTTTTCCACCCGTGTTTAAGCTCGTTAAAAAATGAACTATTCCTCGGTAAATAATCATCGTGAATGTAGTACTTCAGCCATTAAAGCCTTGGTCGTGTTTGCACCGTCACCTCCACTTTTTCATTGGCCGATCATTCACCTCCATTTGATTGTTTACCCATTTTGAGGAACAGCTGCGAAGAGTGATTTCACTAGCCATCCTTGTGACACTGCCGTGATTGGAAAATTCCAAACCTTACCTGGAATCAGCTGCTACCCGTTTTATCACTCGTTCCTCAAAAGACGAGTCTCCTTTAAGCTCTTTTCAACTGACTCGTAAAATATGAAAAGATTGTCGAGCCATTGGCCTCTCCAGCTTGTTAAAGGGACCGGAAGTGCTATCCCTCCTCTAGATTTTAATCTTTTTGGACCTGAGGGATTATTACACAAAAAGATCGAGCACTTGTTTTGTTCGGCTCGTTAAAACTATCGAAAATTCATCCCTTCTCTATTATTTTATACTTTTTCAAACTTAAGGGATTAGATGACGAAAAATGAATTTTGGAGTTACCTTTACGTTCCTTTTCAGACTCTCTAAAATTGAAAAGGACCGAGTTATCTTTGTCGTTAAACTCGTTAAAAAGATTAATAGCGACAAACTTGTCTTTAGACGAGAACGAGTTTCACTATCGCTAGGCTCGTTAAAACATAGTGATGGATTTGCCCGAAGGGAAAATTATAGAACAAGCATATGTTATCCTCCTCAAGCTTGACAAAAATAAAGAGGTACTGGTCAGCAATGACTGGGGAAAAATTGGGAAGAAAACTCAAAGAAACATTGTTGGTAGCAAGTCGCTCTTGAACATGACACTTCCGCTCCGTGTCCGAGTCGGGTTGGGTTGTTTCATTCACCAGTCACATCGCCATGGTCACGCCATACCATCCACATTTGTGGTTAATGATACCAATCCATCACATCAGTGTTGTCGATATGTTCAAGAGAAGTCATCCAGAGAAGTCACCTGTGTCTCACCCACTACCATACATTATACTCCATTCTTTCATGACCGCCACCCTGAACCTTATATCACCAGATCATTTTCACCTCCATCAAAATCATTTGCCCCGTTCTGTGTCATTGATGTGGGATTCATTAAGGCCCTCCTGTGACGGATCACTTCTTTTCGACATCAGCTCATTATCCAAGAATTTGATCTAGGAACACCCCATTCAATACTTTGAAGCTTGCATGCCTCAATGGCAAGTTTCTCACTTCCGGCGACAGGTATACATCAATGGCCTTCGACCAAAATATTTTGCATGGTGTTCGACGCCAATTCCTTTATTCACACCACGTGAATTGTATTGCAGTACCTTGAGGTTCATTATCATTATCGGTGATTCCTCTCGCGCTTGTTAACAATTTACATCATTGACTGGTAATCAAGCGATGTCTTTCCATGTTTGACTTCAGAACATTTCTCACATGGATCGACTTGTACTTCGAGTGAAGATCAGATGAGATTGAAGACCCTGGATCTAGTTTCATCCATCTGGGCTGCGATATATATTCAGGGAAATAAAGACATTAAATGTACAGCATTGCAACACAGATAATCATCCACTCAAAAGGATGATGGCTCTATCAGAATCATCAGTCTACACTCAGACGGTTGTCTGTCCTATGTACATGAAAATGAATTTATGAAGCTGAGCATGGGAATGCCCGCCTCAGCTAGATCATGAAAATATTATGAAGATAATGTATTGTATTGTATCTTATTACAGGTCTCCTCCCAGCATTGAAAGAACTTCGGATCCTCATAATAAAGCATTTCACTCAACACCAAAAGGTTAACGGCCTCATACTTTAGGGGGCAACTGTTATAGACATTTTTGTGCCCTACAACACCAAGCATGAAATGTCCATAAACCAAGGGCTCCTAAGTCCCTAAAAGTGTTGTTCTAACCCCTAAAGGAACAAGGTCAACAGATTACAGCTTCTCCCAGAAGTTCTCCACCAGAAACTACTCAGAATTGGTCAAAACAGGATCATTTCAGCTGCTCCATTGGCTAAGTGCGTTGCATTGCACCTAAATACACTATGAGGGTGCGTTGAATTTCAAAACTCCCTTCTGTGGGGTGCGATGGGTGAGAAATGAAAAATGGCAGTGTCATTCCGCGAGGTGGAGAGGCAATGGAAGCTTCCAGAATCTTCTCCCGTGACACTTGCCTCACTAAATTCGACCAAGGATGAGTAAGAGGCCCTCAGTCTCCAAGTGGAAGCAAGAACTGACAGAGAGAAGACACTAATCAAATCACAAGCTGACTCATCCCCCTTACAGATATCTATATATGGATCCCTCATCCCAGAGATCCAGAGGCTGGAATTTTTCATATTGTAAGGAATTGCTATTGGTTTCTAGAGACAAACATCAGATTGTTGGGTGATCTATGCTTTGTTTGAGGTGAAGAGGGGCTTCTTTGCTGGGAGGTTGATGCTGGTTCAGAACCACTGGTTGTAACTCCTCTTGGATCTTTTCTTGTTTATCAATAAAAACTATTTTAGTTTTCCTCCATGCTTTTGTATCATTGATGCTTGTTACATTTGTATGGTCAATTTAAATCTGATCCTAAGTTGTTTATGAATATAGATCCATGTCTTTGTATAGTTCTATGCTTCTGTGATCTCGCAGGTACTTTGTGAAGCTGGGCGTGCTAGGGAGCAGGTAGCTAGAGATATCAAAGAAGAGAGGGATCGGATCAAAGGATTAGCGCAAGACAGAGGTTGGTTCTTTCTATTCCTCTCTATCTATAATTCATAAAGGAAATACAAAAGTAGCTTTTCTCTATTTGTTTCTAAGGCAGCTGTCACACCTTAGTGGGATAGAGCAGTTCTATATAGACACTTTTCTCTGTAACACCACTGAAGGTGGATTACAAGTTGTAAAATCAATACCCCACTTAGTAAAAGGACCGAATGTGACAACGGGAAAAAGAGGAGTTGGATGTGCGCGCATCTTCCGAGTATAGATTGACAGGGGTGACAATGTTTGACCGCTTCCACACAATCTTTGAAGAGTGAAGGCCAAAAATAGCTGGCACGTAAGATACGCTGGGCTATAGCAAGCCCTGATAGATGACTAGCAGAAGCTCCACTGTGGTAGTCATTGAGCACTGACTCTACTTCCTCTAAGGTTAAACAACGCCGAAGGATTGAATCAACCCCTCGGCGATATAATGTATCACCAATGATAACATAATTCTTGGCTAGGTGACGTAATTTTTGGTGTTCATCCCTAGAGAAAGTAGAGGGAAACTTCAAAGTCTGGAGATAGACAATGATATCTCCATACTAAGGGTCGAGTGAAGAGATGAGGAATAAATGTTTGTCGAGAAAACTTTCCTCATAAATAGTATCCTCTCCACAAGGCATCTCGAAAATTAGCTCGACAAAAACCATGGATTTCTTAGACTTGGCTGACAAGAACTCGAGATCAAATTCTTGTAAAATGACTATCCATCGATTATATTTACCCCCAATCACTCGCCTACTGAGGACAAATTGAAATGGATTGACCGCCGCTAAGACAAAAGTTTTGCGTAGCAAGATATAATGACGAAGCTGTTAGAGTCGGTTTGGTCAGCCCTCTGTCAGAGATCAAAACTCTTTGTGCATTTCAATTTTAGGAGTCCCGCTCCATTCACTCAGCTGCATTTCACTAGGGACATGCCATGATTTGATGGAGAAAGTCATGCTAGTCAATTTCCCTCATGTCTGGCCTCTACTGGCTCAGGTCTTGGTCCATAATCACCAAAGCTCATGACAGTCCAGGTCTGGTCCTTTATAGGACAAAGTCATTTTTTATGATTGGGTCTAGGAATTCATCAATTTGGTCTTTGAAAACATGTCCAGAACAAGCCATTTAGGCCAGAGGGGGGCCTTACATAGCTATGGTTTAGAAAGCTTCATCATCACCTGGAGAGACATCGACTCTTCTTCAAAACTCTGTTTTGAAGAAAAGTCAAACAAGGTCAATTATGACAAAATTTTCCAAAAAATCACCAGTTGACTTTTCAGATGCAGTTGTGATTTACATGGCCAAATGCTCTGTCATACAGTCCTTGCAAAGAGGTGCCGAAAATGTCATCATTTGAGCCAAAATGTCAAAGGGAAAGTGAAAATCAGTGTGTTTGAAGGTCAATGAAAAAGTGCAAAACTCAACATTAGAAAAGGGGGTTTTCAAAGAGGAAAAAATCAAACCCATCTCCTCCAAGGCTATAAATACATGTTTTGCCCAAATCAAAGCCATTGTGCTCTTGCAAGCTTTGGAGAGACATTGCAAAAGTGAGAAAGCGAAATTGTGAGCGTTTGAGTGAGTGAGAGTTGGATTTCGAGAGCGCGGCGCATACAACAAGGAGTGTGGCGCACACACAGCCAGCCCGCAGTGGGAAATTTATAAGGGCGCGACGCACACCCAGCGCCCAGCGCACTGGGCTTGGCGCGCGACGCACACAGCCAGGGGCATAAAAAATTGCCAAACCGCTTCAAGTCTTGGTGAAGGCTAGCAAATCAAGAGGTAGGCCTTGTGGACAGCTATTCTCCATCAATTTTTGTCATTGATATGTTGTTTATGAGATGTTTAAATGTTACCCAAAGGCATAAGGTCAACCATGAAAAAAAAATCACCAAGAAAACGATGGTTGGGGTTGCAAAAACGTGATGATAGCACCAAGGTTTCACTCCACTCACCTTGTCCCCTCACCCATCATCTTTCTCGTCTCCCCTTGACCATTTTTCCGAAGAACCCCACCCTAAAACTACTACATAACCCTTTCCTTATCCCTGCAAGCAATTCATGGTGAAATTCTGAGCGCACGGCGCACACACAAGGAGGCGCGGCACACTCATTGTGTGCAGCGCACTGGGAGCCAGTTCACAGTGTAAAAATGCCACTGGCGCGGCGCACTCAGAGCGCACGGTACACTCGGCAGCGCGCACGGCGCAAAGAGATATAAGCCCAGAAAACCACCAATTTGCCTAAAATTTTGTGAATGCCTATCAAACTTGAGAGGTAGACCAACTACCTTCATTCCTGGCATTAAACTTGAGAAGAATACCATGATTTTGATGAGTATAAATCTAATGCCAAAATGTTTTTTAGTAAACAAAAGAAGACACAAAGAAATCAAGCTCCTAGAGTTTTTTCTACAGTAACAGTGTTGTCAAAGTGTTCTCCTACCCAACCCCTATCATCATTTTCCCTGCATCATTTTCCCCTTATCATCACCCTAACACCATTGTAATCATATTCCTTTTTCCCCCTCCTCCTTTCACTCAAAAAACCGAAACCCTACCAAAATAAATTCAAACCCTACCCCATCAATACTATACCCAAAACACTCCCAAATCCCTGATAAATCTCTCCCTTTAGCCCCTATTCCCATTTCATCATTCCTTTCCTAATACTCCCTGTTTTATTGTCCCCTTGGTGACATATTTTTAGAGCATCTACCAGTTCCATTGGATTCAGAGGGCAGCATAAAACTCAGGGTACAAACAATAGTAATGGAATCAGAAGTTTCATCAGAGTATGAGGAGGGGACCCACAATGACACATCTTCAGGAGAGAGGGCCCATAGGAGACATCACTCGAGTGGCAGACATCTTAGAGATGAGCCAAACACCCTCACTGAGCTGCAGGCATGCCCTCTTGCCATGTCTTTTTTCCAGCACTTGGCATGTTATGAATTTTGTCAAAGGGTGGAAAATGTCAAAGTCCATCATGAGTTGGCCCATCCTTTTGCACTTCATCTACAGGGAGGTAAATCTGTCCTGGCTGGGGTCACTTTCACATTGACACTGGAAACCATATCAGTAAAAACAGGAATACAGAACATTGGGGAACAGTGGCATAAGAAAAAGAAGGTGGAGAGGCATCATTATGAGCCTTACATCAAGGACAGCTGTTTGAGCCAGCTCACCAGAATTTTTACATTCAGATTTTTGAGGGATGAGCATGCCCCACTCATGAGATTGATCATGAAGTATTTCAGTTGCGAGGGGAGGTTTTCTTGCCTTTATACCTATCACATCAGGTTGCTCATGCACTTCACCAGGGTGCGGATGATGAGCCTCCCATTTTTCATCTGCGGGAACATAGAGAGGATGAAGAATTTCATGCAGCACAAGGCCCCTCGACAGCAGCTCAACAACATTTATCACTTTTCTCTTATCCGGATTTTGGTGGACCATCAGTTAGGATTGTGCTTGGGAGGACTTCATCTCCCGTGACTTCTTCAGTGCTCCACAGGTAGTTTCAAAGGCAGAGCATGAGGTAGGGTGCCCATCTCATCAGTATGAGTGACATGAGACTGCCACCATGCCAGTATACATCACCTATCAAAAAGGCAGTAGACCCTTATTTGCAGTAGCAAATCGAGTGTTATCTCCACCCGGGGTGGAAGGGGCCTCGCTTCCGACATCAGCATCACGAGAGCAGGGTTAGGGCAAGGAGCCAGTATAGGAGGAAGGGCCATCAAGTGAGCAAGAGACCGAGTTTTTTCTCCTCCAGGATGATGAGAGAGATGCAGAACCAACAAATGCAGAGCTTATAGAGATCATCCGGGAACAACAATCAGAGATTGAAGACTTGTCCATTGATTTAGAAAGGGCCAAGTGGAACATGAACTACCTGGAGCGAAGAAACAAATAGCTTGAGGACCAATAGATGATCATGAAGCTGCAGAACATCCGCGAGCATCGCCAAGATGCTCAAAGAAGAAGGGTTGCGCTCACATATTTGGAGCAAGCAATCAATGAGGACCGGGAGGCCAACCTTGAGAGGGTCAACATGCATTTGGAGAGGCTACTGGACAAAGCCAACCAGGACCTTGCTCTATTGAGACATATGGCTTTCCGTTACAGAGTACGAAACATGAGTGCACAGGCCTGAATAAGGAGTTTAAAAGCAAAATTAAGGAAAGCTACAAAAAGGGATAAACGGGAAAAAGAGCAAGATAGGCTTAGCATCTTGGCTGAGGCTTCCATGGCTCAACATGGCACCCCATAGAGAACTTCCAGCCCAAATTTCAAAAAAATTGGGCAAATTTTGGTCACAGGGAAATTTTTTGGACAAAAAACAGGGATTTTCTCCACTAAAATTCTAAGGCTCCAATGGAGAAACGGCTTGCATATTTGGCTTTAGCATCGAAAATTATGACTACTGGTGTCCGGGCAAGAAATTTTGACAAGATCTGGGTCTCCTAAAGGTCAAAAAACACCCAAAAATGGCCTCTCTGCCACTTTTTTGACACACAGAAAGCAGTCTTGGGAGAATGAATATTTGGAGGGGAAAATGAGCACCAAATTTGGAAATTCCAGTGGGGTTAGAAAGTAGACAGGACAGGCTTTCCAGAAAGCCCACTTGGGCATATTTTGGACACCTACAAGTTCCCCAAAATAGGCCCCAAAGTAGCGCGACGCACAGAGAAAATGGCGCGGCGCACAGAGGAAAAATTGCCAATTTTCTTCCGTTTCGCGAAATTTCGGTTCGCGACTTCTCCAAGTGGGCCCGGTCTTCTACACTTTGGTTTTTTGGCACCAAAGGTTGCATTTAAAGAGTTTTTTCTCCAGATTCACTTCTATCCAAGTGGCGAAGGAAGGCAAACGGTCACCCCAATGCCAAATGTCATGTTTGCAACGCTGCACCTTTAGCTGATGGTTGGCTCTCCATCTCCATTTTGTAATGATTCGAGTAACTTTCCAACCCCTGGGCATTTTATCTCTTCCTCAAACATTCTATATATTGTATGCAATTTATTTGCAAAGGGTTGGTTGGCTTGTAACTTCTGGGATACTGTGGGAAAGAAACTTTGTTTCTTCACTGTGTATTTTTGACAGAGAATTAATGAAAGGCAACGGCTCTGTTTCATGAGATTCTTGTGGTTGTGAGTGTAGCAGATGTATTTTTTATGTGTTCATATGTATTTAGTTATGTTTCATAATTCATTTCATGCTCATTTCCAGTGAAATTTTCTGAGTGAGATTAGGTTGAATTCAATTTTAATTGCTCTGCCTGTGGGAAAATTTCATGTTTCAGTGTTCTTCTTCTATTGAAAAGGATTCATGTAACTATTCCCTTTTCACTTTCTTCAGCAATCTTTTCATTCTGCGTTACCTCAAACTAAAATCGCTACATTTTCCGCCTGCCTTTCCTCACGGAATAATCTTTGCCTTCAATTTAAATTCTCTATTCTTTGCTGAGCGCCAGTCCCATAAACATCCCAGAAGCTCAGTCATTTCATAAAATTGTTTCCAAAATCCCTATTCACTTACTAGCCTAAGGTAAACATTGTATTGTAAGTCATCTCAGACCGTTTTCGATCATTTATTCACTGAGCGTGACTTGAAGAGAGCCCTCTCCTGCTCTGGTAGGGCTAGCTACCAGACTAAGAGTGGTTTGTGGTTACCCTAATTTTTGCCTTCCTTCAGCCTGAGGCAGATTTAGGTGCTAACATAGTGGCGACCATGCTGGGGACACTAAGTTGAAATCAAATCCCTTGTTTCATAATAATTCTAGGCTTCCGGATGATGAGCTTAGGATTGGAAAGGCTGAGTAAGTTGGTCGTGTCCTGTGATTTTTTTCAATAGCACGCTGGCTTCAAGGAGATATACCAAAGCCAATCCAGACCCGGATCCTCCTCATATTTACGAAAACCCCAATTTGATCCCAATACTCCTTCATCAAGAAAGCACCATAACTCCCATGTTCAAATCCCATTCATGTCCCGACATTTTCGAGTGTCTTGAAGAGATTGAGTTTGACGAACGATTTGAGATATCACTATTTGAGTCTAAATCCGAAAGGGTTGTTGATTATACTGTCCCCAATCCGCAATTTCTTGTAGACCTCGAAACCGAAAGAGCTAATAGATTAATTGATAACTACATTGCAACACAGCCCCAAACTCCAATTGCAAGCCCCTTGCAAACTGTGCACACTCCTCCAACACCTCCAAGGCCAAATCCACTGAGAATGATGGATGCCCATTTCACACCCCTTGTTCTGCCCCAAGTCCTAGATGACATGCCAAATGATTATCAAAGTAAAATCCCATTTTTTGATGGCACTCCTAACAGCATTACTGCTCAGCAACATGTAGACAAAATGGCAGACTTTTATGAACTTCATGAGACTGATGCAGAGAACGTGGAAATGAGGCTCTTTGTACAGACATTTGCAGGTGATGTGAGGAAATGGTTCAGATGTTTGACGGCTGCAAGTATCACTACCTTGGCTGAACTACAAATACATTTTTTGAACCGATGGGAAGTGAAAAAGAATCCCCTTCAAATTCTAGCCGAGTATGAAAAATCAAATGGAATGCCGGTGAGTCGGTCCAAGATTATTGTGTTAGATTTAATGCAGTCTACAACGAAATTCCAGACCATCTAAAGCCACTGTGGGACTAGCGATGATGATGTTTCCAGATGGTTTTGATGCTGACATGGTGTACCAATTAAGAGAGAGAGAACCAGTTACAATGGAAGACATGCAGAAAATTACGGTCAGCGTTGAGGCAAATCTGCTGTCCAAAAGAGCTAGAGCAAAAGCAGAGAAGAAAACCACTGTGAAAGAATAATCTTCTTCAATGGATCAGCTTCTCAAAAAGGTAGAGCAGATGCTTGAAAGGGTAAAACTAGACAATCCAGAGCCACAAGTTAGGAATCCTAACTTTCGTGGCCAGTAGCAGCCACAATATAGGATAAGACAAAGAGATCAGTGAACTCAAGAGCGGATAGCACAACAGCCGGTACAAGCACCCTTGCAGCAGAATTTTGTGCATGGACCGGAGTCAGATGAGGATGGGAATGTAATAGGCAAAGAAAACCACCTCTTTACTCCAGATGAGCTGCCTACTTACATTACCGAAGAGGAAGAATGTGTAGTGAATTCAGCTGCACACCAAGAAACTGATTTTATTCTAGCTAGTGATACCGTGTTGGAAGAAGAATCAGAAGAATATCAAAGGGGGTATATGAATGCTCTGTCTGTACAACAACAACGATATTCACTTAGAAACAGATATGTGCCAGCCAAACCAATTCAGAAGAAGAAGGAGGGTGAGACAATAAAAAATGATTCATCAGCTGCACAAAGAAAGGGAAAGGAAGCGGTTGTTCTGGAAAGTAGCAAATCAAAATCAGCAGAACAATCACAACAACCAGCCACATCAAAAGAAAAGGAAAGGAAAGAGATCCCAGTCAAAGAGGTAGAAAAAACTCCCACCTTTAGCCTAGAGAATGAGATTTCAAAGTTAAAGGTATCCATCCCCTTGACTGAAATCATGAAGAATAGGAGTTATAGAGGATAGATTTCTAAAATGTTGAATTTGGACCCAATTTCTGACATGGTAAATGTAGAAGATGATCAGCTTGAAATGATTTTTGGACCAGCAACGAATGGTGAGTCCCCTGATAGCGATGTGCCACCCTTCTATATCAGTTTTCGATTGCATGATTTTGTGTTACACAATGCCATGTTCGACTCCGGAGCTTCTCACAATCTCATGCCCAAGGCTATCATGGATAAGCTTGGTCTGGACATCACCCGGCGATATCATGATCTCTATTCATTCGATTCCAACAGAGGAAGGTGTATAGGACTCATCAAAGACTTAGTTGTGAGTTTGGATCAGCTTCCTATGAAAAATGTGCTGATGGATGTGGTGGTAGCAGATATTCCTCCAAGGTTTGGCATGTTTCTTTCCAAGTCTTGGGTAGCGAAATTGAAAGGGACACTACATGTTGTAGATCTGATACCAAAGATATATGATAATAGAAATAACCCAAGAATAGCAAGATATGAATATAGATAGAAATGATTCACTTTATTATCAAAACCCTTATGGTAGGGCAACACCATACATTCACTCCTTAAGGAAGGATAACACTCCACAAGCCATATGCCTGTTCATACAAGAATACTTCTCTTCCTCTTCATATGGAGTCTCTAGCCTTTATATAGGCCTCATACATACAATACCATGTATCATTACCATGGTTTCCTCATACCATCAACTAATACCGTGGGCCCCTTACATTATTATTAACTACTTGTGGTCCCTTACATGACATGGGTTAACCACCTTATTTATTACTATGGCCCATCCCATTATTACATTATTACCTTGGGTACCTCCCTTGGTACCCCATATTATCCCCCCTAGGTACATAACATTCCACCCCCCTAAGCATGTTTCGTCACCGAAACATGGGAAGAACACAAATAATAAGATCTACTCAAAAGAGTAGTCCACTAATACCATGCACGTGCATCTAGCCATCCAAGAGAAAGGTGAACCCTCGATCTCGCTGGTGCCTCGCTCGCTTGAGATGGAAGTTGACCTTGGCAGCTCTTCTGTGTTGATGTGTAGTAGGTGGATCGTCTCTCCTTTCTATCCATCATTTCACTACTTGGTTTCCATGATGGTTGTCTTGCGGGGTGATGTGGGTGATGATATGTTGAAGTTTTAACCCACGATGGCTTTTTCTTTACTTCACCCTGCTGTGGTGCCTGTTGTGGTGTCTTCTTTTTCAATATGACTTCAACCACTGAGCCGTCCTCGGATGTATCAGCACCTGTAGCCTTTTCTGCTTCAGCCTCTGTTTGTGTTTGATTATCTATCATTACTAGCTCATCATCAGACTCTGGAACATCTTCTGCTTCAGCCTCCTTGGACTCTACCTGCTTATTAATGGAAATATCCTGTAATGTAATTTTCTTCTTTTTATACCAGAGCTTCAGGAATTTCTTCTGCACATTAATATTTATGGTACCCACTGATTCCATCCAAGGGTATCCCAAAACAACATCCATATTATCCATCTCTGAAGCATAAAAATCACCATGCAACACATACTTATCCATAGAAATCTTCAAATCCTTGTACACTTGAACATCCTCACCATCCACTTGTGTGTTTTCCACGTGTTTTGCTGGAATTTGCAATTTTTTTGCCAAGTTGACATTTATAAGATTTTGTTTGCAACTCGGATTGATAGACACAATGATTTTCTCCTTCTGAATCAATCCGTGAACCTGCAATACAGAGATACCAGCCAAAAATAACCCTTTTGGTTCCTTGGTTTCATTATTTCCTATAAAAATAAAAGCTTTGCTAGGCTGTGTGTCTGTCTGTGTGTGCTTATCCACAAGCTTTGATTTACTGTCAAAGTGCTCTATAAGAGCTTTTTTGAAGGCATCCCAATTCTGAAAAGGTCCATTGGAACGTTGATGCCATTCCGCCCATTGCGATCGTTCATTGTCCAAGTACATGGTCACCACACTAAGTTTAGTATAATCATCTAGGATATGATTCCATCTGAAATACTGCTCCATTTGTGCTAGCCATGTTGACGTGTGAGAACCGTCAAATTTATACAAGTCCCTCAAACTCCGATCTAGGCCCGCCATCACAAAAATATTGGTGAAAAAATGAAATGGTCACAGATCCGTCAATATTGCTCAGAATCTCTATTATAACCTGTTTTTGGAAATGGAACAACCATTCTGCATCTGCTCATGTGATAGAAATCTGATTTAGACATTGGAATTTCATATCTGCGCTGCTACTCTCCTGCCGTCACCCAAAATTTCTGCAAAAAGAGCTGATTTTAAATCAGCGATATCGCCCTCATCCGGACTCCGATTCGACTGATTTTTTTTTTGAAATCATGTGTTTTTTCACAAAGATTCCAGATATATAATTAGATCTTGCAGATATAGCACCAGGACTTCTAGATCTGCGCCGCAACTCACTGTCCTGAAAATTGTTTGCAACCCCACTGATTTTTTTAAATAAGCGATATCTCCTTCATCCGGCCTTCGATTCAATTGATTTTTTTTTTGAATTTGGGTATTTTTTCACAAGGAATACAGATCTGCAATTATATTCTGTAGATCTGGCACGAAAACTTACAGATCTGATCTGCAAATTCGCCGCCCCAGAAACCCTGCAAAAATGAAAAAAAAAAAATCTCCACGGTTTGCTCAAGAAAGTGCTCTGATACCAATTTTTGTAGATCTGATACCAAAGATATATGATAATAGAAATAACCCAAGAATAGCAAGATATGAATATAGATAGAAATGATTCACTTTATTATCAAAACCCTTATGGTAGGGCAACACCATACATTCACTCCTTAAGGAAGGAGAACACTCCACAAGCCATATGCCTGTTCATACAAGAATATTTCTCTTCCTCTTCATATGGAGTCTCTAGCCTTTATATAGGCCTCATACATACAATACCATGTATCATTACCATGGTTTCCTCATACCATCAACTAATACCGTGGGCCCCTTACATTATTATTAACTACTTGTGGTCCCTTACATGACATGGGTTAACCACCTTATTTATTACTATGGCCCATCCCATTATTACATTATTACCTTGGGTACCTCCCTTGGTACCCCATATTATCCCCCCTAGGTACATAACACTACAGCTGGATTTCTCCTATGCAACAATCTCGGTGTTTGGACAAATGAGGAAGTTATATCGGGAACAAAAAATGAAATATATGATCACAAGCAAGGAGAAACCCATAAATCATCCCATTAATTATGTACATACAGATTTAGAATCTTTTGTTTTGTTTTCAGATAGTTTAACTGAGATAGATAGTCAGATAGTAGAAGCAGATGACATTACGGAAATAACAGAAAATTTTAGAGAAATTTTGAAGAAAGAAAGACAAGAAAAGCAGGAAAATGTTGGGCAATCAGCTGAAAGTGATGGACAGCAAGCAGAAAAGGCACAGAAAACAGATTTCCAGCACTTACAAGAGGAGCAAGAAGGTTTGTGGACCATGGATTTCAATGGAGCAGTAGGGAATGATGGCGCTGGAATTGGAATTTGGGTACGCAGTCCTTTCTCCGTCCCAAACAAAGTGCCTAGCAGCGTGAGAGTTTGCTCTTACAAGCTGACCTTTGAATGTTCAAATAATGAAGTTGAATATGAAGCTCTGATTGTTGGCCTGAAGATTCTTAGAAAGCTGAATGCAAAGAGGATTTCAGTAAATGGCGACTCTGAGTTGGTAATAAAACAGGTCAGAGGTGAGTATCAAGCAAAACATCCTAGGATGCGGGCCTATCGTAATGCAATCTTAGACATCTTGAAGTTATTTTCAGAATACAACTTGACATGTGTGCCTCGTATACAAAATAGTATTGTTGATGCTCTTTCCAAGGCAGCGAGCAGCTTGAAGATCCCCATGAACTCCAGCAATAAATTTGAAATCCATGTCAAGCATCGTCCAACCATTCCAGACAATCAACGACATTGGCAAGTGTTTCAAGATGATGAGGAGATTAAGGATTTTCTACTCAACAAAGGCAAGTTCAAAGAAACCTCAATTGATGTAGAAAACGATGAAGGCTAAGGGAATGGTACAGATGAAGTGCAGATCAATCAAATGGACATATTGCAGCTGAAGAATAACATCATTCCTAAAGGCTTGATACCTCTAGAGGAACTTTTTGATCAAGATGATGTAGCCCGCAAGCCAACATTGCAGCCAACGGAAAAGGGTGTAGAAGAAGTCAACATCGGTACAGCTGCCAATCCAAAGTTGGTAAAATTGTCCAAAGCATTACTGCCAAAGATCAAGGAAAAATACAGTAGTTTGATGGCTTCATTTGCAGATTGTGTTTGCTTGGGATTATTCTGATTTAAAGACCTATGATACAAATATTATTCAACACACAATACCTATTAAGCCCAATCAAAAACCATTTAGACAAAAGCTGAGGAGGATAAATCCAAAGTTGCTACCATCTATCAAAAAGGAGGTAAATATGTTGTACAAGTCAGGAATCATTGTGCCCATCAGATTTTTATATTGGATATCTAACTTAGTGCCTGTACACAAGAAGACTGGTGAGATCCGCCTATGTATTGATTTCAGAAATCTGAATAAGGTCTCATTGAAGGACAACTATCCGCTGCCCAAGATGGACCATATACTTCAGAGAGTAGTGGGGGCATCTCGTATGTCACTGCTTGATGGTTATTCCGAATATAACCAAATTTCTGTCCATGAAGATGATAGAGACAAGACAGCATTCACCACTCCATGGGGAACCTTTCACTATGCCAAAATGCCCTTCGGTTTAAAGAATGCAGGTGCCACATTTCAGCAGGCAATGGACTTGGCGTTTTCAAATGAGAAGGATGTGTTTTTGGTGGTGTACTTGGATGATTTGACGGTATTTTCCAAATCTGATGAAGAGCACATGCATCACCTAAAAATTGTCTTTCAAAAATGCATGAAATATGGTCTATCGCTGAATCCTAAGAAGAGCTTGTTCGCCATGGAGGAAGGCAAATTACTTGGGCACATCATTTCAAAGGATGGAATTCGTATAGACCCAGCATGTGTGCAAGCAATTCATCAAATCGATCTACCCAGGAACAAAAAGGAAATACAATCATTCAATGGTAAAATGAATTTTCTGCATTGTTTTGTGCCTAATCTTGCAGAACACTTAAGAGAAATGACCAACATGCTTAAGAAGGACATCCAGGTGAAATGGACAGAGGAGGCTGTAAAATCTTTCAACTTGGTCAAATTGGCCCTTTCTTCAGCTCCAATTCTAGTCAGCCCGGACTACACTCAGGATTTCATATTGTTTTCATTTGCTTCCGAGCACACTATGGCAGTGGTTTTATTACAGAAGAGAGAGGATCACGAAAGACCAATTGCATTCTTCAGCAGGGCTATAAGGGATGCAGCTTTAAAGTACAACATCATTGAGAAGCAAGCCCTGGCATTGGTGAATGCATTGAAGGATTTCCGAGTGTATATCCTACATTCTCACATTCTGGCCTATGTTCCTAATACTGCTATAAAGGATGTTTTAGTGCAGATCGATCCAGAAGGGAGAAGAGGCAAATGGATTGCAGCCTTGCTGGAATATGATGTGGAGATAAAGCCTACAAAGCTGGTCAAAGGACAGGGGTTGGCGAAGTTAATGGCCGAATCAAACTTGCATGCCTTGGACATAAATCTGATCACTGCCATGTCCGATGAGAATGAGGAAGGAACGTCAATTCAGGTATCTGAAATGTTTACTTTGTCCCCATGGTATTCAGATATAATATATGTACTGAAAAATCTATCACCACCGCCCGGCATGACTAGAAACAAAGCGAGAACACTCAAATTGAAGGCTGCCAAGTTTTGTATTTTGAATTCTGCACTATATTGGAAAGATCCCAGTGGCATTTTGTTAAATTTTCTGGTGGAAGAGGAGGCAAAGAAAGCCATGGAGGATTTCCATGGAGGAGAGTGTGGTGGTCATCTTTTTTGGAAATCAATAGCTAACAAAATTTTGAGAGCAGGGTACTATTGGCCTACTTTGTTTGCTGATGTGCATAAGATGGTCAAGTGCTGTCATAAATGTCAGATTTTCGAAGGAAAACAGAAATTACAGCCTTTGTCACTTAAGCCTATTGAAGTGAGCGCTCCCTTCCAGCAGTGGGGTTGGATTTCATTGGGGAAATTCATCCGACCTCTTCCTGACAGCATAGATAGATCCTTACAGCGACAGACTATTTCACAAAATGGATTGAGGTAGCCCCTAATAGACAAGCCACAGACATGGTAATCATTTCATTTCTTGAAAATAACATCTTGTCTCGCTTTGGTTGTCCAAACAAATTAATCACCGATAATGTAGCAGCTTTCAAATAAAAAAGGATGGTAGAATTTTGTCATAAATATCACATAATTTTGGGTCATTCAACTGCCTATCATCCGCAAGGCAATGGATTGGCAGAATCTTCGAATAAATCTTTGGTCAACATCATCAAGAAGCTGTTGGAAATAAATAAGAAGAGCTGGAACAAGAGGTTGGTCCATGCACTTTGGGCAGATCGGATCAGTCAGAAAAAGTCTATTGGTATGTCACCGTTTGAGATTGTTAATGGAATTGACACAGTATTCCCCGCCTCTCTTGCTGCCCCGGTGGTCAAACTTCTTCAGGAGGCCAGCAATGAAGAAGATCCCATGCAGAGAAGGCTGAATCAAATGATCCACTTGCAGCAAACAAGAGAAGAAGTTTTCAAGAACACATCCAAGTTGCAGGAGAAGATAAAGAAAATCTATGACAGAAAAGAAAAAGCAGATAAATTTCAGTTGGATGATGTGGTGCTGAAGTGGGATGCAAGGAATGAAGAGAAAGGCAAGCATGGAAAGTTTGAAAATCTTTGGAAAGGTCCTTTCAAGATTGTAGCATATAGGGGTCAGAATGCCTTTCTTCTGAAGGAAATGAATGGGGAAGATTGTCCTGGAGGGTCGATCAATGGTTGGCTGCTAAAGCGGTATCACTACTGATCTATTAACGCTATTTCCACTGTCATTGTAAATACCATCTTTATTTCAGTTTGGTTTTAGTCTGTAAAGTTAGTTTTTGAGTTATTTCAATGTCAAAGTAGAGCCAATTTCTTGGTCATTTCAGTTTTATAAATAAGTCAAAGTCCTGTGTTGTTTATCGAAATGATGACTCCATAGCCTAATGGAAAAAGGCATTGTCTAGCTCCTCCAGAGATATGTTGTTCTTGGCACCTCCAAGGAGTTACCATCCCCCATTGGAGCCAATGTTAGAGTCAGTCTGGTCACCCCTCCGTCAGAGATCAAAACTCTTTGTGCATTTCAATTTTAGGTGTCTCGCTCCATTCACTCAGCTGCATTTCACTAGGGACATGCCATGATCTGACGGAGAAAGTCATGCTAGTCATTTTCCCTCATGTCTGGCCCCTGCTGGCTCAGTTCTTGGTCCATAATCTCCGAAGCTCATGACAGTCCAAGTCTGGTCCTTTATAGGACAAAGTCATTTTTTATGATTGCGTCTAGGAATTAATCAATTTGGTCTTTGAAAACATGTCCAGAACAAGCCATGCAGGCCAGAGGGGGGCCTTACACAACTATAGTTCAAAAAGCTTCATCATCACCTGGAGAGACATCGACTCTTCTTCAAAACTCTGTTTTGAAGAAAAGTCAAACAAGGTCAATTATGACAAAATTTTCCAAAAAATCACCAGTTGACTTTTTAGATGCAGTTATGATTTACATGGCCAAATGCTCTGTCATACAGTCCCTGCAAAGAGGTGCCGAAAATTTCATCATTTGAGCCAAAATTTCAAAGGGAAAGTGAAAATCAGTGTGTTTGAAGGTCAATGAAAAAGTGCAAAACTCAACATTAGAAAAGGGGGTTTTCAAAGAGGCAAAAATCAAACCCATCTCCTCCAAGGCTATAAATACATGTTTTGCCCAAATCAAAGCCATTGTGCTCTTGCAAGCTTTGGAGAGACATTGCAAAAGTGAGAAAGCGAAATTGTGAGCGTTTGAGTGAGTGAGAGTTGGATTTCGAGGGCGCGGAGCATACAACAAGGAGAGCGGCACACACAGAGGGCGTGCCGCACACACAGCCAGCCCGCAGTGGGAAATTTACAAGGTCGCAACACACACCCAGCGCGCAGCGCACTGGGCTTGGCGCACGACGCATACAGCCAGGGGCATAAAAAATTGCCAAACCGCTTCAAGTCTTGGTGAAGGCTAGCAAAACAAGTGGTAGGCCCTGTGGACACCTCTTCTCCATCAATTTTTGTCATTGACATGGTGTTTATGAGATGTTTAAATGTCACCCAAAGGCATAAGGTCAACCATGAAAAAAAAATCACCAAGAAAACGATGGCTGGGGTTACAAAAACGTGATGATAGCACCAAGGTTTCACTCCACTCCCCTTGTCCCCTCACCCATCATCTTTCTCGTCTCCCCTTGACCATTTTTCCTAAGAACCCCACCCTAAAACCACTACATAACCCTTTCTCTATCCCTGCAAGCAATTCATGGTGAAATTCTGAGCGCGCGACGCACACACAAGGAGGCGCAACGCACTCATTGTGCACGGCGCACTAGGAGCCGATTCATAGTGTAAAAATGCCACTGGCGTGGCGCACTCAGAGCGCGCGGCGCACTGGGCAATGCGCACAACGCACGGAGATATAAGCCCAGAAAACCACCAATTTGCCTAAAATTTTGTGAATGCCTATCAAACCTTAGAGGTAGACCAACTACCTTCACTCTTGGCATTAAACTTGAGAAGAATACCATGATTTTGATGAGTATAAATCTAATGGCAAAATTTTTTTTAGTAAAGAAAAGAGGACACAAAGAAATCAAGCTCCTAGGGTTTTTGCTACAGTAACAGTGTTGTCAAAGTGTTCTCCTACCCTACCCCTATCACCATTTTCCCCTTATCATCACCCTAACACCACTGTAATCATATTCCTTTTTCCCCCTCCTCCTATGACTCAAAAAACCCAAACCATACCAAAATAAATTCAAACCCTACCCCATCAATACTATACCCAAAACACTCCCAAATCCCTGATAAATCTCTCCCTTTAGCCCTATTCCCATTTCATCATTCCTCTCCTAATACTCCCTGTTTTATTGTCCCCTTGGTGACAGATTTTCAGAGCATCTACCCGTTCCATTGGATTCAGAGGGCAGCATAAAACTCAGGGTACAAACAGCAGTAATGGCATCAGAAGTTTCATCAGAGTATGAGGAGGGGACCCACAGTGACACATCTTCAGGAGAGAGGGCCCATAGGAGACATCACCGGAGTGGTAGACATCTTAGATATGAGTCAAACACCCTCACTGAGCTGCAGGCATGCCCTCTTGCCATGTCTTGTTTCCAGCACTTGGCATGTTATGAATTTTGTCAAAGGGTGGAAAATGTCAGAGTCCATCATGAGTTGGCCCGTCTTTTTGCACTTCATCTACAGGGAGGTAAATCTGCCTTGGCTGGGGTCACTTTCACATTGAAACCGAAAACCATATCAGTGGCAACAAGAATACCGAACATTGGGGAATAGTGGCATAAGAAAAAGAAGGTGGAGAGGCATCATTATGAGCCTTACATCAAGGACAGCTGTTTGAGCCAGCTCACCAGAGTTTTTCCATTCAGATTTTTGAGGGATGAGTATTCCCCGCTCATGAGATTGATCATGAAGTATTTCAGTTGCGAGGGGAGGTTTCTCCCCTTTATGCCTATCACATCAGGTTGCTCATGCACTTCACCAGGGTGCAGATGATGAGCCTCCCATTTTTCATCTGTGGGAACATAGAGAGGATGAAGAATTTCATGCAGCACAAGACCCCTCGACAGCAGCTCAACAGGGTTTATCACTATTCTCTTATCCGGATTTTGGTGGACCATCAGTTGGGATTGCAGGGTATTGCTTGGGAGGACTTCATCTCTCGTGACTTCTTCAGCACTCCACAAGTAGTTTCAGAGGCAGAGCATGAGGTAGGGGGCCCATCTCATCAATATGAGCGACATGAGACTACCACCATGCCAGTATACGTCACCTATCAGAAAGGCAGTAGACCCTTCTTTGTAGCAGCAAAGCGAGTGTTATCTCCACTCGGGGTGGAAGGGGCCTCGCTTCTGACATCAGCATCACAGGAGCAGGGTAAGGGCATGGAGCTAGTACAGGATGAAGGGCCATTAGGTGAGCGAGAGACCAAGTTTTTTCTCCTCCAGGATGATGAGACAGATGCAGAACCAACAAATGCAGAGGTTATAGAGATCATTCGGGAGTAGAAATCAGAGATTGAAGACTTGTCCATTGATTTAGAAAGTGCCAAGTGGAACATGAACTACCTGGAGTGGAGAAACAAATAGGTTGAGGACCAATAGATGATCATGAAGCTGCAGAACATCCGCGAGCATCGCCAAGCTGCTCAAAGAAGAAGGGTTGCGCTCACATCTTTGGAGCAAGCAATCAATGAGGACTGGGAGGCCAACCTTGAGAGGGTCAACATGCATTTGGAGAGGCTGCTAGAAAAAGATGACTATGACCTTGCTCTATTGAGACATATGGCTTTCCGTTACAGAGTACGAAACATGAGTGCATAGGCCCGGATAAGGAGTTTAAAAGCAAAATTAAGGAAAGAAACAAAAAGGGAAAAACGGGAAAAAGAGCAAGATAGGCTTAGCATCTTGGCTAAGGCTTCCTTGGCTCAGCATGGCACCCCATAGAGAACTTCCAGCCTAAATTTCAAAAAATTTGGGCAAATTTTGGTCACAGGGAAATTTTTTGGACAAAAAACAGGGATTTTCTCCCCGTGCGCCGCCACTGGCGTGACGCTAAAATTCTAGGGCTCCAATGGAGAAAATACTTGCATATTTGGATTCAGCATCGAAAATTACGACTACTGGTGTCCGTGAAAGAAATTTTGACAAGATCTGGGTCTCCTAAAGGTCAAAAAACACCCAAAAATGGCCTCTCTTCCACTTTTTTGACACACAGAAAGCAGTCTTGGGAGAATGAAGATTTGGAGGGGAAAATGAGCACCAAATTTGGAAATTATAGTGGGGTTAGAAAGTAGACAGCACAGGCTTTCCAACAAGCCCACTTGGGCACATTTTGAACACCTGAAAGTGCCCCAAAATAGGCCCCAAACTAGCACGATGCACAGAGAAAATGGCGCGGCGCACAGAGGAAAAATTGCCAATTTTTTTTCTGTTTCGCGAAATTTTGGTTCGCGACTTCTCCAAGTGGGCCCGGTCTTCTACACTTCGGTTTTTTGGCACCAAAGGTGGAATTTAAAGGGTTTTTTCTCCAAATCTTCTTCTATCCAAGTGGTGAAGGAAGGCAAACGGTCACCCCAATGCCAAATGTCATGTTTGCAGCGCTGCACCTGTAGCTGATGGTTGGCTCTCCATCTCCATTTTGTAATGATTCGAGTAACTTCCCAACCCCTGGGCATTCTATCTCTTCCTCACACATTCTATATATTGTATGCAAGGTATTTGCAAAGGGTTGGTTTGCTTGTAACTTCTGGGAGACTGTCGGAAAGAAACTTTGTTTCTTCACTGTGTATTTTTGAGAGAGAATTAATGAAAGGCAGCGGCTCTGTTTCATGAGATTCTTGTGGTTGTGAGTGTAGCAGATGTATTTCTTATGTGTTCATATGTATTTAGTTATGTTTCATAATTCATTTCATGTTCATTTCCAGTGAAATTTTCTGAGTGAGATTAGGTAGAATTCAATTTTAATTGCTCTGCCTGTGGGAAAATTTCATGTTTCAGTGTTCTTCTTCTGTTGAAAAGGATTCATGTAACTATGCCCTTTTCACTTTCTTCAGCAATATTTTCATTCCGTGTTACCTCAAACTAAAATCGCTACATTTTCCGCCTGCCTTGCCTCACCGAATAATCTGTGCCTTCATTTTAAATTCTCTGTTCTTTGTTGAGCGCCAGTCCCATAACATCCCAGAAGCTCAGTCATTTCATAAAATTGTTTCCAGAATCCCTATTCACTTACTAGCCTAAGGTAAACATTGTATTGTAAGTCATCTCAGACTATTTTCGATCATTTATTCACTGAGCGTGACTCAGAGACAGCCCTCTCCTTCTCTGGTAGGGCTAGCGACTGAGCGTGGTTTGTGGTTACCCTAATTTTTGCCTTCCTTCAGCCTGAGGCAGATATAGGTGCTAACAGGAGCCGCTGGACAACATGGACAGCTACCAAAGCCAACTTCTCAATAGGTGAATAGCAAAGTTCAGGACCTATCAAGCCTCAGCTCAAATAATAAATCACATGCTCCGTGAGAGCATCGTCTTCCTGAACGACAACCATACCTATGGTTGATTCTGCTACAACGAGATACAAAAGGAAGTCCCTACCATAATCTGGTGGACTCAAAAGTGGGGCAGAGACTAATGCCTTTTTCAAGGCATCGCATGACCACTGCGCAAAGTCGTCCCATACAAATGGAACTCCTTTACGTAGCAAACACATAAATCCTTTAGTGATCTTGGCATAGTTCGCTATAAACCTTCTTAAGAAATTAGCTTTCCCTTGAAGACTTTGAAGTTGTCGAATTGAGGATGGGGGAGGCAACTGAACTATTGCCTCAACCTTGAAGGGATTAACCTGAATCCCTTCATTTGTCACGATGAACCCTAATAACCGACCAGATGTAACCGCAAAAACACACTTATTGGGATTCAACCGAATCTTGTAAAAACAACATCGCTCAAAAACCAATCGAAGATGACTAGGATGATCAGTTCTCTTTTGAGAACGAGCAGCTAGATCGTCCAAGTATGCCTCAATGATATGTTTAATGTCGTGGAAAGCTTATGAAATGGCCCACTGGAAAGTAGCTCCAACATTTTTAAGACCAAAAGGCATCTTTCTGTATGCAAAGGTACCCTAGGGACATATAAACACTGTCTTATGCTGATCTTCAGGATAGATAGAGATCTGATTATAACCGGAGAAACCGTCCATGAAGGAGAAAATCTCATTACCCACACACTCGTCTATAATCTGATCAATGAATGGCGTGGGGTAATTATCTTTGGGACAAGCTTTATATAGGTCCCTAAAATCAATGCATACTTGGATTGTTCCTTGCTTTTTATCCACAGGGACTGGATTAGAAACCCAATCGATAAGAGGAACAGGGTATATGAAACCCACCTTGAGCATCTTTTCTACTTCAGCTTTAATGGCTGCTGCTTTCCTCGGATTAACTGGTCGAATCCTTTGACAGACAAGCTTGGCGTTTTCATACGTCTTGATCTCATGTTGAACTATGGATGGATCAATGCCAGGCATTTCTTCATAAGACCAAGCGAATACATTTCGAAATTCTTTAAACAGGTCGGTGTAAATTTGAATTTCCTCAGGGGAACACTCGGCTCCGATGAAGAGATTCTCGATCACACTAGGGTTCCTAGAGATGTTTATAGATATCATTTTTGAAATCACTGACATATTACCTTCGGCATGAAAGTGTGCTAGAGCCAAAGGATTTGATATCGTACAAACATCACTAGTAGAGAGCTCAGAGAACCTAAATTATACTTCCTGCAATGGAGGAAGAAAATTTGAACGATGGTGTAAGTCTTCCCAAGGTCGATCTACACCCATCATTACTTCTAGGATTGCTTCCTCAGAAGGTAAAACCGTATCTAAGTAGTCCAAAGTGAAGGTATAATCAAGGGTCCAAGCCAGGGCCACATCACCATCTAGCTCCTCCTCAGAAAAAGGAGTAGAATGGTCATTTGCAGAGTTGACGATAGACTGATATCTAAGCTCTACTGCAAACATAGAGAATGTCATTCCACCAACTTGTCCTTCAGCTAATGTGGTCGTAGGTGAAGGCAAGGTCCAAGGATCTGAAAAGTAATGAGTTCGAAAGAACCCTTCTCGTGAGGACTCCTTGGTTGATGAAACAACATTGATTCTAGTGATGGAAGAGGGAAGATCAAAGGTACCCATCAATGACGAATACATCCCAACTCCTAGATTCTTAGTAGGTGGACAAGCGTTATCCACTAATGGAATAGTAGAGTTTGAAGTTACTTGAGGATCAACTGGAGAATAATCCAATTGATCAACCTTAACAATTTTCCCTTCATGAGGAAAGCAAATGACATGAAACAGAGTCGAAACAACAGCGTCCATTTCACATACCTAGTTCCTTCCTAAGAGGAGATTGTAATCTAGGTTAGCATCAATGACTTACACTTCAATATTCATGACCTTCCCCCCAACACATATGGGAAGGGCAGGGATAATCCCATGAGGCTTATGAGAATGACCATCAAATGCAGTCAGGAGGGTAGGTGAAGGAACAGCCGAAGGTGATCTAATAGCCTTCCAGCATGACATCGACATAACGCACGTGGAAGCTCCGCCATCAATAACGGTACAAAAAATGTTAATTTTCCGGTATGTATACTTTATTTGAAAATCCATGTGATGAGGGAGTCACTTTTTGAAATTTAACATGTCGAAAGTGAGCACCAAAGAGTTAGTTGGATCAACTGCCCCAATCACCGAAAGAAAAGCACTTCGTTGAGCTGGACACGACTGAAGAACCTCTAAAGTGGACATGTCGCATGGACTCTGAGCCAGATCCTCAACAATGGAGTAATTCTGGGCAGCCCTAGCATTGGGATTAATAGTTGTGCATTTAGCGGAACCTTTCGGTATCCATGGTATAGTCTCAATAGGGGGTCGCTCAATATGAAGGTTGGTATTTCCGGGAGCAGTCTTGTCCAGAAGTTTCAGCTTCACCATAATCATGTGACCGAGTGGCCACATGGACATTGGAACCCATCATGAAAACATTTGACGATTTCTCCCCTTCCTGGTTGCCCCCTGCGGAGGTATCAGGGTTTGAATTCGCGCCAGCAAGAAGTTGTTGCCCTTGGGGAAAAGGGTTGGTTAACATAGCTTGAGAGCTAGAAGTCCCTTGCTGCCCTAACAAGCACTGAGCGTCTTGAATCTTTGGGCAGAGATGAGTTAAATGGTCTCCATTGCATAACTTGCATGGAAACTTGACTTTCTTTTTAGACTCATTTCTACCACCACCAGCATTATTGCCGAATTTATTTGCGTCAGTCTTCTCATCTTGACTCTTTTTCTTACCTCGTCCTTTCTTCTTCCCATTGGAATTTTGATTTCCTTTGGGGTTGGTAGATTGGACGGCATTAACTAAAGAGGGTTGGGAAGACGAAGGGTTAGACGATGTGACCTGGTTGTTAGAAGCAGTTTGTAAAGACAACTGTTGCAGTTGACTCAACAGGTTCACCACATTTGTGTCTATCGATCCAACGATACCATCTGCATGGGGACCTAGCTTCGACTTGGCTATATCAACCTTAGTCCTGGGAGCATTAGGCAAGATTTTTTGTAGAATCCCAGACTGAGAATAAATCAACTCTAATTGCTGGGCTCTAAAAATAGCTTGCTCCTCAGAATAGACTTCGGACAGGGAGACATCCTTAGAGATTTCAGGTTGTAAAGATTTCAAAAACCATTCAAGACAGTATTCGGGAGGAATTTCGGCTTTAATGAGCCTCTTTCTCTGTCTCCATTCCTGAATGTGGTCAGAAATGTGAGTTGCCATGTCCTGACGGAAATTGGCCAGAAGTTCAGTTCCGGCATCATAACGGACAAGAAACTGGAAATGATTTAAGAAAATATTAGCTAAGTCGGCGAAAGATGTAAAGTTTCCCCCTAAAAACTCTATATACCACTTGTCCGCATTACCAGTCAAGGTGCGTTGAAAAAGTCTCAACCTAATCAAGTCATCAATAAGGGATTTTGATGAGCACCACAAATGGAATGTGGTCACGTGGTCGCCCGCTTCTTCACCGCCCTTTCCCTCGAACTTTGGAATGTCCGAAGGGAGTTTGGTTGGGACCGGAGGCCAGGCCGGATTATATTTGATTGGATTGTTTGTTAATTTCATGAGATCTGGGAAGTTCAACGTTGCCAAAAAGGAAGCCTAGGAGGACCTTGGGAATTCCACCTAGACTGGGTGGAGTTCCCAAAGTTCTGAAAAGATTTTCCTAGATTTTGGAAGGCACCAGGCTGCCCGAAGTAACCGGCTGAACCAAAAGGCAGACCTTGTGATCTAGCAAAACTCAGAGTTTGACCAACTCTGGCCGAAAAACCTCCATAACCGGCGAAGCTCCCTCCTAAAGGATTATAAGGAGTTGATAACCCCTGATAAGGATTCCAAGCAGAAGCAAAGGGAGGAATACTTCGAAACGTGCTAACTATGGAGTATGGCCTATCCCCTTGTTGGCCTAAAAATAGATTCCCATTTCCTATGCCACTAACCACAGGGTTAGTCCAACCTTGAAAGGGATTACTTCTTTTTCCTATGGTGGAAAAAGGCATAGATCCTATTGTCGGGTTGGAATGTGGTATATGACCACTTCCAAAATGAAAACCCTGAAATGAAGCCGATCCACCCATCATGGATGTGGAGGCACTAAATGGAACTGACGGAATACCCTGGGAATGGGTGAAAAAAGGGAAGAATCCAGTACTAAAAGTGTTGGCTTGGGAATTTCCACTCGTAGAAGGAATGGAGGTAGACCCAACTAAAGATGTGCTAGCAAAAGACCCAAACAAAGATGCAGAGGGGATGGAAATAGTTCCTCCCCCTTGTACTAATGTTGGAGTCTACATAGTTGTAGCACTTGTGGTAGAATCCATGCTTCCAGTAGTAGCCATCGATGATAAGTGCGTAATATGACCTGGACTTGACGGTCTATGCATCGGAGATCCAACGTATTGTAAGCCTTCTAGATGACTAGAAGGTAGGGGAGAATTCGGAGCCACTAACGACTCTGAAAATTCTTCTACCTCAATGTTATCTTCCGATTAAAAGAGAACTCGAGAAAGAACTGGAGTGTTCCTCTCTTGCTCTGAGGAAGTACCAGGCCTGTTTTGAACACTAATGTCCCTGCGAGGAGGATCAATCCCCGATGTGTCAGCTACCCCGGGTTGAAACCCACTGGCAGTATTACCTCTGCGCCTTCTAGGAGAAGGATCTAAACTTGGTGGTGAAAGACCACGAAGTCTTCGAGACCATCTAGGTGATCGGTCAGCCACTTTGAATTTTTTATTAAGATCTAACTAAAGACTCAAAAAATTGAAAGCTAGGCCAACTAAGAGCACAGAGCACACACTAAAAATTCCATAAAGATATCAGCCAGTTGTTATAGACATTTTTGGGCACTACAATCCCAATCATAAATGTCCATAAAACAAGGGCTCCTAAGTCCCTAAAAGTGTTGTTCTGACCCCTAAAAGTACAAGGTCAGCTAATTACATCATCTCCCAGAAGTTCTCCATGAAAAACTACTCAGAACTGGTCAAAATTAGACCATCTCACCTGCTCCATGGTCAAAGTGCGTTGCATCCCACCTAAATGCACACGGGAGGTGCAATGCATACTGAAAAGCCCTTCTATGGGGTGCGACAGGTGAGAGTGGACAAATGGCAGGGTCAATCTGTGAGGTGGAAGACCATGGAATCTTCCAGAAACTTCTCCTGTGACACTTGCCTCTCTGCATTCGCCCAGGGATGAGTAAGAGATCATCAATATCCAAGTGGAATCAAGAACTATCAGAGAGAGGACACTAATCAAATCTCAAAAGCTGACTTACCCCCATTGCAAACATCTATATATGGATCCCTCATCCCAGAGATCCAGGGGATGGAATTTTGTATCTTGTAAGGAAGTGCTGCTGGTTTCTTGGTGTAACATCACAGTGTTGGGTGATCTAAGCTTTTCATGAGGTGAAGAGGGGCTTTCTTGCTGAGAGGATGACGCTGGGTCAGAGAAATTGGTTGTAATCCTCTTTGCTATTCTTGATTATTAATAAAGCTATTCAAGTTTTCCTCCACATTCTTGTATGATTGATGATATATGCATTTGTGTGGTCAATATAAATTTGGTCCTATATTGTTTATGATAGTAGATCTCTGTTCTTGGATAGTGTTACACTGCTTTGATTCTACAAGTACTCTTTGAAGCTAGGTAAACGAGGAAGCAAGCGGCAAAGATCTACCCGAAGGGGAGGAATCAAGCAAGGAACCAAGTGCAAGACAGAAGTTGGTCTCCTTCTTTCCCCTCTTATCTATCTCTCATAAAGGAAAATGAAAGTGGTTTTAGTTTGTTTGTTTCTAAGGTAGCTACCAGCCTTAGTGGGACTAACAACTCTGCATAGACACTAGATTTCCCGATAACAAAATGGTGACTCCGTTGGGGAATGAATAGATTGTTTGTTTGTCTATATTTGTTTGCTTTATGAACTTACAGACGGAGCCTGAAGTCAAGCCAGCTAGCCTTCGAACTGCATTTGCTATTCAGTCTATCTCTGGGTTTTGTTTATGAACTGAACAATTGATTTAAAAGCTCTCTAATTTCCCTTGTGGTGGCTCTAGTAACCTCTTTAGATCTACCCCTGTGATTTATTTACTGATTACCACTTGCTCGGCCTAAATCCCTGAATTGAGCTGCAAACTGTGACCCGGAACCCAGTTGAAGTCTCATCCTTGGATCATCGCACTATCTCTTCTTTGGAATCTAGATGCATCGCACTTCCCATGTGTAGTAGGTGCGCTGCATCTCACTTTCCCTATGTTACAGGTGCACTGATCAGACAAGACCTCTTCTGCTCCTATATTTTGGTTTCTGTGTTCACCCTTTTCAGCTCTATTCAGGAGTTTTACTGTCTGTTGTCAGTATACCTATGTTGAAACCCCCTTCCCTGCCATTATTTCGCCTCCATTGTGCAAAGAACTGTAAATGTTTTTATGTAATTTGAGCCATTTTCAGTTCTCTTTTACAAAGAAGTAGTGTAATTGAACTGTCGTTTCTTGATTTGAAAGTGTCGCAAGTGTCGTTTTCAGTCATAGAAGAGAATCTGATTATTCTTGGTAGTCGATTACACTGTTACTCTTGTATTTGATTTGAATTAGTAGTTTTTCAAGTGTCGAAAGCAAGTTTTCAATTCCAAATCGCAAAGTGTCGTCATTTTCTTCATTTTGTCTGGAAAAGAAACTTGTTAGTAATGTCGCTTTGAAAAATAATTCAAATTTGCGCTTAGCTTTCTTTTTATCATTCACACATTAAGAAGGCTGAAAACAAATGCTTGCATGTGCATTTTCATTTAGACTTTTTTTTGCTTTGATTTAGGACAGTGCATATAGTGTGTGCTCTCTACTCTATGTTGAAAGAATATAGTCTTTCTTTCCTTAGTAGCTAGGATTTTCTTTGCAAAAAGAAGATTAAACAATTGTTTATCATCTTAGATTGCATTTTAGGAAATTGTATATCTACATCACACGGTGAACCTGAAAGGAAAATTTCTTAAGCAAGATCAACTATAAAATAAATTTAATGAATCTAAAAACGCTTTGGAACCTAACGAACAACATTTACAAGTCTAGGCTAGAGACGTATTCCGGCATCGTAAAGCCTGGTAACTGTTGTTTTCATTGTTGGTTGGGTGATTCCTCCACTTTGAGATGATAAGTGCCAGTACGGACTTGTGCTCCCACGTACCATCGAGTATATATTGGGAGACCACAATAGGATTTATCCTTTATCCATAGGAAGTCGTGTCTGCCACCCTATCGATCACAATGCACTAAACACAGCATTTGGGAAGATTGACTGATGTACCGTAAAAAGTATTCTATAGTTTTGTGATTGGTTTGGTAATCCCTCTGTCTAGATTTCCAGAGTAGTCCCTTTCGTTCGTTCTCAAACTCCTTAAAAGAAAAGGTCCATTTGAGCACTTGTCACTTCAAGCTCATTAAAAATCGAAGGTGACTAGAGTCATATTTTGTTTTTTCTCGACTCTTAAAAATTGAAAAAACAAGTTGTGTCAAAGCGTCTAAACTTTATTTTAATGGGAATAATCATCACCTTTCCTACGTTGGTCTTAGGTTGAGAAAAATGGAATCCACCAACCAAGGATTTCCCCTTGGGGGAAATCCTAGTCCTTTCTCCTCTTGGGGAGATGTTGGTGCACCCCATATGGCCACATTGTCGCTTCCACGATTGACAATCGGCTTGTCCATATGGCTCTTCTCGACCTCTGTCGTTCAGAACACCGTGATTCCTGAACAATCAAATCAGCAACTAAACGATACCAAAGTTACCCCCCTACCTTATACTTCGTCCAATTCTCCCTCTCCTCCTTCCTCTTCGCTTGATAAAGCTGGTAAAGCCAAAAATCAAGTAACTGGGAAGAAGAAGGAGAAGAATAAGAAAGAGAAGAAGAAGAAGGAGCCAAAGGTGAAAAGGGGCAACCAGACATCGTCTGACGAAAATCCACACACTGAACCATCCAGGCCTAAATCGCCATGTGTCATTTGCAAAGGAGACCACTATCATCGAGATTTTCCTCGCATCCCTCAGATCTTAAGGGACTGGTCTCCTCGTTTGCGCAATCTGGTGTCATCAACCTCTGATGATCATGTTGAAAATACACTGTCAACTAGTGAAAGTGAAGCCCCTGGACAAAAAGGAAAATGTAAATTTCCTTGTAAACTGTGTGAAGGCAATCACGTCGTCCACCATTGTCCCTTCTTAGATGAGGCTAAAAGAGTTTTGGACGACCGTCCGGTTTCACCGTTATGGTTTCCTCCTAGATATAAGAAGCTCTTGCTGAGTCCGTCACTAGTTGAAAATCCAGCCGACATGCCATCGTGGTCAGCCGAAGCATCTATAATTGAGGATAAACCATATGAATCCACACCAGACGAAAGTCAAAAGGTCGAGGAGGCAATTGACCCGGTCTTGCCTTCAGAGGATCCATCTTCAGATGATACAGTCACTGGAGAGAACAAGAACGACACCGTCCAAATTCTCTACGTAAGCACAGACTCCGATGAACATGGGGGCAGTCTACCCGTTCCTTTACCGCAGGAAGGAAGTTCGTCAGAGTCGTATCCGGCCGTCTATTCAGTCCCACCTCCAAGCAACCTAGTTGTTTCCTTCGATTGGAATCTACTAGGCAGACCCCGCTTACCAGCTAGTGTACCATTTCGAATCATTGCTCAAATATATAGAATGGTCATGGCCGGTACCATCATAGATGAAGGTGCGTCTATGACTATCCTTTCCTCAATTACTTGGAAAGCGCTTGGTTCGCCATCGCTTTTTCCTGAAATGAGAAATCTAACAGGATTTGACAAAGGAACCAGTCGACCGTTAGGGATCCTTCCCAATGTGTTGATAACATTGAGAAGGAAAACCGTTCACATGAACGTAATGGTAGTCAAAGGACCCCTGGATTATAATCTACTCCTTGGACGCGACTATATTCATTGCATGGGAGCCATTGTCTCCTCACTCTTTAGAGTAATGTGTTTTCCGCATGAAGGAAGAGTGGTCAAGCTCGTAGACCAGCTTTCATTCCCTGGTTCACACATCGCAAATAGTCAAATACCATCCCTGAATGGTCTTTTCATGCAAGGAATGTCTCATCAATCCCCAGTCCGTCCACCTGATGAGCGCGAGTGATTCATGAGGACATGACTGAAACCCAGGGGGCATGCACCCTGGTCTGTTTTGGCAGGAAAACCTTGGGCATAGAGTAGGTTTCCACAAAGGATATATGACTGGTTGACACACCCGTCCATTTAGGAAAATGGGGTTAGACCAGAATAAGATACATCTGTTAAAAGGTAGGCCTTTCCCTATAAAACAAATGTTTTGTCTACAAATTGAGGGGTAACCTGGAAACTCTACTTCACTATACCTAGGGGCATGCAAACCTTTTGGCATGCAAGCGAAGAGTGACCATTTATTTTTTAAAAATTTTATGTCCTCTAACCCTTTAAACTCGTAGGATTGGTCATTTCCTAACTTGCATAAAGAAAGGATGCAGGGAAAAGCTTTGAAAAAATGCCATTTTTAAATGAGACATCCTTATTATACAACTGGATCGAGCAGTTTTAATGCGGAATTCAAGCTCGTTAAAAAATAAACATAAGAAATGAGAAAATGCTCCCCCAGAGTTTAATCTCATTAAAAAATGAACCAATTTTCGGTAAATAACCATCATGAATGTATTATCCTCAGCCTTTGAAGCCTTGGTCGTGTTCTCATCATCACCTCCACTCTATTTTTGCCGATCATTCACCTCCATTTTATTGTTTATCCTTTTTGAGGAACAACTACAAAGAGTGATCCTGTTATCCATCCTTGTGACACTGCCGTGATTGGAAAATTCCAAACCTTACCTGGAATTAGTTGCTACCCAAAATTATCACTCGTTCCTCAAAAAATGAGTCTCCTTTAAGCTCTTTTCAACTGACTCGTAAAATGTGAAAAGATTGCCGAGCGATTGGCCTCTCTAGCTCGTTAAAGTGACCTGAAGTGTTATCCCTCCTTTAGATTTTAATCTTTTTGGACCTGAGGGATTATTACACAAAAAGATCGAGCGCTTATTTTGTTCGGCTCGTTAAAAGTACCGAAAATTCATTCCTTTTGTATTGTTATATACTTTTTCAAACTCAAGGGATTATATGACGAAAAAGGATTATTGGAGTTTTCTTTACGTCCCTTTTTCAAACTCTCTAAAATTGAAAAGGACCGAGTTATATTTGTCGTTAAACTCGTTAAAACCGAATAGCGACAAACTTGTCCATACAGACAAGAACGAGTTTCACTATCGCTAGGCTCGTTAAAACAAAGCGATGGGTTTTCCCGAAGGGCAGATTATAGAACAAGCATATGTTATCCTCCTCAAGCTTGACAAAAATAAAGAGGTACTGGTCAACAATGACTGGGGAAAAAATTGGGAAGAAAACTTGAAGAAACTTTATTGGTAGCAAGTCGCTCTTGAACATGACACTTTCACTCCGCATCCGAGTCGGGTTGGGTTGTTCTGTTCACTGGCCATATCACCATTGGTCCATCACACCATCCATATTTTGGGTTAACGCTACCAATCCATCATATCAGTGTCGCCGATATGTTGAAGAGAAGTCACTCAGAGAATTCACCTGTGTCTCATCCACTGCAATACATTTACACTCCATTCTTTCATGACCGCCACCCTGAACCTTATGTCATCAGATCGTTTTCACCTCCATTAAAATCATTTGCTCCATTCCGTGTCATTGATGTGGGATTCACTAAGGCCCTCCTATGATGGATTGCTTCTTGTTGGCATCAGCTCATTATCCAAGAAGTCGATCTAGGAACAACCCTTTCAGTACTTTGAAGCTTGCATGCCTCAATGGCAAGTTTCTCACTTCCGACGACAGGTTTACATCAATGGCCTTTGAACGAAAGATTTTGCGTGGTGTTCGACACCAAGTCCCTTATTCACACGACCTAAATTGTACTGCAGTACCTTGAGGGTCATCATCATTATCGGTAATTCCTCTCGCGCCTGTTAACAGCTTACATCATTGGCTGGTAATCAGGCGATGTCTTTCATGTTCGGCCCCAAAACATCTCTCACATGGATCGACTTGTACTTTGAGTGAAGATCGAACGAGATTGAAGACCCCGGATCTAGTTTCATCCATCCGGGCTGCAATATATATTCAGGAAAATAAAGACATCAAATGTACATCATTGCTACACAGATAATCATCCAACCCAAGTGATGATGGCTCTACCAGAATCATTAGTCTGCACACAGACAATTGTCTATCTTATGTACATGAAAATGAATTTATAAAGCTGAGCATGGGAATGCCCACCTCAGCTAGATCATGAAAATATTATGAAGATAATGTATTGTATTGTATCTTATTACTGGTCGCCTTCCAGGTTGAAAAAAATTCGGATCCTCATGATTAAGCATTTCACCCGACATCAAAAGATTAACGACCTTATGCTTTAGGGGGCAACTGTTATAGACATTTTTGGTCGGTGCAACCCCAATCATAAATGCCCATAAACCAAGGGCTCCTAAGTCCATAAAAGTGTTGTTCCGACCCCTAAAAGTACAAGGTCAGCTGATTACATCATCTCCCAGAAGTTCTCCATGAAAAACTACTCAGAACTGGTCAAAATTAGACCATCTCACCTGCTCCATGGTCAAAGTGCGCTTCATCCTACCTAAATGCACATGAGAGGTGTGATGCATACTGAAAATCCCTTCTATGGGGTGCGATGGGTGAGAGTGGACAAATGGCAGGGTCAATCTGTGAGGTGGAAGATCATGGAATCTTCCAGAAACTTCTCTTGTGACACTTGCCTCTCTGCATTCGCCCAGGGATGAGTAAGAGATCATCAATCTCCAAGTGGAATCAAGAACTATCAGAGAGAGGACACTAATCAAATCTCAAAAGCTGACTCACCCCCCTTGCAAACATCTATATATGGATCCCTCATCTCAGAGATCCAGGGGATGGAATTTTGTATCTTGTAAGGAAGTGTTGTTGGTTTCTTGGTGTAACATCACAGTGTTGGGTGATCTAAGCTTTTCATGAGGTGAAGAAGGGCTTTCTTGCTGAGAGGATGACGCTGGGTCAGAACAATTGGTTGTAATCCTCTTTTCTATTCTTGATTATTAATAAAGCTATTCAAGTTTTCCTCCACATTCTTGTGTGATTGATGATATATGCATTTGTGTGGTCAATATATATCTGGTCCTATATTGTTTATGATAGTAGATCTCTGTTCTTGGATAGTGTTATGCTGCTTTGATTCTACAGGTACTCTTTGAAGCTGGGTAAACGAAGAAGCAAGTGGCAAAGATCTACCAGAAGGGAGAGGAATCAAGCAAGGAACCAAGCGCAAGACAGAGGTTGGTCTCCTTCTTTCCCCTCTTATCTATCTCTCATAAAGGAAAACAAAAGTGGTTTTAGTTTGTTTGTTTCTAAGGTAGCTACCAGCCTTAGTGGGACGAGCAGCTCTGCATAGACACTAGATTTCCCGATAACACCAGTCAAATAACTTTTGAGTATTTCCGCTCCAGGTGATGAGGACCGGACACCAAAATACAAGAAAGTGAAGTAAGGGGCCTTCCAAAGAGAGTCTGGGATAATGATGGCCTAGTCCTACCAGCAAAGGTAACAGAGGAAGTTACGCTGACCTCCTAACAACAACCTGCATCGATGCAAGCCCCCAAGCTTCGTAAGGGTGCCCTCCAGTTGTACCATTGAGAGTGATGCAATGTCGACCTCAGGTGCCACGGGATTCCCCTCCACAGCCACCTATGTAGATCCCTATGAGTAGCAACTAAGGTTACCAACTCATATCAGAAGCCATGCGAAACAGTGTTGAGGTTAGATCTGACAAGTAGGAGAGGGGGTATCTCTCTTCCTTATCCTCACAAACCCTCGTGCTTAACTCCCAGATCCAGAGATTTCCTGGTCTCCCTAACACTATTGGATTTTCACTCACTATTCAGACTCCTATGTTTGACAGTTTAAATGGCCTTAGAGAGTTTTCTCTTCACTCGCCTAATCCAAGGCCCTAAAATATCCTAAAACTTGTTGGGTGTCTAACTTGACAATTATAAAAAAGTTTTAGTGTATTTTAATTAGCGCTTGTTTTTAAATGGGTTGTTCTTTAAGTCAAGGGATAGCGGAAATGAAACTTGTGGTGTTTTGACGCAAAAGAAATTAATAAAAACCAAACTACATGCAAATGCACTTGTTTTGTTCTTCGATGAAAGAAATTTCTACTAGGTTCAGATGAACTTCAAAGAAAGCAGCAAATTTTTCTTTTCTTTTCTTTTACTCAAACTTCACACTCACAAAAGTTAACAAAACTATGGATGTCCTAAAAATATGCACAAATTTATCCTAATGCAATGAGTACATGCTGATGCAAGACTTAAGACTACTCTAAATCAAGAAATGAAAGTAACTTGTTTATCAGTATTAATTTGCCACTTAAAATGTTTAGATGGAATATGAGTTGCTAATGCTCATTTTCGTCTCTACACTAAAAGCAATTTTCAAGACAAAAAAAAAATGCACTTTCATTCAGAAAAAGAAACTAAATCAAAACAAAGTTCAAGAAGCAAAACCAAGTGTTCAAGAAGTTTTCTTCAAAAGCAAAAAAGAAACAAAAACGTCTTTTCAAAAGTTCTCTCAACAAGGCTGAAACTTAATGATTGAAGAATATGCAACAAAACACTTTGTAAGCTGACAACTCAAAATGGATGAAAACTCTACAAAAAAAATGTGTTTCAAGATGCTCTTAACAATCAAAAGAAGCAATAAGAGCTTGGAAACAAAGACCAAAAGATCAAAAAGACAACTTTCAAGAAAGAGTCAATCAACAAATTTCAGGAAACAAGAAAAGTAGATGGTCACAAAAAGTAGTTTTGTCAAGAAAACAAAAAGGTCACCAAAACAAGATTTGACACAAAGATTGGGATCAATCTTCCCACCCTAAAGGATCAGAGCAGCCAAGATTCCCAGCAAGAAATCTTGCATGCTTAAACAAAAACGATGACGCTTGAAAAAGAACAAAAACAATACCAACACTTCTCACAATCAGAGATAATTTGAAATCAGATACTTGCTGTAAAAATAAAGACTGACACAGAAAAGTAACTGTTCAGCACATATTCAAACCAGCAGACAGACCTTCAGAAACAAAAAGATTTGAAAAATCTTGAAAATTTTAGGATATACGCGACTGTATTGATGTGCAGCTGCATGTATATGCAACTGTGCCTAAGGAAACCTGCGTATACGTGAGTTTACTTAAGGAAACATGCGTATATACGCTTCTGTAAACAAAAAAAACAACGTATATAACAGACTTCAAGAAAAAACAAAAAAAAACAGTCTAAAGAAACTGATCAAACTTTCAATTCATGTTCCTACAGGAACAGACTACTTAGTGACGGCAAGCAAATAAACAGCTAAGCCCTGATTGGCTTGAATAAACCCAAACTAGGAACAACAATAATGTTGTCCCCAGTGGAGTCACCAATTCTGTTAAGGGAGATGTTCCCCTAGGGTCTTGGGTTGATACCCTAGCAGATCGAAGGTTATTTACACAGAGAAACACACATTCCATACAGCCATGATTCTAATATAAACAAACTATACGATGAGGGTTGCACCTGTGTTACAGGGAAAAGTGTCTATATAGAACTGCTCTATCCCACTAAGGTGTGACAACTACCTTAGAAACAAACAGAGAAAAGTTAATTATATTTTTCCTTTATGAATTATAGGTAGAGAGGAATGGAAAGACCAACCTCTGTCTTGCGCTAATCCTTCGATTCGATCCCTCTCTTCTTTGATAGTCCCCAGCTACCTGCTCCCTTGCACTCCCAGCTTCACAAAGTACATGTAAGATCACAGAAGCATAGCACTATACAAATACATGGATCTATAATCATAAACAATCTAGGATCAGATGTAAATTGACCATACAAATGTAACAAGCATCAATGATACAACAACATGGAGGAAAACTCAAATAGCTTTTATTGATAAAACAAGAAAAGATCCAGGAGGAGTTACAACTAGTTTTTCCAACCCAGCATCAACCTCCCAGCAAAGAAGACCCTCTTCACCTCAAACAAAGCTTAGATCACCCAACAATCTGATGTTTGTCTCTAGAAACCAACAACAATTCCTTACAATATGCAAAATTCTAGCCTCTGGATCTCTGGGATGAGGGATCCATATATAGATATCTGTAAGGGGGATGAGTCAGCTTGTGGTTTGATTAGTGTCTTCTCTCTGATAGTTCTTGCTTCCACTTGGAGACTGAGGACCTCTTACTCATCCTTGGTCGAATTCAGTGAGGCAAGTGTCACAGGAGAAGATTCTGGAAGCTTCCATTGCCTCTCCACCTCGCGGAATGACACTGCCATTTGTCATTTCTCGCCCATCGCACCCCATAGAAGGGACTTTTGAAATGCAACGCACCCTCATAGTGTATTTAGGTGAGATGCAACGCACTTAGCCAGTGGAGCAGCTGCAATGATCCTGTTTTGACCAATTCTGAGTACTTTTTCATGGAGAACTTCTGGTAGAAGATGTAATCTGTTGACCTTGTTCTTTTAGGGGTTAGAACAACACTTTTAGGGAATGAGGAGCCCTTGGTTTATGGACATTTCATGCTTGGGGTTGTAGGGCACAAAAATGTCTATAACAGTTGCCCCCTAAAGTATGACGCCGTTAACCTTTTGGTGTCGGGTGAAATGCTTTATTATGAGGATCCAAAGTTCTTTCAATGCTGGGAGGAGACCTGTAATAAGATACACTACAATACATTATCATCATAATATTTTCATGATCTAGTTGAGGCGGGCATTCCCATGCTCAGCTTTATAAATTCATTTTCATGTACATAGGATAGACAATCGTCTGAGTGTAGACTGATGATTCTGATAGAGCCATCATCCTTTTGAGTGGATGATTATCTGTGCTGCAATGATGTACATTTAATGTCTTTATTTCCTTGAATATATATCGCAGCCCAGATGATGAAACTAGATCCGGGGTCTTCAATCTCGTCCGATCTTCACTTGAAGTACAAGTCGATCCATGTGAGAAATGTTCTGAAGTCGAACATGGAAAGACATCGCTTGATTACCAGTCAATGATGTAAATTGTTAACAAGCGTGAGAGGAATCACCGATAATGATAATGACCCTCAAGGTACTGCAGTACAATTCACGTGGTGTGAATAAAGGACTTGGCGTCGAACACCACGCAAAATCTTTCGGTCGAAGGTCATTGATGTAAACCTGTCGCCGGAAGTGAGAAACATGCCATTGAGGCATGCAAGCTTCAAAGTACTGAATGGGGTGTTCCTAGATCAACTTCTTGGATAATGAGCTGATGTTGACAAGAAGTCATCCGTCACAGGAGGGCCTTAATGAATCCCACATCAATGACACGGAACGGAGTAAATGATTTTAATGGAGGTGAAAATGATCTGGTGATATAAGGTTCAGGGTGGTGGTCATGAAAGAATGAAGTATAATGTATGGTAGTGGGTGAGACACAGGTGAATTCTCTGAATGACTTCTCTTGAACATATCGGCGACATTGATGTGATGGATTGGTAGCATTAACCCCAAATGTGGATGGTATGGCGTGACCATGGTGATGTGACCAGTGAATGAAGCAACCCAACCCGACTCGGACACGGAGCAGAAGTGTCATGTTCAAGAGCGACTTGCTACCAACAAAGTTTCTTTGAGTTTTCTTCCCAATTTTTCCCCAGTCATTGCTGACCAGTACCTCTTTATTTTTGTCAAGCTTGAGGAGGATAACATATGCTTGTTCTATAATTTGCCCTTCGGGCAAACCCATCGCTATGTTTTAACGAGCCTAGCGATAGTGAAACTCGTTCTCATCTATAGACAAGTTTGTCGCTATTAATCTTTTTAACGAGTTTAACGACAAAGATAACTCGGTCCTTTTCAATTTTAGAGAGTCTGAAAAGGAACGTAAAGGTAACTCCAAAATTCCTTTTTCGTCATCTAATCCCTTAAGTCTGAAAAAGTATAAAACAATATAGAAGGGATGGATTTTCGATACTTTTAACAAGCCGAACAAAACAAGCGCTCGATCTTTTTGTGTAATAATCCCTCAGGTCCAAAAAGATTAAAATCTAGAGGAGGGATATCACTTCCTATCCCTTTAACGAGCTGGACAGGCCAATGGCTCGACAATATTTTCATATTTTACGAGTCAGTTGAAAAGAGCTTAAAGGAGACTCGTCTTTTGAGGAACGAGTGATAAAACGGGTAGCAGCTGATTCCAGGCAAGGTTTGGAATTTTCCAATCACAGCAGTGTCACAAGGATGGCTAGTGAAATCACTCTTCGCAGCTGTTCCTCAAAATGGGTAAACAATCAAATGGAGGTGAATGATCGGCCAATGAAAAAGTGGAGGTGACGGTGCAAACACGACCAAGGCTTTAATGGCTGAAGTACTACATTCACGATGGTTATTTACCGGGGAATAGTTCATTTTTTAACAAGCTTAAACACGGGTGGAAAGATTTGCTCATGTCTTATGTTTATTTTTTAACGAGCTTGAACTATGTACAAAAACTGCTCGATTGAATGGTCTCTTTTTGATTTTACCATAAATAGCTCTATTCTTTCAAAGATTGTACTGTATTTTCAACTGCTTCATCAAACTAGTCAGAAATGAACAATATATGCTTGAGAATGAGTTCATAACACTAATATTTTACTTCGAACTACGTAAAAAGTAATTAAAAAGTGTTTTTACCTCTCATTTTACCATTTCATTTGAACTTTGGTTTGTTGGAGCTTTGGAGGTGCTTTTCCCCCTTGATTTTCATCAGCTGATTTCAGGAGATTCTGTGGAAGATTCTCGGTGCCGTCTGGACCAGGTAGGAGCTAAACCTGAGCTCTTTCATTTCATGGTTTCCATTTTTCATTTTGAGCTTGATTCCTAGCTTTTCTGAGCCCCTGGGGTTTGAAGAACTCGTTCTGCCTTCAGCACACCCTCTTTGTATCGAAAGGTGCGTTGAATGTTGACCTATATAAAGGCTATCTGACATTCAACGCACCTAGAACACTGCTGCTGGTGCATTGGGCACAGAAAAGGAATTTAATGCACAATTTTTGATGGAAAATTTTGCCTGTTTCTTACCAAAATCAGGATCTAACTCTTCTCTTGTTTGTTTTTCAGAGATATTTGGAGTAAGATGACCATTACATGGCAAGAATGTGAGCATGAAGAAGAGGACATGCTTGCCCTACATGATCCAGTTACAGTAAACGCACTGCGGAACTGTGGCTTGCTGAAGTTCTTCCGCATTTCTAGCATGAGACAGCAGATCAACTTACTGCAGTATTTGCTCGATGCTTGGGATCCTACCAACCAGGTTTTCCAGATCAGGGGAAAATCTATCCCCTTGACTGTAGTAGACATCTATTTCTTGACTGGCTTGTCGAGGCAGGGTGCCCCCATCTCTTTATCAGGTTCAGCCTGAGGAGGCGACTCTGTGAAAGATTATGTTCGTCGGTACTGTAGAGAAGGATCTCAGCCGAGTAAAGACGGCAAGATCATTATTCGTGATGTCACTGACAGGTCCCTTAGGACTATTCTATTTGCTTTTGGTAGGATGGTCGGTGGTGCGGCTCTTCATGTAGCCAACCGATCTTATATGCAGTATGCCTTGGAATGCCTCCAACCGAAGGTGTTCAACTGGTGTGACGCAGTACTTCTTGTGATGAAAGAACAGTTGACCAAGATAAAGAGCGGGAGGTTGAAGAACTTTGGGTATGGTTCTATTTTGACCGCCTTTGCCTTGGAGAACATACCACTGATGCAGCCGTAGTATATTGCACTCAATTTACCTTCTCCTACCGAACCACGTATGCAGAGATGGGTTGACCATATGTCTAGGCATGCTGGCCAGTCTCAGATTTCATTTTCTGATACCTTCTTCAGGTGGTTTGATCGTCAGGAGATGGTTTATTCTGAGTATCCATATGCTGGCATGGACTTCCGGGGTGATCCAGATTTAGTACTACTGGATGGCGAACAGTGGGGTGCCATTGGTAAAATCTTTGACCATATTCCTGTTTATCGTTTTTCATTTATAACGTCCTTGTGCTTTATTCTGTCAAGACTTTAATCAAACCCATGTGTACATGCAGATGTTGGTCTTGTTCGTCCAGTAGTTTGCCTGAGAGTACCAGCTGCCCCAGCAGGAGAGGCCGTCGGAAGGGCTATCCTTCATGACCTTGACGTGGCCGAGACTCTCGCAGCATTACAGGAGCAGGTTGAGGGCCTCACTCTTGGTATTCCAGATGTGAGGATTGACGAGCTACCTTTGCAGTTACAGCGACATACTACTGGTGTGCCAAGATGATGGACTCGTCTCTTACGCATGATCGCACATGCTGTGACTTGCTATCACGAGCATCATTAGACTAGGGTGCCCCCTAGCATTTTGACTTTTTGGGTCATTTGACCGATTTTGTCTTGGTTACAGAACATTATGTGTAGATCATAAACAGTTATATATATTTTTGATTTTCGGAGTTTTACTTTAGTTAAGTTACATGATCCAAATGAAAACATTGATGGTATGTTTCTTTTTATAAATGTTGCAAATGTCTATCTAACACATAATTTGCTAATGAGTCAGTTAATGTGTTTAAGTTTCTGGAAATATGTTGATATTGAATAAAATCAAATTGTCTTTCCAAAATCTTAACCCTTAGGAACATGCGATAAATAGCTGGGTTTCGGACGGAATATATACCATTGAGTTGTAGTATTACAAGCTGTGAGTCTAGCCTGACAATTAGTCAGCGTATACCATGTGTGATGGCATCAGAGAGAAGTTCTATCAATGCACTATATTCAGCGATGTTATTTGTTGATCAACCAATACATACCCCTCTGAAACTTACTAACTCGCCGCTTGGATCAAAAATAGCCCAGGCTGCGGAAGATAGGTTCCACGAACTATGACTCGCTACGTCGGCATATCCAACACATGACTCCAATGGGTTTGACATCTGCAATCAATGTAAAAAGTGGATTACTTGACCAAAATAAACACTTTAGCGAAAACAAAAACATAACAAAAGCATACAGGTTACCATTACGCATAGTAACGCTTGAGGTACAACCCATTACGAGGTTGTGCCAGAGGAATTTTGTCATAATCCATTAACTCGTAGGCTCCTTTTGCTAACACTTGTTTAACAATATAGGGGCCCATCCATAAAGACTTAAATTTACCTGCTCCCAATTTATCGGATTCTTGGTCGTAAAGCAAGACCAAGTCACCTTCTGAGAAGACACGGTGTTTGACATTTTTGTCGAACTGCGCCTTGACTCGTTTCTTATGGGCTTCGTTAGCTAAAGCGGCATCACGACGGGTTTCATCTAATTGGATTAATTCCAAGAAACGAGCTTCTTCTTCTGAAGTTCTGGGGAGGAGATCAATTGCGAGTTTGAGAGACGAGATTTCACACTGGATTGGTAAGACTGCTTCCAGGCCATATACCAGTTGGAAAGGTGTAAACCCGGTTGCATTTCTTACCAATGTTCGGTAAGCCCACAAAGCTGAGTACAGGATTAGGTGCCATTTTCTCTTGTGAACTCCAATCATCCTTTACAGCATGCGCTTTAGGACCTTGTTGATTGCTTCAACTTGTCCGTTGGCTTGCGGATAATATGGAGTAGAGCTGTCGTGGGACAACCCTAGTTTGGCAGCTAATTCGACCATCATGTGATTGCAAAAATGCGATTCATGATCTGTGACTATAGCCTGTGGTATGCCGAATCTGGCGACTACATGATTGAAAAAGAAGAGGGCAGCTGTTTCACCAGTATTATCTAATGTAGGCATCGCCTCGGCCCATTTGGTAAAATAGTCAACTGCGACTATGATATACCCATGCCCCCTGGTCGAGGTGGGGTTACATGTCATGAAATCGATTCCCCATTTGGCGAATGGCCCAATAGCAACTATTGGCTGCAGAGGTGCGGGTGGTCTTCTGGTTTTGCTATCAAAAATTTGACAAGCATGGCAACTTCTGACTGTGGTTATGCAATCTTTGAACATTGTTGGCCAGAAGTATCCTGCTCGTAAGATTTTTTGCGTTGTAGCATATCCAAATTGATGCCCCTCACACGCGCCTGAATGACAATCATTCAAGACTTTTTCAGCCTCCTCATGGGTGAGGCACTTTCTCATAACTGTATCGATACCACGACGGTAAAGCGTGTCACCGACGATCATGTAGTCTTTTGCTTGGTATCGAATACGTTTTTGTTCGGAGTGTGAGGTGTTTGACCTGTATTTTTGGGTTTGGAGATAAATTATTATATCCCCATACCACTCATTGCTTGAAGATATCAGAAACAAACTTTCATCCACGATTGTTTCTTCGGACGTTTCATCGTTGGACGACGATGGGAGATCGCACAATAATTCTGCGAAGACTAGAAATCTTACAGGCCTTTTTGGATGTAGCCTTTGTCGATTTCGTGTCTGTTGTGCCAATCACGCCATCGCCGGCATGAGAGTCATTGTTCTATTTAGGAGGAGGAGGAATTGAGAATTCTGGTCTAGGGGCGTCAGGTATTTTATCATAGAGTGTGTCGGACTGAGTGTAAATCAAGTCCAGATATTGCGCACAAGCGATAACTTGCTCTTCTGTTATGACTCCCCCCTTTGCCACATCTTCCGTGATGGAAGGTAGTAATGACTTGATAAACCATTCAGCTAAGAGATGATCGGGGACATACGTTTTTACCATTCTATGACGACGTCGCCATTCATGTATATGATCAGATATGTGAGTGGCTGTTGTCTATTTGAAATTGGTAAGAAGTTTTGTTCCCGTTTCGTACCTTATTGGTAACTGAAAATGGGTTAAAAAAGTTGTGGCTAAGGTACTGAAGTGGTCGAACGAAGCTCTAGGCAATTCGATGTACCATTTTTCTGCCGGACCCGTTAATGTCCTCTGAAAGAGGTGAAGTCTTATCGAATCGTCATTTAAGGTGTTTGATGAACACCATAGATGAAAGGTCATCACGTAATTCGATGGATCTTCACCCGGATTTCCATTAAATTTAGGAATATCTCATGGAAGTTTATGCGGAATCGCTGGCCACCAAGGGGTGTAAGAGATTGGATCGTTTGTTAACCGGTTTAAATCAGGTAACTCCAAAGTTGCCACAAAGGGTAACTATTGATTCAGGTTAGGTGAAGCATACCCAGGATAAGATGGGATCGCCTGAGCAGTTGGTATTTGCATACCGGCATAATGCATTTGATGCTGGTATGTTTGGTAAGGTTGGTGGGCATGACCATTGTAAAATGGTTGATTTTGACTGTTTTGAATGTACGGTTGTCCACTGTTAGCAAAGATTTGTTGCTTAGAACCTTGGTATACTTATTGGAATTACAGTTGTTGGTATTGCACCAGCCATGGTTGTGAAGCCATGTGCTGTTGCCCGATACTAACAGTTTGACCAAGATGAGGGGTAATTTTACCTGTCTGAACCTGTGTCGTTCCACCGGTCGCCGATTGTGGTTGAGTCGCAGGGTCAAGGGGCTGTTGCATTACAACCTGAGAAAATTGAGGTTGGCATACAACAGGCAGCGCTTGAACTTGCGACACCGTCACAATAGCTGGCGTAGTTGGGATATTTGACATAGGTAAGCATTGTTGCATCGAATATACAACTCTTGGTTGTTGAGGTAGTATTGGTACCCAACCACTTGAGGTAATTCCAGTATAACCTGAATGTTGTTGTGAACTCCCGTATGGATATCCTCCCAGAGGGGATAATGAAAGGGTATACTGCCCCCCATACGGTGGTAATCCAAAACTCAAGGGAATTGTTTTCCCTTGGGGACCGGACTGCCCAAATTGACCTCCAAATGGATCAATTTGTTGAGACTCAACATAAGATTTTCCGGATTTTTTTCCGGATGAACAAACAGGAATCGACCATACTGTCGAAATGGCCCCTGAGTGGGCTCCTTCTAGCGGTTGAGAGCTAGTTGGGACAGATGGTATACCGGCAAACATTGTCGGAGTGATAGCAGGGAGTTCTGCCGTCGCTGTGCCAGATGACACAGTCCTAGATGTTGACGGTTATTAAGACATTTGTAGTCTATCCAAAAGATTACCTAGCGATTCTACAGGAGCTTCCGCTAGTGGTAGACTAACTTCTGACGGAGAAGGATATAGAGTGATCCCGACTCTAAATTGCGATGGAGTACTCGTTGGAGGATCTTCTACAATTTCTTCTATGGCAATCAGACCAGGTGGAAGGGGAAGACCGTCAGGTCCGTAAAATATTTCTGGTGCCGAAGAAGGTATGGAATCAACAGCGACAGATGTTTGAAGAGCAAGACTCTCCGAATCAGTTGTAGATGGAACTGGTTCGGTAACACAAGTTTTTACTCTCAGGCTAGGATCACTATCACTGTCCTTTTGTAGCTGCTGAACTTCTTCAGTAGAGGCAGGGATTCCAGAAATGTTTGGAGTAATCGGAGTCTCTGATGTCATTGGAACACTTGTTCTAACTTTAACAGGAGATTTGGAACCGGTTAAACGAGTTCGTTTTGTCCGTACTGGCTTTGATTACGGAGACAAAGACGGTTGACTCGTAAGCCTCCGTGAATGACGGGGTTTCAATTGACTTTCTTCCACGATTGCGGATTACTCGATCAACTAAAATAAAGGGGAAATATGTTTCTGAATTAAATGAATTTTAGACGCTTTAACACAACTTGTTTTTTCAGTTTTTAAGAGTCGAGAAAAAACAAAAGATGACTCTAGTCGCCTTCAATTTTTAATGAGCCTGAAGTGACAAGTGCTCAGATGGACCTTTTCCATTAAGGAGTCTGAAAAGGAACGAAAGGGACTGCTCTGGAAATCTAGGTAGAGGGAGTACCAAACCAATCACAAAACTGCAGAATACTTTTTACGGTACAGCAGTCAATCTTCCCGAATGTTGTGTTCAGTGCATTGCAATCGATAGGGCGGCAGACACGGCTTCCTATGGATAAAGGATTTAAGCCTATAGGGGTCTCCCAAAATATACTCGACGGTACGTGGGAGCAAAAGTCCGTACTGGCACTTATCGTCTCAAAGTGGAGGAATCACCCAACCATCAATGAGAACAACAGTTACCAGGTTTTACGACGCCAGAATACGTCTCCAGCCTAGACTTCTAAATGTTGTGCGTTAAGTTCCAAAGAGTTGTTAGATTCATTGAATTTATTTTAAGTTGATCTTGTTTATGAAGTTTTCCTTTCGGGTTCACCACGAGATGTAGATGTAATTCCTAAAATGCAGTCTAAGATGATAAACAAAATTTTTATCTCTTTTATGCAATGAAAATCCTAGCTACTAGGGAAAAGAAAGACAGAATCTTTTCACAAAGAGCAAAGAGCACACTCTAAATGCACTTTTCCTAAATCAAGCCAATCAGACTGTCTATATGCAAATGCACATGCATGTATTTTTTTTTCGGCTTTCTTAGTATATAGATGCCAAAAAAAAAGTTGATGCACAAATCTGAATTTCTTTTCAAGCGACAAATATAAACAAGTTTCTTTTCGAAATAAAAAATGGAGACGATCACAACATCTTACGATTTTGAAATGAATACTCGTTCTTGACACTAGAAAATTACAAATTCAGACCAAAAGAAACAGTAACAGGATAATCAACCATCAACAGTAATCAAACTCTTCCCTAGGATTGAAATCGACACTTGTGACAGTTTCAAATCAAAGGGCGACAGTACAATTATGCTACTTTTGCAAAGGAGAACTCTAAACGACTCAACAAACACACAAAAACATCTACAGTTCTTTTGTACAAAGGAGGCAGAATAAAAACAAAGAAAAGGGGTTTCAAACAGACATATATTGATCACAGGCAGCAAAATTCAGGAATAGAACTGGAAAGAATGATCCACAGAAACCACAACTGCACAGAGCTAGTCTGATCAGCGCACCTGTAACACAGAGAATATGAAATGCAACGCAGGTTGCCCACTCGGGAAGTGCACTGAAATTTAGAATCTCTGAATAGTTTCTGCGCTGGGCCAGAAACGAGACTCTGTTCGGTCTCCGGGTCACAGTTTGCAGTTCAGTTCTTGGTTTTTGGCCGAGTAAAAAGAAATCAGTAATGCAACAATCAGGGGTAGATCTAAGGAGGATCTAAGAGCTATCACAAGGGTAATCAGATGGTTTGTAAATCAGTTGTTTAAATCATAAATAGATCCAGTAGATGGATTGAAGTAGCAGCTATCTACTTTGCATTTGTTATGGCAAATGCAGTTCGAATGCTACTTGTAAGTTTATGAAATAGACAACAAAGAATGATAAACAAACAAACTAATTAGCTCCCCAGTGGAGTCGCCATTTTGTTACAGGGAAAAGTGTCTATATAGAACTGCTCTATCCCACTAAGGTGTGACAGTTGCCTTAGAAACAAACAGAGAAAAGCTAATTATATTTTTCCTTTATGAATTATAGATAGAGAGGAATAGAAAGACCAACCTCTGTCTTGCGCTAATCCTTCGATTCGATCCCTCTCTTCTTTGATAGTCCCCAGCTACCTGCTCCCTTGCATGCCCAGCTTCACAAAGTACCTGTAAGATCATAGAAGCATAGAACTATACAAAGACATGGATCTATAATCATAAACAATCTAGGATCAGATGTAAATTGACCATACAAATGTAACAAGCATCAATGATACAACAGCATGGAGGAAAACTCAAATAGCTTTTATTGATAAAATAAGAAAAGATCCGGGAGAAGTTACAACTAGTTGTTCCGACCCAACATCAACCTCCCAGCAAAGAAGCCCCTCTTCACCTCAAACAAAGCTTAGATCACCCAACAATCTGATGTTTGTCTCTAGAAACCAACAGCAATTCCTTACAATATGCAAAATTCCAGCCTCTGGATCTCTGGGATGAGGGATCCATATAAAGATATCTGCAAGGGGGATGAGTCAGCTTGTGGTTTGATTAGTGTCTTCTCTCTGATAGTTCTTGCTTCCACTTGGAGACTGAGGGCCTCTTACTCATCCTTGGTCGAATTCAGTGAGGCAAGTGTCACAGGAGAAGATTCTGGAAGCTTCCATTGCCTCTCCACCTCGCATAATGACACTGCCATTTGTCATTTCTCTCCCATCGCACCCCACAGAAGGGACTTTTGAAATGAAATGCACCCTCACAGTGTATTTAGGTGAGATGAAACGCACGTAGCCAGTAGAGCAGCTGCAATGATCCTGTTTTGACCAATTCTGAGTAGTTTTCCATGGAGAACTTCTGGGAGAAGCTGTAATCTGTTGACCTTGTTCTTTTAGGGGTTATAACAACACTTTTAGGGACTTATGAGCCCTTGGTTTATGGACATTTCATGCTTGGGGTTGTAGGGAAAAAAAATGTCTATAAAAACCTGGGGGTCCTTCGTTTGAGAAGATCCAATTATGGTTCAAACCCTCTTTGAGTTCCCTTTAGTCTTTCAACCTGCAAAACAACCAATTCCAGAAAGTGCAGCAGTATATTGACCAAGCATCATAAAGAAATCATCTTCATACTATATAGAAAGGTAGTTAGTTATACAATTAAAAACAACCATTCACATGTGAATCATAACATTGATATCATAAACATGAAGAAGATTTATATCAGGAACAAGGCAAGTGTTTCTTTTATTATAAATAACTAAAGTACAGAAATGAATAATTTCACCTGATTCGTCCTTTCGCAGGCTCCAAGCAGAACCGTCCTCCGGATTCATCCAGTCTCAAGACTTTAACAAACTCCTTCCATGACTTACTCCATGATATCTCAAGTAGTAGATAGACATCAACACACAAGGAAACAAGGGTTTCCTGTAAATGGGGGAAGTGCTGGAAGCACTAGGATCTTCAGAACTGGTACAGTGATTATCTCAGCAGCGTGATCTTTCTCTCTATTCTCTCCTCCTTTAGGCCTTCCCATGGAAGCTTTTTATACTTCTCCCAAGGTAGTTTTTTAGTTGGGAATTCGTTGGGAACAGTTGGGCCACGTGCACTAATAGGTGATTAGCAGGTAAAACCCGTGATCTCCGCACGAAATTACGGAGTTTTAATTTTTTTTAAGTGTTTTAAGACATATATGCGGGTTGGGTATACACAGACCCGCGTATACACACGTTTAGCTCAGGGCAATGTCGTGTATAGGGAGTAAAACATTGTTTTTTGAATATTTGGACCAGGTCTGGAAGGAGGGGTTGCCTTAGGCCATGAGTGCAGCATCACAAACATCAAGAGTGATATTTGGAGCTATAAAAACATGAAATGTGCATTGGGGCTAAAAAATAATGTTTTTGAGAAAAATTTCCTAGAAACTCAGAGTTTTTGAGAGGTGATGCTTAGGGCTTTGTAAAGGGATCATGACAAAGTTTTCAAGCATGATGATTGATCTGGTTTGCATACCTTTTGGGTTGATGTGACAAAATGGTTTGTAGAAAACCCCATTGGGCACATTGTAACTTGTAAAAATAATTATTTTTTTATTTAAAAGTGTTAAAATACCCTTCAAGACCAAGTTGGACTGCCAAATAAGAAGTTAGCCTAAATTGGGGTACTTTGTCCACCTTAGAAGCCTATATATAGGAGGGACCTCTACCTCCTATGGACACATTTCATTCTCTCATCAAGCAAGTGAAGGAGAAGAAGAAGAAGGCTAACAAAGGAAGAAGACATATGAAGATCAAGGGATTGGGTTATATCTGTTTCTCTCTTCATGCATGCGAAGGATGGAAACTATGGTTTCTGCTACTGGGTTAGGTTTTTGCTACTATAGGATCGAACTTGTTGAAAGTGCAGAAAGAAAGTCGAAGGAATTCTCATTAGGCCATCCTCAAGCCCTAGAAGAAGGAGAAACTCAAGAGACGATCTCAAAAAGACTTGGGGGCCCTAAATTAGCTCACATGTGTGGACGCAACAATTGTTGGGAGGGTAAAAAATTTTAGACCTGCAGTAGAAGCCGAAATTCTGTAGATGGGGATGAAATTTGTGCTGCTGGATGAGATTTGACTAGGTTTAACTTGGACAAAGGAAGCACATCATCAAGAAGGTTAGACTTGGTCTTGGAAGGGTATTGGTATTCTTCTAGGGGTCTTGGAATCCCTCAATTGAAGAATCTATAAGAAGATAACATATTTGTGGTTTTTCCTCTCAAGTGGAGAGGTTTTCGTCCTAGTTTGCAGCCTATATCTTGTTTTCTTGTGAATTGTTGATGTTCTTATTTTCGTAGCTGTTTTCTAATAAAAATAACATAATAATAAGAGAAGCAGCTAATAAGTAATAAAAATACATCATAAGCAATTATCAAGCATAAGAGAAATCAACCCATCGATTGCCTTATATATTTCTCAACATGCATCTCAAAGGAAGAGTGAACAATTTCTAATTAAGAGGCATGACGACAAAAATTATACTAGTTGTTAACCATGAAATATTTTACAATAAAAAACCAACATAAACATATGCAAATACCAACAAGAAATTCTTAGAATGATAAGGGCTTATAGCTAACAAAATAGTTCATGAACTTGCCACAACTATACAATAATCATATATTAACGAAAATCAATAAATAAAAGTGTTACAATAGTCAATAACAAATGGTAAGAAAGACCTTTTCATGGCCCTTCTAGATTCTAAATGTTACAGTTGAACATTAATGCCAAATCATAAAGTGTCTTAAAAAATCCCAATAGTGGGAATGCATAAAGCTAAAAAATAGTCTTGAAGTGATGCAGGTGGATGTTGGTGGCCACTCGCCTATCCCACTTGGACCCCCACAACTGTCTCTTTCATTTTTTTAGTTTCCTTAATTGTAGCACAATTTACTATTTTTGGCAGTTTTTCGGGTCTTGAACTTCCGGAGTCGTTTTCAGGCCCTAAACGGCGTTTTTTTGGGGAAAATGGGAGCCAACATGGGGTATGGATCCAATCTTGGCTATTGGAAATTTGTGCTCCTCAAATAGATCTTTCTAACGAGGTATTGTGCCTGTCAAACATAGATCGTATGCCAAAGTTATGACCTCGGGAAGTTGATGTACCAATTTACCCAAATAGGGCCCATAGTTTGGCGCTTCATCTCCTAGGGTTAGGTTTTTGGATTTTTAGGGTTTTCCATTGTTTCTCAACAATATATAGTCCTTTGAACCTCATTGTAACATAGTTCAAAGGCACGTAGCTGCCACATCTCTTCTCAAAGATAAGATACCATCACCCTAGTTAATTTATTTCCATTTGTTCTTGTAAGTATATTTTCAGTATTTGATATTAATAAAATGAAGAATTATTTCCGTGACATCTCTGTATTTATGGTTATATCTGTATTCTTGTTTAAACATGGATCAATGGTATTAGAGCGATCTATTCTTTCTTAGTTTTTCTATGCATGTCCCCAACGAGGTCGGGATATAAGGAGTTAGGGCTTGAACTAGTAAAAAATTTGTAAGACCAACCTCGCATATCCCAACGGCCTCCCATGACAGAAGAAAAGAAAGATGAGGGGGTAGGAGATCCTATCAAAATTTGCTGAAAGAAGCCCTCAAGCAACAAAGGAACGTGATGATGGACAAATTTGCCCAAATCCTTCAGCGGCTACCCAGGGGCAATGCAACTACTCTGGAAACACAACACCCTTTAAGGTACAATTTAACTTTCAAATCCCCATATTCGAGGGTCATATAGATGCAGATGTCATAGATAAATGGTTAAATCTGTTAGAAGGGTAATTTTTTTTTCATGATTTTTCCAGCAGGGAAAATATTACTTTCTCTCTTCTCAAAGTTGCCCCCCCCCCACGTCAAGGACTGACGAGAAACCTACTATGAGCAAAAGGATGAAAGTACGGACTCACTGTCTTAAGCCACACCCACTTGGAATTCATTCCGCGATGCCATCAAGGAGAAGTACTACCCTGTCGAAATCTATGAGGATAAATACATAAAGTAGACCATGCTTTAGCTAGGAAGGGACCAAGACATGCCAGAGTTTACCAATATTTTTCATACCCTGTTTCCGGGAAAACTAGTGTCTTTTCGATCTGCTAGTCCCACTAGGATTGGAAGTTATCCTAGAAACAAACAATCAAAGCAATTTGTGATTTCCTCTATGTATGATAGATAAGAGAGAAGCAAAGGGACCAACTTGGGTCTTCCACTTGACTCCTTGCTTGATTTCTCTCCTCCTTGACAGAGCTTGCAACTCTTCTCCTACTTGTCCTACTTGGAGAATACCTGTAGAAACAAAGTAACACAAGATCATCAAAGCATCTCGATCTATGATATCATAAGCATTGCAGAATCATAAATACAATGAGCATACAATGGCATTTACAAATAACAACATTCACAAATACACGATTGTATGGAGGAAAAATCAAAGAACTTTATTAATAATAGAAGAGAGGATTACAACCCAGTTGTCTGATCCAGCATTATCCTCCCAGCATCAAAGCCCTCTTCACCTCATGAAAAGCAAGATCAACCAACAATACAATGTTCCCTCTCAAAGACAAACTATCAGCACTTCCTTACAAATTACAGAATTCCAGCCTCCAGATCTCTCAAATGAGGGATCCATTTATAGATGTCTGCAAGGGTGTGAGTCACCTCTGGGTTTTTGATTAGTGTCATTCCACTTGTTGTTCTTGGTTCCACTTGGAGCTTACTCATCTCTGGGCAAATTCAGAGAGGCAAGTGTCATGGGAGAATTTTCTAGAAGATTCCATGAGCATCCACTTAGCAAACTGTCTCAGACATTTGTCCATTCTTGCTCATTTCATCCCATAGAAGGCCTCTTCAGTATGCATCACACTTGGCTAGTATTGGAGTCAGTATGCATCACACCCTGACAGTGGAGCAATCAGTATGGTCCAGTGTTGGCCAATTCTGAGTGGTTTTTCAGGTGGAACTTCTGGGGAATGATGTAATCAGTTGACCATAATCCTTTAGGGTATGAAACAACACTTTTAGGGGTTAAATAGCCCTTATTTTATCGACATATAAGATTGCGGTTGTAGTGCCCAAATATGTCTATAATAGTTGCCCCCTAAAGCATCAAGTCGTAAATCGTCTGATGTCAAGTGAAATGCTTTATCATGAGGATCCGAGGTATTTGACCTGGAAGGTGACCTGTATAAGATACAATACAATACATCATCACAGTATAATTTTCTATGATCTAGCTGAGGCGAGCATTTCCATGCTCAACTTTATAAATTCATTTTCATGTACATAGAACAGATAATCATCTACAATTGCAGACTGGTGATTCTTTATATGTAGAGTCATCATCCCTTAGCTTGGATGATCATCTGTGTACATTCAATGTCTTTATATTCCTGAATATATAGCAGCCCGGATGGATGAAACTAGATGCAGGGTCTTCAAACTCGTTCAATCTTCACCCGATGTACAAGTCGATCCATGTGAAAAGATGTCCTGAAGTCGAACATGGATAGACATCGCCTAATTACCAGCCAATAATGTAAGTTGTTAACAGAGGTGAGAGGAATCACCGATAATGATAATGACTCTCAAGGTACTACAGTATAATTCATGTGGTGTGAATATATGATCTGATGTTGAACACCACGCAAAATCTTTCGGTCGAAGGCCATTGATGTAAACATGTCACCGAAAGTGAGAAACTTTCCATTGAGGCATGCAAGCTTCAAAGTACTGAAAGGGTTATTTCTAAGACAACTTCTTGGATAATGAGTTGATGTCGACAAGAAGTGACCCATTGTAGGAGGGCCTTAATGTATCCCACATCAATCACACAAAACGAAGCAAATGATTTTCTGGAGGTGAAAAATGATCTGACAATACAAGGTTCAGGAATGGAGGTCATGAAAAATGGAGGGTGAAGGTTTTGTAGTGGATGAGGCATTAACTGGATGGTGAATTCTCTGAATGACTTCTCTTGAACATATTGGCGACACTGAAATGGATTGGTAGCATTAACCCCAAAAGATGGATGGTGTGGAAGACCAATGGTGATATGACCAGTGAACGGAATAACCCAACCCGACTCAATCATGGTGATGGAGTGAAAGTGTCATGTTCAAGGACCTGCTACCAATAAAATTCTTTAAGTTTTCTTCCCTTTTTCCCAAGCCATTACTGACTAGTACCTCTTTATTTTTGTCAAGTTTGAGGAGGATAACATATGCTTGTTCTATAATTTACCCTTCGAGCAAACCTGTCGCTATGTTTTAGCGAGCCTAGTGACAGTGAAACCCATTCTTGTCTAGGTGGACAAGTTTGTCGCTATTGTTTTAATGAGTTTAACGACAAGGATAACTCAACCCTTTTCATGTTTAAAGAGTTTGAAAAGGGACGAAAAGGAAACTCCAGTAGTTCTTTTTCGTAGCATAATCCCTCAAGTCCAAAAAAGATTAAAATATACAGGAGGGATGGCACTTACAATCACTTTAGCGAGCTCGAGAGGCCAATAGCTCAACAATCTTTTCATATTTAACGAGTCTAAAAAGAGTTTAAAGTGGACTCATTTTTTGAGGAACGAGTGGTGTTTAGGGTAGCAATTGGTTCCGAGTAAGCTTGGAACTTCTCAAAACATGGTGATGTGAAGAGGGTGGCTAACATGACCACTCATCGTAGTTGTTCCTCAAAAAGGTAAACAATCAAGTGGAAGCGTATGATTGGCCAAAAGAATGGAGGTGATGGTAGGAACACAAGCAAGCCTCAAAAGGATAATATTATGGCAATCACAAAGGTTATTTACCAAAGGTGGGTTCATTTTTTAACGAGCTTGAACTCTGGGGGAACATATGCTCAGTGGTAGGTTTATTTTTTAACGAGCTTGAACCATACGATGACATTGCTCATGGCCCGGTTCATTTTTTAATGAGCTTGAACCATGGGATAACATATGCTCAGTTTGCTTTTTATGTAAGCTAGAAACGACCAAACTAAAAAGCTAAAAAAAACTAGAAAGCTAAGGAACTACTGAGGTTAGGTAGGATGGTTTCATCCGCGGAACGGTTCAAACGCTTCCTTTGCTTCATCTACTGTGTAGACAAAGGTGAATGGTGGCTCAAACAGATCACCTAACCTAAGAAGTTGAAAAAATAAAAAGCTAAAAAATCTAAAAAGCTAAAAAATGAAATTGGTCATTTTTCACTTGCATAAAAAGGTTTGCATGCCCCGAGACATTGAGAAAACGAGAGTCTCCAAGTAACCATATGGAAATCACTGCGGTTAAGCAGTATTATTTTTGTCAGCAGTTAGATAAAAATACTTCCTTGGCTTTGTCCATCAAATAGACAAAGGTGAATGGTGTGAGATAACACTTCCAATCACATGACCTATAGGGAAACCTATCTTTTCAGCTGGGTTCGACCACCTCAGCAGACCAGGGTGCATGCCCCCTAATCTTCGTTACATTCACCAGACTACTCGTGGTAGTTAGGTGGATGGAATGAAGGTTGAATAGAGATTCTCGACGCAAAAGGACCATTTAGGGATGATGTTTGTCTAGAAGCTGTGCTCGAACCGAGAAATGAAAGCTGGTCAACAGTGACAATTTTGCCTTCATGCGGGAAACACATTACTCGAAAGAGTGTTGAGACAATAGCTTCCATGTTGTAAACATATTCACGGCTAAGGAGTATATTGTAATCTAATGGTCCTTGGACTACCATCACGTTCAGGTGAACAATTTTCCTTCTCAAACTTATCGGTAACTTAGGAAGGATCCCTAATGGTCGACTAGTTCCTTTGTTAAAGCCTAAAAAATTTTGAGTAATAGGTATAAGTGATGGAGAACCAAGCGCTTTCCAAGTAGTTGAGGAAAGGATACTCACTAAAACCCCTTCATCTATGATAGCGCTAGACACGATCATTTTGTGAACTTGTACTATGATTCAGAATGGTACATTAGAAGGAAGGTGGGATCTTGCTAGTCGATTCCAATCAAAGGAAGTGACCAGACTGTTTGGAGGGGGTACTGAATAAACGGTTGAATTAACTCCTTGAGTAGCGGGAACTGGGGGATTCCCTTCTTATTGTGAAGGAACGGGCGGATTTCCCCTGAGTTAATTGGACTCTGAAGTAATAAAAAGAATTTGAACAATATCATTCTCATTCTCTTTGGGAATGGTATCCTCTGAAGGTGGACCTTCTAAAGGTAAAACTGGATCGATTGCTATCTCGACCTGTTGACTTCAGTCCGGTATGGACTTGGGAGATTCACCCTCAATGATAGGTGTTTCGACTAACAATTGAGTCGTGTCAATTAGATTTTCAACTAGTAAATGACTTGGAGAGAGTTTCTTGTATCCAGATGGAATTCACTGCAGTGAAGCAGGACGGTTACGCAAGACCCTTTTGGCTTCATCCAAAAAATGACAACAAGGAAGGTGGCGGTCCCCTTCACATAATCCACATGGAATTTTGACCTTTCCTTTCTGTCCAGGAACTTCATTTTTACTAGTTGATGGTGTGTTGTCAACATGATCGCTAGAGGTTGATGATACGGGACGGTGCGAACGAGGAGACCATTCTCTGAAGATCCGCGGAAAGCAAGGATAATCTCAATGAAAATGGTTTCCTCTGAAAATTACACAAGGATATTTGGGAGATTTAGTGTGCGGATTTTCACCAGATGATTCATGGTTTCCCCCTTGCTTAACTGACTTCTTCTTCTTCTTCTCTTTCCCTTTCTTCTTCTTCTCAGCTACTCGTTTACTAGTGTCACTATTTTCACCAAGAAAAGAGGAAGAAGGGGAGGGAGAAACGAATGAAGTAGAAGGTGAAGGGTCAACTTTAGTATCAAATGGTTGTTGATTCGATTGCTGAGGAATTACGGTATTTTGAACGACAAAGGTTGACAATAGCCATACCAGCAGACCAATTGTGATTCCTGGAAGGGACAATGTGGCCATATACGGAGCACGAATATTTCCCCAAGAAGAAAATGGACTAGGATTCCCCTTGAGAGGGATTCCATGATTGGTGGACTCCATTATCTCAACCTAAGACTAACAAAGGAATAGGGATGTTATTCCAAATTTAAGAAATTTTAATGATGCTTTAACACAACTTTGCTTTTTCAATTTTTAAGAGTCAAGAAAAATCTAAAGATGACTCTATTCGCCTTCGATTTTTAATGAGCTTGAAGTGACCAGTGCTGAGATGGACATTTTCTTTTAAGGAGTCGAAAAGGAACGAAAGAGACTACTCTAGAGATCTAGATAGAGGGATTACCAAACGAATCACAAAACTGCAATATACACCTTGGTGGTAAATTAAAAAAAAATTACCAAGGACTTATGTATGGCAGTCAATCTTCCCAAATGCTATGTTCAGTGCATTGTGATCGATAGGGCGACAGACACGACTTCCTATGGATAAAGGATATAAGCCTATTGTGGTCTCCCAATATATACTCGACGGTACGGGGAGCGCAAGTCCGTGCTAGCACTTGTCGTATCAAAGAGGAGGAATCACCCAACCTTTGATGAAAACAATAGTTACTAGATTTTACGACGCCGGAACACGTCTCTAGCCTAGACCTCTAGATATGTTGCGTTAGGTTCCAAAGCGTTGTTAAGTTCATTGAGATTTATTTTAGAGTTTATCTTGTTTAGGAGTTTGTCTTTCAAGGTTCATGGCATGATGTAAATGCAAAATTCCTAAATATGCAATCTAAAATGATAAACAATTGTTGTTTTATTTTTAGCAATGAAAAACCTAGCTACTATGGAAAGAAGATTACGATTCTTTCAAACAAAGAGCAAAGAGCACACACTAAATGCACTTTTCCTAAATCATTTTTTGCACAAAGTCTAAATGCAAATGCAAATGCATGTATTTGTTTTTCGTTCCCCTTAATGTGAAGAATGCCAAAAAGGAAAACTAAGTATAGATCTGAGATATTTTCTTCAAAGCGACATTTCGAAAATTTCTTTTCAAAATGAAAGGAAGACTAAATGACACTTTTCGATTTCAAATAGAAAAGTGCTTTCAACACCTCAAACATTAACAATTCAAATCAAATACATGACAAAAATTTCAATCGACTATCTAGAGAAGGAAGACTTTACGACACTTCTCTTTTTGACAAAAACGACAGCTACGACACTTTTTGCACCAAAACGAAAGTTCGATTTAAGCAACTTTTCGACGAAGGACTGTAAATGATGGAAACATACATAAAAACATTTACTAATCCTAATCAATGGAGGTTGAACTTTGTAAAGCAAGGAGGCTTCAGCAATGAGATACTTTTCATAAGCAACAAAACAATCAAACAAAGCTGAAAACAAGGACAAAAACCCCAAATTTCAAGGAGAGAAATAAGATTACTCAGTCATCACACCTATGCTTCACAGAAATAGGGATGCATCCCACCTGCTACACATGGGAAGTGCAATGCATACTGGCTTCCAGTTATAGACAGTGTGATGGGCCAGGGAGCGCAACTGAGATGGGTTTTGGCTCAATTTTGCAACTAATTTCAGTGAGTTAAGCTGAGCTATTATGGACAGTAAAGAGAAAGGTACAAGGGTATGATCTTGGGAGGCTAATGATCTACCACAAGGGCATCTAGGATGCTTGCAAGTCAGATGTTTCAATTCATAAACTAAACCGGAGATTGACTGAAGCAGCATTCATCTACTTTGCAATTGCATAGCAAAAGCAGTTTGAAGGATATTTGGCTAACTTCGGGCTCTGTCTATAGTTTATAAAGAAAACAACAACAACAAACAAACAAACTATTCACTCCCCAGCGGAGTCGCCATTTTGTTTCCAGGAAAACTAGTGTCTTTTCGATCTGCTAGTCCCATTAGGATTGGCAGTTATCCTAGAAACAAAAAATCAAAGCGATTTGTGATTTCCTCTATGTATGATAGATAAGAGAGAAGAAAAGGGACCAACCTGGATCTTCCGCTTGACTCCTTGCTTGATTTCTCTCCTCCTTGACAGAGCTTACAACTCTTCTCCTACTTTTCCCACTTAGAGAATACTTATAGAAATGAAGTAACACAACACCATCAAAGCATCTCGATCTATGATATCATAAGCATTGCAGAATCATAAATACAATGAGCATACAATGGAATTTACAACATTCACAAATACACGATTGTATGGAGGAAAACTCAAAGAACTTTATTAATAATAGAAGAGAGGATTACAACCCAACTGTCTGATCCAGCATCATCCTCCCAACATCAAAGCCCTCTTCACCTCATGAAAAGCAAGATCACCCAACAATGCAATGCTCCCTCTCAAAGACAAACTATCAGCACTTCCTTACAAATTACAAAATTCCAGCCTCCAGATCTCTCAAATGAGGGATCCATTTATAGATGTCTGCAAGGATGCGAGTCACCTCTAGTTTTTTTATTAGTGTCATTCCACTTGTTGTTCTTGGTTCCACTTGGAGCTTACTCATCCTTGGGCGAATTGAGAGAGGCAAGTGTCATGGGAGAAGTTTCTAGAAGATTCCATGAGCATCCACTTAGCAAACTATCTCAGACATTTGTCCATTCTCGCTCATCACACCCCAAAGAAGGCCTCTTCAGTATGTATCACACCTGGCTAGTGTAGGAGTCAGTATGCATCGCACCCTGACAGTGGAGTAGTCAGTATGGTCCAGTTTTTACCAGTTCTGAGTGGTTTTTCAAGTGGAACTTCCAGGGAATGATGTAATCAGTTGACCATGATCCTTTAGGGTATGAAACAAAACTTTTAGGGGTTAAAGAGCCCTTTGTTTATCAACATATAAGATTGGGGTTGTAGTGCCCAAATATGTTTATAACATACCCTTCACAGAAAGTTGGGTATCAAGGATTTTGATCGGTATTTGGTACTCAAATACCATGGCTGCCTACATAGGTACATCTAGGATGAGATGGATTTCTTGGACATCTACTCGCTTGGCATGGCATACCGATATGCTGTCAAGATCGATTAGAAGTTTAAACAGAAGAAGTGAGACTTTGGATCTGTGAATTTGAAGCAAGGGAAAGGCTTCCCCAAACTATAGAACCAAGGACAAAGCCAAGACGGTGTGACCCAACACAACCCAACGAAGCCACAAGTAAAGAACAACACCACGAAGTCAAAGAAGGGCATAGGAAAGTGGTGTGAGTTCCATAAGAGCCCCACTCGTAACATAAGTGAGTGTTGGGCCAAGTAGTCATTGGTGGCGAAGTTGAAGGCTTCAGAATCAGATGAATGTTCTCACCCTAAGTCAGAACCTAACAAGAGGAATGAAAAAGGGAAACAGATCATTGATGCGGAGCCTAGTGCCACTGTTTCCAATTCCAATAACCAAAAGGATGAGCCCGAAGATCCAGAGGAGGGGGGGAGTCTTTTCCACTCACAAATCTAGGTGAAGGGTTTGCCACTGCAATTCATTGTCGATAGTGGCAACCAAAAGAATCTTATTTCAGTAGAGGTTGTGAAGCAGCTAGGCCTGCTGACCATACCACACCCACAACCATACAAAATGGGGTGGCTTCACCAAGGATGAGATCTCTGAGTCCGCCAGCAGTGTCGCCTTCCCTACAGCGTTAAGCCCTTCACAGATGAGGTATTATGTGATGTTACACCTCTTGATGTTTGTGATGTATTATTAGGCCAACCATACTTGTGGAAGTGACATTCTTTGTATGAGTCAAGGCCTCGCTCTGTTATTATTTCTTTGGGTAATACTTTATATAGGATACCGGAGGTAGCTCCACCTTTGGCCACATCTTTGATCTCTGCTAAGAAATGTAGTAAGATCATCTGCCAGACTAGGAAATTTATTTTCTTTCTAGTTCACTCTCAAAGTAAGGGGAACATCGTAGCCACATCCATGGCCCCTAGGAAGGGTTCCTCCACGTAGCAGAAGCAGGGGGATATGGTCATGAAAGAATACAAGGACATATTTTTCTCACCCACAGGGGTATTGTTGCACTATTAGGTCAAGCTTTCATTCGATCTAACTCCCAGAGAACCTCTACCCAACAAGCCGATATATTGCCGCTATAGTATGGAAAATGCCAAGCACAGATAGCGAAATGATCAGCGTCAGGTACCACACAAGTTTTAGGTGGATGACAAATTTTGGTTCCATTTGCAGAAAGAACGCCTTACCATAGCCCATCGGAAGCTAAGACCTCTCCAATATGATCTTTACACCATTCCTTGGCTTGCACCGAGTGTTCAAAGTGAACCTCCCTTGACCATGCTTCCCACCATTACTAGACACATCAGAGATTGCAGAATAGCTCACCAAGGACCAAGTTCAACAGAAGTTTCGCCATCTCATTGAGGCACTCATCGCAGTGGGGACCATTGCTTCCTAAGGAGTGATGAATTATCCATGTGGATGTTGATGGCCACCCACCTATCCCAATTGGACCCCCACAAATATCTCTTTCATTTTTTCAGTTTCCTTAATTATAGCACAATTTACTATTTTTGGTAGTTTTTCGGGTCCTGAACTTCCGGAACCATTTTGAGGCCCTAAACGGCATTTTTTTTTTGTGAAAATAAGGGCCACCATGGTTTATACACTAATGTTGGCCATTCAAAAGTTGTATTCCTTAGATAGATCTTTCTAACGAGGTATTGTGCACGTCAAACGAAAATCGTATGCCAAAGTTGCAACCCCGGGAAGTTGATGTACCAATTTACCCAAACAGGGCCCATAGTTTGGCGCTTCATCCCCTAAGGTTAGGTTTTTGGATGTTTAGGGTTTTCCATTGTTTATCAACAATAAATAGGCCTTTGAGCTTCATTGTAACACAGTTCAGGGGCATGTAGCCGCCGCATTTCTTCTCAGAGATAAACTACCATCGCCCTAGCTAATTTATTTCCATTTATGCTTGTAAGCATATTTTTAGTACTTGATATTAATAAATTGAAGTATTATTTCCACGACATCTTTCTATTTATGGTTACATCTATAATCTGTTGCATTCTTGTTTAAATTCGGATCATGAAGTTTGTTGGCTTGTATGGGCCTGACCCAGGTTCAGAGGTGATTTAGCCAAGAAAATCCTAGTACTACTGGCCCTTTCGGCAACAGTCCATGGAGCGTAGACTGAGACCTCACCGGAATTAGTATGGGAGGGTGCTAGAACCAGGTCTCCGCACCCTGGGGATGTCTGATGAGCTTCTAGAAGTTTGCGATTTGACCCTGCACACGTCGCTACACACACCTGTTAGTCCCTCGAAACCTGTGATGTTGCTTCCGCGCAACCCTACTTGGGGCGTGTGTTGTATTATACCCAAGTTCCTTGCTATTTAATATGTTATTACCCAAATTCTCAACTTATTTGTGTAATATTAGTGATAATTAACAATATATCCAGCAATCATATAAGTGTGCGTGATAAACAAAACAATGTAAATGTAAAGAAGGCAATACACAAGCAGATGCACAGAAATTGGAATCAACTTCCCTTTATTATTCTTCGTTCCAGGTTACATACTCGACACCGCCCTACCCACTCAGCTACAGGGGTCTGCGCACATAGTTGCGGACTTTACTTAGGCCTCTGTGCACTCAATTGCATAGCCTCTTCCTACTACTACAACCCAATACACTTAGACTCTTACTCTATGCTTGAACCATTCATATTCTTCTATCTCCCTCATTTGCTATCTTTACAACTTACAGCCTCGCTCTATTTATACAATGCCATGGTCCGCAGACCATGGGTAGGCCAACATGACATTACATTACTTTAAAATACTTAGGGTAGACAACCTTATGACTCAACCTATACTTCGCGCTCCCCGCCCAAAATTCATGGAGTCTTATAATAAATTTGACCAAAGCTTGGGCTTTGAGCCCCAAAACATGTTGTGGGGGGATTCCATGCCAAACAGGCCCCCAATATAATCATCATGACTCATCCCGAGTCACTCTTTTGGTGTGGATATATTGGTGTGGAGCCCATTCACTAGTCTCGTACCGCTCGGAGATCCGCAGGGCACTATTCTGCAGTTTGTTGGACCTGCTACATGCGCTCTTCCGATGCTTCTTCGTGAGGATCAACTGCCTGCCTTAGCGTGTAGAGTCCTTGCATCTGTGTGAGCTTGCCCTTAGTATTTTCCATAATGGTGAAGGCCTCATTAATCCATGGCTGGATGCGCGCTTTGAGAAGTGCCTCTTTCTGTATTGCGGCATCCACCTACTCTTTCAGTGCCCTCGCTTACTGCATCTTTTCCAGTCATTGAGTGAGGACGATTGTCTATGCAGTTCCTCTTATATTATCATATTGCTCCTGAAGCTCGCGTGCCTCTGTTTCTAGGCGATGTATGTTGGGGTCCTCCTACAAGGATGTGAGGGTGCCAAAGGCTTGGTCCAACATACCAATACAGTCCTGCACTGCCTATCCAATTTCTTCCATTTCTATTTGAATAGTGCTAATGCACTTCTCTCTAACTTTCGGAGGAGTGGAAGGCTGCGCCTTCAGCTACAGCTCGACAATCTAGAGATTCATATCCAGTTGCACTCACGTTGTTTCCTTGCACGCGCTTCGGACTCCACTTGCTAGACATTGGATCCGCATTTCTGTTGGTAGGTCTGCTGCGATGGATAGCTCTAGGACCTATCGGCACGCTTCATCAACTACCTGCACTATCTGCTGGTTTTGTGACACCATTTCATCACATTGCAGGTTGAGTTGTTTGATGTTGATCTTTTTCTCACTCATTACCTGAACCACGCGGCCCGCCTTGGCATGCAGCTCTACTGTTATGCCATCTTGTAGTTGGTATAATGTGTCTCGCAAAAGGGAAACCAAATTAAGGCCAATTCCCTTGATCCTGCCCACTGCGGCTCTGTTGACCTCATTCTCTGTTGTTAGCACCCCTTCCGGTAGCACTATGGTGTTGTCCATATTTTCACATAGAAGTTGCTCTGCCGCATATGTGCCTGTTGCACCATAGATGGCTATGGTTCCTTCTTTTCGGATCCGCACCTATAGTTCCTGCAGTTGCGCCCTCAGGGACCCCAACACAATCTGCTGCTCTGACATGGCTTCTTGGAGCACTTCCTTGGTGACCTCACAAACCGTGTCGCCGATGTTGTAGAGGCCGCCTTCTATTAACATGATCGGGTCAATGGCCAATTTGGATGCCTTGATCTTTTTCCGTGGACCCGATCTCTCTGTGACGCGCGGCCTTTTCAGTTGGGTGGAAGTTGTGTCTGGGTCCGCGCCTTCTTCTACCAGGTTTGTGTCCTCTGCCTTTTGTCTCGTAAACAATTCCTGGCCCTCATCTTCCTGTGTTGTTGTGGCCCTTATTGTTTTTGTTTCTGCTGCTACTTTGGTGGCCTTTGCCTGCTCCGCAGCTTCCTTTGCTGCCTCGCAAATAGCCCTTACCTCTGCTGCTACTTTTTCATTGCGCCTCTTCTCAGCGAACTTCGTGACACATGACTTGGCCTCATCCTTTATTTTTTGTGTTTTTGTCCTATCCAGCTCTGCCAAATCTAGGGCGCGCCACTCGGGAGGCCATGAGTCTAACACTGTAAAAATTTCATCATCAATGGAGGGGAGCTTGGTCCATTTCTACGCCGGATCCTTATGTGCCTTGATGTAAATATTATGCATGTCTGCCATGAAGTCTGCAGAGCTCCGCACACTGTTGTGCATTGTGGGGACAGGCGCAGCCTTCTATTGATCTGCATCCAGATGCTTGCCTCCATCAGCACCTAGAAGAGTTCCCGTGAATCTGCTTCTTGTCCTTGGTAGCCCATAGCGACGCGTACTTTCCGGCCTCTAGTAAGACTTGTTCGATTCTCAGAACTGACTATCCTTTGGCATTTCTCCCATCACCAGCATAATGGACAAGAGCAACCACGCGTAGTGGAAGGTTTTTCCCTACTCCTGGGCTTCCTTACAGTTGGTCAAGAATTCCTTGCAGAGGAACTCAGCCCAGTTGAATTGGACTCCCTCTATGCTGTTCAACCAACGCAACTACCGACGCTGGTACCTCGTCGCTACGACATTTTCTCATGACCTTCCCGGCCAGGAGTTGGGTGGCTACACACACCCCTTTATCTTTGATGTTGCTGATTGTGTAACCCCTTTTTTTCTTCTCAAGCTTGTATTTTTTCTTCATGGGCTCTGCGAGAGCCAAATATCCACTTTTTCCTGTTATTACCGCGGGGTCCTTTCCCTTACAGGGAAGCCGGAAATTCTATGGATGAGATCCACTGTGATGGGAATAGGCTCTTCCAGCCATAAATACCCATCGTGCACCAGGAAAAGTAGCTGCCTGATGACGAAAATAGTGATGGGCGCACGGTGAAAGTGTGGAATCCACAGCAAATGAAGCAATCTGGCCTTCTCCACACCGCGCAACCATTTTTGCGGCTCTAATGTTGTGACTGGCCCCTCCGTGCTCTGCTTCATGAGGCTCTCCATCTCTAAGTGTGGGAACTTCTCGCTGTCCACGAGGTCCCAATCTTCAAACTTCATTGTGGGCATGCGGCCCAGGTGTGAGCCCTCAAACACAATTCCATCAGGGAGGAGCGGGGTCTGGAGTGCGCTCTTGGTGGCATCCAGATCCTTGGGTATCTTAGTTTTCCCTTTCTACAGAGGGACGTACTCGGGAAATTTCACTACAGAGTACACCGGTTGGATGTCCTCTTCCATGTCCTCTTCTTCCTCTATCTCATCGACAAGAGCCTGTAGGTCCTCCTCCTCGTCATTTGTCTCAATCGTAACAACCTTGCCTTTTTCTTCCACTGAGAGTTTACCGAAACATGGATTCCTCGGGGACATACGAAATGGTCCCGCTACCTGCTTATCTCTCTTGGGCCTCGGTGTCCGAGGCGATTTCAGGATTTTTGGCATGACCCCAGTATCTTAGGGAACATCATGTACTGTGGGGTTCTGCATGGCCTTGTCGATAGTTCCTTCTGCAGAGCCCAAACCTCTCCTAGTAGCCGCCATCCTATTTGAACTATCTGTGGTATTTCGCGAACTTCGGGCTCGAATATTGCTCGGTGCGCAACACTCTGTGCTCTAATCAACTGCTCAAATCTCAAATGAACAAGCGTTGTCTCATGGCTAGCCCTTGGAGTTTTATAGCACCTTTTGAATTCAAATTTGACTGCTCCCCCCAATTCTGGGCCATCAATGCTTTCTTGGCAACAAATTATCCCAAATATTGCTCTTAATTCGTGTCTTAAATGCCCGCCACCCACTCCATTTTGCCTTAAATCAAACATCCCGTCATGAATAGTGACACCAATGGTCACTTCCCAGCCTACCCGCGTGGCAGCGTAGCCCCACGTGAGCGGGCGCGAACCTTGTGGCATGTTGATTCTGCACGCACCCTCCTTATTGTTCATCTCCCAAACAGACTCTTTTATAGTCCTGCACTATCTTTCAACTACCTGGAGTGTTGATACTATGCTCCCTATGGCTAGTTAGGTGGTTGCACCACCTGTGCGAGACTTCACCTCACCTTCCAGTATAGTCTGCAAAAACTCCTCAATTTCCTTTGCGATAGCCAACGTCGCACATTCTATCGTATGTAGTGCGCTTCCCCGGCTACTGCATTTAGTGAGGTGCGGTCGTAGCCATGGCAGCAGAGTCATAAATTCTCGACGACACTCTTCTAATCCAGTGGTATGATCATCTGCACCTTGTTTTGTCATCCTTGTTTTATTGGCAAGACATGCTTGCTTGACCTCATTTTCTAGCCTCTTGATCTCGGCGTCCATCAAAATTCTTTTCTTCCTCAATCGTACCTGGTATTTTTTGAGTTCGCAGAGTCAAAGGTTCCCTCGCCGAATGGCTTCCTGAATTTTTATGGGTTCGACCTCATATAGTTGTGTGATGTCTTTGTCCGGGGTTTTCGCGCACTATTACGACTACGGAAGCGCTTACGGGTGGAGTCCTCTTTGCATTCTGTTTAGAAATTACAGTCTCTATTATGTTCCGCACCTTTGGAATCATTTCCACAGTCAGGGTTTTGTACATGGTCCTATAGGCCCATTGAACCGCTGGTACGTGCAGGTCCCAATCAATGCGTCTTGTCTAGGGAACCCTGTTCAGTACTTCGCACATCCTATCAAATGCTTCTTCATGGATACTTGGTAGCGCTCATTGCCTTTCCTGCTACTACGGCTTGTTTCGATTCTATATCCTGGGAGTGGTGTGCGCTTGTGTGAGTTGTACATCATATGTCCGTACCCATCAGGATAGGTGGGCACGTAAGTTGTTCCACCCCTGCTAACTGGCTCTTGTTCAGAGCTAGGGTTTTCCAAAGCGTAGGCACATCATCCTTCTACATCCATGCCAGTCCTCGAAATTTCCTTGATGTGTACCCCACCATCGTGCGAGCGTTGCGCACAGTGCCCACTTTAGCGCATCGAACCACTGCTATTCTAGTACTGCGCTTTCAAATTTGTTCAGGAATTCATCCACCGCGATCAACCCATCATATGTCGACAGACCCCTTGCCTCTATTGTCATGCAACGTAGTGATCTAACCATCATGTTGCAATTAAGCATTGTTACTTCGTGCAACCGATTCTACCATCGCTCTATCTCTTCGTCTAAATCTGAAGTGCAGGAGCTTTCACGCTCCCACGAAATCCTTCCATCTGCAGTCAGATTCACCCAAACCTCTTCTCGTGCAGTTATCTTGTAAATATAATTGAAGTTGTCATCACTATCATCGTTGTGCACTGGTTTCGTGTACCGCACTCCTTTGGCTGGATCTAATGGTACTACTACGTGTAGTGAATTTTTCTCAAAGATCATTTTGTGCTTCTTTAAATTTATGACTCTGTTCATATCGGTGGCCCAGTCTATTCCTAGTAGCGCGGGATAGGGATTACTATCATCGACAATCTCTGTCACTTCAAAATCCGCCTGCACGCTCGCACCTTCAATATCTATTGTTACCTCTTGAAATCTTCCCATGGGCAAGATCTTCTGTTGGTTCGCTACTCGTAACTAAATAGGAGACCGTTGTAGCGCAGGTTTGCCTATGTGTTCCCATGTTTGTTTCGACAGTACATTTGTGTCTGATCCAAGATCCAGTATTACCTGATCCATTTCATATTCATCAATTTATGTAGTCAACCTCATTTCCCTTCTTGTGCGCAATGCATGCTTTCCAAGTTTTCGAACCACGCGCGGTTCTCCTGACCCCGCGCACCTAGTGATAAGTTCCTGTAGTCATTTTACTGCCTTTCTATCGTGTAGCAGTCTCATACATGTCTCCATAGAGGTAGTGAGCATTGAAGGATCCATCCCTAGTTCTATTGATCCTTACTACCTGAAATGGAGGCCTCTGTGAAGCTCTTCTTAGCTTCCATGAATGTCTCCTTCGTACGTTCTAAATGAAATTTGGGTTCCTTTGTAAGAGCCTTGCGAACCCACGCACTTTCTTTTGGCTGCTTCCCTTTATCATCGCCAGTGGTCACACCACTCCTGAGCATCATGTTTACATTCGGGTCTTCTTCACACGGTTCATACCTCATCATTTGCAAATTCTGAGTCAGAGGGGGTTGAAGTACCCCTTTTTCGTGTAGTCTCGCTATCAGTGTAGGGCAGTCTTCTACCTCATGATCAAAATTAGAACAGTACAAGCATGATGTCCTCATCAGGTTTGTACAATCATGGGCATAGTGCCCTGGCCCTCCGCAATTATAACAAATTAACTAACTACGACCCCTTCCTGGTCCCATTCCACCTCGACCTCGACCGCGCCCCAGAAATCCAGCGCGCGCCATTCCTGCATTCGGGTCAAGGGCTTGCATTTCGGTTTGCACCATGTAGGCAGGAGTCTGATCCATCATTAGTTCGTAGCTTCTGTAGGTGCATTCATCATGGTCTACTGACCTGCAAAAGTTACAAAACAATTGTTGGGATGCTGCGTGTACTTCTGCAATAGATGACAATTATCCGTAGTGTGTTTTCCTCCTATCTGACAGATCGTGCACCATAATGCAGGTGCCACACTTGGTCTTTTATGTACCTCAGGTCTTAACGGCATCGGCCCTCCTCCTACCAAGTAGTTCGAGAACACTGGACAATGGCCCTTGTCATACCCCTGGCCTTTGCATTTTATTTACCATACCTCCTCGCGCACCTCCAGCCGAGGTGTCTTGTCCCTTTTCAAACTCTGTATTTCCAAACATAGATTTTGTAGTTGCGTGTGGATTTGTTGGAATCCTAGACCAAGGTCTTGTATAGGGATCTCATGTAATCTCATCGCCATCTCTAAAGCTTCGGCCTGGGTGGAAAGTTTTTGCTGTGACAACGTTGTCATTAAGTGCAGTGTCAGTGATGCTACAAACCATGCATGGTGTTATCCATCTGTCAACATCATGTTTGCTTTACAAATCATAACCTTCAATCTTTGGTCCAAATCCTAGGGGGTCTTTCCCAAGAGCATCGTGATCTCCTTAAACCCAATGACTGATTGTGTTTCCGATTTTGGCCTGCTAAATTCCCTATTCAACGCGGCCTGGATTTCTGCGATTCCGGTGTTTGGATGGTCATTAGAATGCTTGATGTACCATGTTAATGCGCAATCTTGCAACACGCTCACCAGCATAGCTTTCCTAATATTGTCATCTGCGACGCCTTATGCTTCCCATACTGCTCTTACCACGAACTAGAATTGGCCTGGATCTTCATTCCCTACTCCTCTGAATACTGGTAGTTTGATCACACTCGCCATGCTGAATTTTGGTGGTGGTGAAGGTGGGGTGGGTGGAGATGTATGTGAGGAGGGTGAGACAGGTGGCGGTGTAAGTGGAGGTGGTAAACGTGGAATGCGTTGCCTTATCAGACTGAACATGATTCTCGGGGAAATTTTCATGAGCTCTTCCTCGCTTTCCCACGAGGGGGAAGTTAATGGATTGGTTTCCAATTCTTCACTACTTCCGCTTTTGTAGATCTTCCCACTTCGTGTAGTCCCAAACATTAATTTATTCGTAACCCGCTTTTCACACAATAGCATCTTAATCCAAGTGTTCAAATATTTGACATACTTACCTCACGGTCCTTTGAGGAAACGTCGCTCTGCCTCACTGTAGCTGACGGTCATGTCCACCGTGAACTCAGTGATAAATCCTCTATAATTTGGTTGAGCCAATGGTCCATAGCGATCTTATCTCCTGATGCTTCTAGTCTGCGCACTAACTCTGGAGTCCACACGATTGGTTTGTCGAGCCTACACCTTCCCTAACTGTTTGCTAGCTTTGAGATCCACTCATACAGCTCAGAAGGAAAGGATGCAAAGAAAATTTCATGGATTATCGTATACAAGTAGCGCTCCAGCCACTGTTCCTTAGATACTCGTGCATTTCTATTTTCCTGCGCCATGAACTCGTGAATCTTCTTGTCAAACCACTCTTCAATTTCTTTCTTTTTTGGATTCCAGTGGCACGACATTAGACATCCCTTATGCAGATCCTGGTCTTAGCAACAAAACCATTTTTTTGGCTTGTATGGGCCTAACCCAGGTTCAGAGGTGATTTAGCCAAGGAAATCTCGATACTACTGGCCTTTTCGACAACAATCCGCGGAGCGCGGACTGAGGTCTCATCTGTAGTATGGGAGGGTGCTAGAACCAGGTTTTTGCACCGTAGGGATGTCTGATGAGCTTCTGGAGGTCCATGGTTTGACCCCGTGCACATCGCTACGCACACCTGTTAGTCCCTCGCAACCTGTGATGTTGCTTCCACGCAGCCCTACTTGGGGCGCGACCCATATTATACCCAAGTTCCTTGTTATTTAATCTGTTATTACCCGATTACTCAACTTATTTGTGTAAGATTAGTGATAATTAACAATATATCCAGCAATCATATAAGCGCGCGCGATAAACAAAATAGTGTAAATGTAAAGAAGGAAATACACAAGCAGATGCATAGAAATTGGAATCAACTTCTCTTTATTATTCTTCATTCCAACTTACAGCCTCGACACCGCCCTACGCACTCAGCTGCATGGGTCCGCACACTCAGGTGTGGACTCTACGTAGGCCTCTACACACTCAGCTACAGAGCCTCTTCCTACTACTATGACCCAATACACTTAGACTCTTACTCTATGCTTGAACCATTCATATTCTTCTATCTCCCTCATTTGCTATCTTTACAACTTAGAGCCTCACTCTATTTATATAATCCCATGGTTTTTAGACCATGGGTAGGCCGACATGACATTACATTACTTTACAATACTTAGGGCAGACAACCCTATGACTCAACCTATACTTCACACTCCATGCCCGCAGTTCGCGAAGTCTTACAATACATTTGACCAAAACTTGGGCTTTGAGCCAAAAAACATGTTGTGGGGGGATTCCATGCCCAACAAAGTTACGTACAGGCTTTTCCCTTTAAGCAGTTCTCCAAAAGTCCAAAAGCCAAGGTCTTTCTTCCTTGCTAGAGGGTTATATTTATAAAAAGTGAGGTGACTCTTCACCTTCTATGACTTTCCACCTACTCCCATTTCTAATTTCCATAGGATCTCCTGCCCCCTCGTCTTTCTTTTCTTTCACTTGCTAGCTTTGGGTCACATAGGTGTGCCAAGACTTATAACATTGTTATAGACAATTTTGTGCCTTACAGCAACAAGCATGAATTGTCAATAATCCAAGGGATCCAAAGTTCCCTAAACATGATGTTCCTACCCCTAGAGGAACAAGGTCAGCAAACCAACAGCTCTCAGATCAGTTCTCCACCTGAAAACACTCAAAAACAAGCAATCCTGAAATCAAAGCAGGTGCTCCACTAGGTTTCTGCGCTGAAACTCAGTTGCTCCATGGTGTACCTGCGTTGCAAAGCAAGTGGGACAAAGGCCACCTGCGCTGAGCGAGAAGGGACAAGTGGCACAGTGAGTCATTGCTTTGGAATCTTCCAAAAATGACACTTGGATCAGGTATTTCGCCTTGTGATGAGTCAGAGGCTTTGTTTCTCCAAGTGGAAGCAAGGTTCACCAAGTGGACTCAAGAACTGAAGATCAACTAAAGATTAACTAAAGAGAGAGAGGACACAAGGCAGCTACACATCAGTTGCAAGCTGACTCATCCTTTCTCAATTCATCTATATATTGAGCTCTCTCCTATGAGCTCAGGAGGCTGGAATTTTGTGCAAAGTAATGATATGCTGTTGGTTTCACTATTGAGTTATTGGGTGATTGTTTGAGAGAGGTGAAGAAGAGCAATTCTTTCTGCTGGGAGGTGTTGCTGGGTTGGAGCCTTCAATGGTTGTAATACTCTCAGAACCTTTATTTCTTCATTAATAAAAGCTATTGAGGTTCTTCTATGTGCTCTTGTTTCAATAATATATTGTGATGATTGCATGTTTGGTTTACACTAATCCATGAACCAATTATGATTGCATGCCTCTTGTAGTTTCCTTCTTTGTTATTTTGCAGGATCTCATTGTAGCTGGGCGAGCAGAAGAACAAAGAGCTAGGAGCAAGCGGCCAAAGAGAAGAGTTTGGATTCGACATTAAGCGCAAGGCAACGGTTAGTGCATTTCTCCATTCTCTTTTGCTTTCATAAAGAAGTAAACCTTAAGTAGTTTGTTTTACAGTTGTTGCTAAGGAACTGTCACCCTTAGAGTGGGATAGGGTCATCCGAGTCGGATACTTTTCCCTACAACAAACTGGCGACTCCACTGGGGATCGTATCCATTTGATTGTGTTTGTAGTATTTTGCTATTCATTTCCTGAACAAAAGAGTACCAAATCGAAAAGCTTTTGACTATATCAAAAGCGAAGTAGAGGGCAGCTACTCTTGCTCATTTTCTGAGCAAATTCATGATTTGAAGAGCTGATCTACAAGGATCCTTGTAAGCTCTTAGTGATAGCTTTGCACCTTCTTAATCATCCCTTTGAGTGTGCTTGACTGATTGCTTCTGATTTGAGCAAAAACCGTGCATTTTTTAGAAAATTATGACCCGGAAACTGTGAAAACGCAATTCTCGTTTTCCAAAGCAGGTAGTACACAGGCTACCTGCTTTGCAACGCAGGTCCCGAAGGGGCTACCTGCGCTGAGAGCCAGTTTGGCTGTGCAGAGCCTGCGTTGGCCCAAATTTGCCTAGTGCATTTGGGGTTTCCTCCTTTCTCTTGCCTGTTTTCACTTAGTTTTGCTGCTAGGTGTCAGTCTTGTGCCCTGTTTTGAAACCAATATTACTTGCCATCATTCTGCCTCTGTTATATAACGAAATTGTACTTGTTCTTTGTATTTCTTACTCATTTACAATTTCCCATAACGAAGAGTAAACTAGTCTTGCTTTTGGCCTCTTAGATCTGAACCTGTGTTAGGCATTTTGCTGGTCTAAAGAGTTAGCTTGTTTGCTGTCCATAGCTGATTAGTCATTTTACTTTCGTTAGTATGGTTTGATTTCATGTATTTCCAGTGATTAAGCAAGTGAATCTTAAGGTGTCTTTGATTTTGGACAAACTTGTTTACTTTCGCTTTAAATCTAAATCAAAGTTATATAACCACTTTCTTTTTGTAATCCACCCACATTAAGAAAGGGAAAAGAAAATACATGCATTGTGCATTTTGCATTTGACTGTGTGCTTGACGATTTAGGGAAAATTTGCATTTTAGTGTGTGCTCTATGATCTGTGTGAAAAGATTTTCCTTTCTTTTCCCTCAGTAGTTAAGGTTTTCAAAGTTGAAAGATTGAAAAGTTTGCTTCTCATCTTAGACTGCATTCAGGAATTTGTTATATACATCTCGTGGTGATCCTTAAAGGCAAACTGATAAGCAAGATCAACATTAAAATAAATCCAATTTACATAACAACGCTTTGTAACATAACACAAACACATAGAGGTCTAGGTAGAGACGTGTTCCGGCGTCGTTAAACATAGTGACTGTCGATCTCTACGAAGGTGGGTGATTCCTCCTGAGAGTCGGTGGCACTAATACGGACTTGTGCTCCCACGTACCGTCGCGTATATATTGGGAGACCCCTATAGGCAATTATCTTTTATCCATAGGAAGCCGTGTCGACCGCCCTACTGATCGCGATGCAGTGAACACAGCATTCACGAAGATCGACCACCCGTACCGTAAAACGTATTCTGTGGTTTCGCGAAAAGTTTGGCACACCCTCTGCCTAGAACTCCAGAGAAGTTTCTTTTGGCCTTTTTCAAACTCTATAACTGAAAAAGTCCATCCGAGCATTTGTCACTTCGGGCTCGTTAAAACATCGAAGGCGACTAGAGTCATCTTTAGCTTTTTCTCGACTCTTAAAACATGAAAAAGCAAGTTTGTGTCTAAAAGCGTCGTTAATAAAATTTATTTTAAACGGAACATAATCACCTGTTATTCCCACGTTGATCTTTCAGTTGAAAAGTATGGAGCCCACCAACCAAGGAAGTAACCTTGGTGGAAATCCAAATCCCTTCTCCTCTTGGGGAGATGTTGGTGCGCCTCATATGGCGACATTGTCACTTCCAGGATTGACAATTGGCCTACCTGTATGGCTCTTTTCAACTAATGTAGTCCAGATCGCCACTAATCCTGAGCAGTCGAATCAACAGTCAGAACAATCTGGAGCTACCCACCAGCCTTCCACTTCTTACAATTCTTCCTCTGATCCTTCATCTTCACAAGGTAGAGCCGGCAAAAGTCAGCCTCCCATGGAGAAGAAGGAAAAGAAGAAGAGAGAAAAGAAGCAGAAGGGGCCTATGGCGAAGGCGACTGGGGGCAAGCAAAAGACAGCTGACAAAAACCCACACACTGCACCGACCGGGCCTAAATCGCCATGTGTCATTTGCAAAGGGGCCCACTTCCATCGTGATTTTCCCTGTATTCCCCGGATACTAAGGGACTGGTCCCCAAGGTTGCACAATCCGGTAGCATCAACCTCTGGTAGTCATGTTGATTGCAGTCCGTCAACTAGCGAGAGTGAAGGACGAAGAGGGAGACCAAGATCACCCTGTATATTGTGTGAAGGCGAGCATGCCATCCACCGATGTCCATTCTTAGATGAGGCAAAGAGAGTTTTAGAAGATCGTCCGGTTTCACCGTTACGACTTCCTCCTGGATACCAAAAACTCGCGCCTAATCCCTCGGTAGTTGAAAATCCAGCTGACCCGCTAAAGTGGTCGGCTGAAGTGTCGGTCATTGAGAATGAACCTACTGAATCCAGACCAGACGAAAGTCTAAAGGTCGAAACGGCAGTTGACCCAGTTCTTCCTTCAGAGGTTTCATCCTCCAATGACTCCGTCATTGAAGACCCATCTTCAAATGACACCCTCACTGAAGAGGATAAGGATGACACCGTCCATATTCTTTTCATCAACACAGACTCTGATGAGCATCAAGGCAATGCGCCCATTCCTTTATCGCAGGAAGGAACATTGTCAGGGTCGTATCCGGCCGTATATTCGGTCCCACCACCAAGCAACCTGGTTGTATCCTTTGATTGGAATCAACTAGGCAGACCCCGGTTACCAGCTAGTATCCCATTCAGAATCATAGTCCAAATCTACAGAATGGTGATGGCTGGAACTATCATTGATGAAGGGGCATCTGTGAGTATCCTTTCCTCTGTTGCTTGGAAAGCACTGGGTTGCCCGGCGCTTTTACCTGAGATGAGAAATCTATCAGGTTTTGATAAAGGAACCAGTCACCCGTTAGGGATTCTCCCCAATGTTCCGGTTACATTGAAAGGGAAGACAGTTCATATGAACATCATGGTCGTCCAGGGACCCTTGGCATATAACTTACTCCTTGGACGAGACTATATATATTGCATGGAGGCAATAGTGTCCTCGCTCTTTAGAGTCATGTGTTTTCCGCACGAAGGAAGAATGGTCAAGCTCGTAGACCAACTTTCATTTCCAGGATCACGCATTGCAAATAGTCAAATACCATCCCTTAACGGTCTATTCACTCAAGGAATGCCACCGCCCCCGGTTCTACTTCCCGATGAATGCGAGTAATTCGGAAAGAAAAGAACTGGGACCCAGGGGGCATGCACCCTGGCCTGCCTCGGGCAGAGAAAACCTTAGGTATAAAGTTAATTTCCACAGAAGAATGGACTAGTCCGTACCCCATCCGAAAAAGGAAGAGAGGGTTGTTCTAGGATAAAATTCTTTTGTCAAAGTTATGTTGAAGCGGAAGAATCGCTCCCTTTGTCTAAAGAAGTGGGCTCTCCTAAGGAGGGGGTCTATTTGTGGCAGCAAGAAGGCACCATCTTTGAATGTCAAGCCTCACCCATTAAAACAATAAGTTTTAAAAGAGAAGTAGGGGCAGTCTTCAAAGAAAGAGAGGAAATTGCTACAACAAGTAGTCACCATCCTTAGCAACCTGATGATAGACATCGCCGAAAAGAGAGTTTAGTTTGCGGCAGCAAACAAAACCATTTTTCGGATAATAAGTAAGAGGAAGAATCTCGAAATTATACTTTATACCTGGGGGCATGCAAACCTTTTGGAGTGCAAGCACGGGACGACTATTTATTTTTTAAATTTTTAGGTCCTCCCTTTAAACCTGTAGGTCTAACCCGTTAAACTCGTAGGATTAGCCGTTTCCAGCTTGCATAAAGAAAGGATGAAGGGCAAAAGTTAAAACCTGCCAAATTGGAGTAATTAGTGAGGTATCGCTCCTTAAATAAGATTACCTCACCTAAAGCATTCCTTGTATTAAGACTGGTATAATCGAGCAGTTTTAGCAATGTTCATGCTCGTTAAAAAATAAACGCAAGAATCGAGCAGTTTTGTACAGAGTTCATGCTCGTTAAAAAATAAACACAAGTTGTGAGCAATCTTTCCCTACAGTTCAAGCTCATCCAGAAAAAATGAACCGGTAAGCAACCTCGAGAAATGTAACCTTTGAAAGCCATATTAAAAGCCCTTGGTCGTGTTTATATGCCAT